>CAUJNA010003429.1:500174-572674 GCA_963377175.1 Effrenium voratum
TGACTCCTTGCAATGACTCCTTGCAATGACTCCTTGCAATGACTCCTTGCATTGACTCCTTGCAATGACTCCTTGCATTGACTCCTTGCAATGACTCCTTGCAATGACTCCTTGCAATGACTCCTTGCAATGACTCCTTGCAATGACTCCTTGCAATGACTCCTTGCAATGACTCCTTGCAATGACTCCTTGCAATGACTCCTTGCAATGACTCCGTGCAATGACTCCTTGCAATGACTCCTTGCAATGACTCCTTGCATTGACTTTCATGATGATGATTCCTTGCAATGACACCTTGTAATGACTCTCATGAGAACAACTCAAGTGAACCCAGCGGAAGAACCCTTCGCCATGCTTTCGGGAAAAAGGCCCTAAAAACCAGATGCCTCTACAAATGACAGGATTGTTGGTTCCATGTTGAGCTGCATGGGCGTAGTGGACAAGGACCACTGTGTCCAGCTTGGAGGGTCCCTATGAACAGAACGCAACGCGATTTGAGGAAAGCATCCGCCGTTACAGTGGATGCACGAAGTCTGTTCGCACCACTTGGAAACCAAATTAATCAATATGGGAAACCATTGTTGGTTGATATTTGCAGGGAAATCATCATTCCAGGGCTTCTTAGGTGGTGCAGGATTTCGTCCATCCACAGTAGGGTTGGGTAGCATTGGTCGAACAACCAACCCCTGGCCCGATCCACACAAAGAGGTTGCTTCACCAAGTGGTAAAAGCAATAAGCAGGGGGCTGGCCCAACCCTGTACATATAGAAAATATGTGAAAATGAAAATGTGGTTTTCTATGATACTGCTGCGGGATTCCCATCCTCGTGGCTGTGTGAAGCCTGTTCGAACCCAACCCACACCCTATCCTTCTGCCGCAATCCGCGCAATCCGATGAACAAGCTTGAAAGGGGATTCTTTCAGTCTCACTGAATCACAGACAGTTGCCTGTTGCCCCCTCCCCCAAAAGTTCAACTGTTGGGAGCTAAACATGTGTCAACCAACAAGACGGTTCAAGATCCAACCAAATAGCAGCCAAGCCAAAACGCCATCTTTGTGAATCGCCCTTAGTTGCAAGGCTTGCGATATGGCAGGAATCGGCATCCGTAGCGGTTAGGGGTTTATGGTTGTCAAGGAACCCCTAACAGGGCATCCCTGCAATGGGGGCTGGAAACAAATCTCGGTTGCTTTCTGCTCCCCTGTTAAAAGCTTAACTTTTAGAGGGTTAATGGAAAACCCATTGGTTGGCAAACATCCAAGCAAAATGGATCCTTCCGTACATCGAAACGCCTCGCGCAGGGCTTTGAAGAACTTCTCCTTGGAGACGCGGGTGGACCTCGCTTCGAGGTAAGCCGCATCCGAAGGGTTGAGTGAGAAACCAATTTGGGAAGGAGCCGGTTTCTTCTTTGAAGCAATTGAAGCATGAACTTTGGCATATGCATGCCCCCAGCAGCACTCAGCCCAAAACCTTCTGCAAGCCATCAAGATCTGCCGCCTACCATGACAGATAGAATCCCCCCCCCCAATTTCCCGTAGATGACGCTCACCCAACACTTAGCACCCAAGGGAGCTTTGAAAACACCGCCGGTGACGCGGAAACTGGCTCAAGGGACTTGGGCTGGTCCCCCTTAAGCCACCATTTAGATGGTCATGTTCAGCATGTCACTTTCATGGACCCAGATCCCCCCTCCCCCCTCCCCCCTCCCCCCCCCCAATAAAAAACCAAAAAACATGTTTTGACCGGAAGACTCCCGAAGTCAGGGCCCCCGGCCCATCCGACTCGAAGTGGGTGCGGAAGATCCTGCGGCCAAGGTCGCCCCTGTGGGCGAAGGGGAAACCCCATTTCCTGACCCTGATAACCCCTAGCAAAATCAAGACCCCAGTAGAACTCCTGGTTGAGTTTGATCGGGGGGTCTCTCCTTTTGGTGGGGGTTCGGACCACAGAATCAGGGGTCAACATTTACAGGGACGGAGTCCTTCCACCTCTTTTGAAGCAATCCCAGAACAGTGTAGCCTCTGGGCTGCCCTCCACTAAACACTAAAAGGCTGAAAAGCTAAGGGGATGACTGGGAACCGCCAAGAAAAAAGAGTGCCAGAAAATAATTTCGCTTACCAGCCGTGGCCAGCTCCCTTTGCAAGCAGGGAAACTGGGAACGAATCGCCAGCAAGTTGCAGTTGTTGCCTCATGGGATAAATCGAAAAAGTCCAGTTGCAGTTGGCGGAAAGGGACCCAAAATTATAGCGTTTTCAGGGAGGTGTCCAACCTGCCCAGGCACGGTCCCTTTCACTGATCAGGAGGTGTCCCACTGAGAACTGCGATTACTATTGATCAGTTTGGACGGCCTTTGCAAAGGCCGCGCTTTCCCCATGGCCGTCTTCCTCCGAATCACAAAAACTCGGTTGCTTTCTGCTCCCCTGCTAAAAGTTTAACTTTTAGCGGTTTAATGGAAAACCCATGAGTTCGCAAAAAGTTGAAGTCCTAACATCCAAGCAAACTGCGACAAAAAGAAGGCCGCAACGCGATGGGAAACGTCAGCAGCACCAACCCGTCCTGAGCATTTCCGCGCACAGCGTGCGGTTATCCCTCACCTTTCCGGCCGGCTGCCCAGGCCGACGGGGCAACAAAAGGGTCAAAATCAAAGGCACCTGCCCGTTTTCGGATCCCCTGCTAAAAGCTTATTCTTAGAGGGTAGAATGGAAAATCCGACCACTAAACCCAAAACGCTAAAAACAAGCAAAGGGAATATATAGCTGGGAACCACAAGGAGCGACTTGCATCAGGGGTTAGGTTCTGGTTAAGGGTCAACGCAGTTTAGGGTTGGGTGGCCTCAGTCTGCACAGCGTGGAGCCTAAAGAGCTGAGGCAACGACCAGAAATGCAAGCCACACTCGACCCCGCGCGAGCTAGGCCTCTGCAAACACAAATGAAAGAAGCCGAACGACTTACCTGCGAAGCCAACAGGCAACACCGCTTCAGTGCGTGGACCCCTTGGGCAAGCCCTCTGGGATCAGCACGGCGCACGGCCACTCCGAGGATGGTAAACGCAAGGAAGAAGAAGAAGAAGAAGAAGAAAAAGAAAAAGAAAAAGAAAAAGAGAAGAGGAGAACAAGGTCCGGAAACCCTGCTTTCCAGCAACTCCGAAAGCATTCTGCGCCAAACCACAATTTCTGCCTCCTTGCCCGGGCCGAGTTTGGAATGCCGCTTTTCGAGGGGACCCATACATTTTGCCAAGAAGGTAACCTCAGGAATATAACGCCCCTCTCCCCTTTGGCTTTGAAACGGAACCTGCGCAGGCTATGTGTCAAAATCGAGCGGGACCCCAAAGTACATGGTCTTCCTTGGGTTCCCCTTTGAGCCAACCTGAAAAATGTGTACTCCCCAAAAGGCGCATCCCGAGAAGAAACCAATAACGCAGCCTGGCCCCCCCTGCCCTCACCCCCGCGAATGAATTCTCCCGAGGTGCCACGATGTCCGCGACGTGGCCAAGCAGCAGCAGCCTCAGCCGGGGGTCCTGCGCCCCGCAGCATGTTTTGTCCAAGGGCCATCGAAACAATCCTTTCTTGACCAACTCCTGGTATATGCAGTCAATGTACATGTAGCATACGTATGTACAAATATTCTCGAGAACGTATACCATATGTACCTGCCTATCTATGAACCTACAAATATGTACACATCTATGGACAATGTCCTAACCTATATACACTATAAGATCTCTTCATGTGTATATGTTTCTATGTATATAAATGCATTTTTACAAATACAATTGTATATATACATATGTGTGGGTGTGTGTGTGTGTGTGCGCGTGTTCTTGCATAGCCTCGCCACGAAACCGCTCCGACGCCGGGCGCCCGGGCAGAAAGCCCAGGAAGTCGGGCTCGGCCGCGTGCCGCCTGCCGGCCCCAAACGTCAGCTCCCCGGCGTCCATCTGCCGATGCGTCCACTGGAAAACCGGAGAAACACCTATGTTTTTTCCGCCCCACCCCCCAAACCCCAGAAGAAAATCAGGGGTCTTCGCTGGGAGAACCCCCCGCCGAGGGTTTTCGCACCCTAGTTGACCAATCCGAACCCGCACCTTTTTCCGGGCCCACCCTTCTCAGCATGCAGAATCAACACCTCAGGGCTTCTCGGGTGGTGCAGGATTTCATCCACAGATACGGTGGCTGTCACTCACCTCCCTAGGTGATGTCCCAATGGTTGCAAGTAAGCAAAAGTATCTAAAGAAAGGTCATGCGGTTGGCTCTGGCCAAGAGCTGCTCATGCTTTTTCGGCTGCAGCATTGTGTTCAGAACCCCGCTTGCCTGACATGACGCGTAGCATCCTACCTACTTATTTGGTTTCCTGATGTGTTTACTTGCTTCATCAGGGAAACCAGCCGGTTGAGTCCAAGCTTCCGCAAGGAACTCAGACAAAAAGACAAACTTCCGCATGGAAAGACGGCTGGCCCCAGGCGAACCACCACACTCCCAGCGGATGTCCATCCCTTCCACCACGCCATGGGCCGTAAGCTTCATGAAGGCTCTCCAAACTGATGTCTCAAACAGGAATCGGACCTCACAACAATGGGCCAGGCCGCATTGTTGCCCTTGATTTAAATCCTCACAAAAAAAAGGCCCCCCTCAAACAAAGCACGCGCCCAAATCAATCCCTCCTTCGCGCCGATGGAACCGCAAGGAAACCGATTGAAAGCGGCTTCCACTGGCATTCCCCACCGGCAACTGGCCAGGATGTTGATGGCAAAGCTTGGCGCTTCTTCTCCCATCTCCTGGCACTTTACGCCGCGAAAAAAAAGCAACTCCTCGGAAAAATCCCGGGATGGACGTCTAGGTCCTCCAGTAGAGAGGTTTGAATAAGGGTACCCTTTTTCTGTACTCTATTTTAGTAGGGAACCCTCCCCCCCCGAAAAAAAAGGGCACTACTTGGGACCTAGACGTACTGTTCCAGTGATTAATAAAGGCCCCCCCCCCTCAAACGAATTGGGGGGGGTCAACAGCGGAAACCCCAAAAACCAAAATGGGGGTCAGACTGGGACCTGCCTGAGTAGTCTTCCAGTATGTATTGTTTAGAATTGGTGTAGTATTGGTTTAATATTCCTTTGAGCTGGCTCACTACGGTTTAGAATTGGTTTAGTATTAGTTCAGTATTCTGTTCAGTTGACTCACTACAGTTTAGAATTGTTTTAGTATTGGTTCTTCTTCTTGGCAGGCTGCCCTGGCCACTTTTTTTCACAATTCCCTACCCTTAAACAAACTGCATTATTGCCTTCCTGGGGGTTCCGTGTGCCACCCCCTTGAAAATTTGTCAGGGTGCATCTTCTAGTAAAGGGATTGATAAGGAATTTGGTGGTTTGGGACAGGAAGCAATCCAGAGATTCTGGACATTTCTGGCTGGACTCAAACGATTCAACCCTCAAAAATAGTCCATTCTGGAAGGGAACATATTTTCGGGATTTCGGGTAGACTTTTTTTCTGTAATACCTACCCTTTTTGCTTTTCAGCAGAGTGAATAATTGTGAGACTTGTTTTTTGTATTCACTCCCCTTTTATTAATCGCTATCTAACATTACAGACCTCCTGGTGGCTCCTGAACCACTCCCTATCTAAAAGCAAGTTTGGAGATACCCCCAGCTCCGAAGAGGCTCCCTTCCAACCACCGGCTGGCCAGCGTTCTGAAGGGGGCAAACATCTTTCAAACCATTCCACAACAACAGCCGAAGCAATGTCCGAGACCCTGCCATGATATGCCAGGCCTTCTGAGTGCCGCTGCAAAACGGGAGAAACCCAAAGAAACTGCCCAAAGCCACCAAACGGCCCACTGCCATAGGGAAAGACGCCACGAGGCGCGCTCGGGATCTCACATATATTCTAACGGGTGGTTGAACCTTTTTGGGACCGTGAGTGACGCTTGGACTAAAGTAACCTATGAAGTGTTTCGCTTTCTTTCTTTTTTTTCGGGGGTACCCTGGGTACACCCCACAATGGCTTTAAAAGCAACCCGGAAATGGGGTACCAAGTCCGAAACGAGAAGCCACAGCCACCCAATAAGTGATCCACAGGTTGTGACTTCCGATGGCTGGAACACTCAGCCAAACATGTTTCACGGGCGAGCCGTATTGCACGCCGCACGCCTGGAGTGGGCGTTTAAGCAAAGAATGATCATGAACTTGGGTTTGAAGTATCCCGCCCATTTTAATCCCACAGGCCCTTGTGGATAACTGCTTTTGGGCCGGCTTCTGCATGTCCAAGGGTTTTTGCATTGCCCTGAAAATACACCCACTGGGTATTGACCCCATTTAGGCACATTTCCGGATCAAACCGTGTTATTTTGCACCATTCTGGGTCATTTCCCCAGCATGTAATCCCAGGGTGTAATACACGACTAGGTCCTCCAGTAAAAATGTTAGAATAAGGGTACCCGATGGTTTTTTCTGTCGTCTATTTTAGTAGGGGAACCCTCCCAACCAAAAAAGAAACGGTGCGAAAGGGCACCTAGCTGGGGGACCTAGACAACCCTCATTTCCCCAGGGTGCAAAATCCCAGGGTGTAATACAAAAGCCCTCAGGGCACAGGTGTCCACCCTTTGTTTTCCTACCCCCACCGTCTTTCCAGGGAAAAGCCGAAAATCGAATCCAACCAGCGCCGTTCCCGAAGGTCCTGGTTCAGCTGCTCCATCATGGTCTCGAGAAATGGCCTGCGAGCTGGCCCAAAGAACAGTTGAAGTCATGACCCTCAAGCAAGGCGACTCCATAGGCGTCCTTTCAGGGCAAATGGAGGGGGTTCCCTGGTAGATGATTCAAAAAACCAGGTAAACCAGGAATCGCCATCTAATTTTTGTCTACCAAAACAACCAAAAAGGACACCTTGGGCGACTCGCTTGCTAACCACCAAATTGGCCCAAGCCCAAAAAGCTTAAAACTTATAGTCCAGGCACTCTAGCAGTGAGGCTATGGGGAGGCGGGCAAACCCCTTATTGACCTCTTGAGGCCATGGCTTATCCTAGGCTTAGGATGCAGGATACCCCCCCCCCCAGCCACTCCTCAGGATCCATACGTTTGCTTTCGACAAAAATGGGGGGTCAGAACACTAAAAGTGTCAAGTCCGTGAACTCAGGGAGCGTGGTTTGGCTCGCACACCTCACGCTCATGCGGCTTCCGCTTGCTTCACCATCATTGTTTGTCGTTTTTCGGCTTGGGCGGGTGAACCCTCAACAATCATGGCAGTGGACACGATGTCCAATGTCCATAGTCTTCCAAAACCGTGTCGGCTTCCATGCTTCTTTGACAGAATCCTGCCCCCTAGGTGTGGAGGGGGTATGTACTGCTTCCCTTGTTGTGCTCAACGACGGGCCAATTCCAAGGGGCCTCAACAACACACGATTCGGCAGCCGAATCGTCGGCTACCACACTCAACCAAAAAACATGGTCAAGTTGCCGTAGCTGTGGGGGAATTCGTTCCCCTCACCTCCTGACTGAGTGGACTGGCCAAAAACAGCTCAGGAACTCTTTATTTGCCACTGGTCACTAGAATGGTCTTTCCAAAACCTCCATTTGCTTAAGCCCCCTGGAAAAGATTGCCGGACTTGTTGTGGTCTCCACGGCACGGCGCGAGCAGTACCGGTGGTACCTGAGGATCAGGTCTGATCCAGTCCGAGTAGAATTGCGCTACTCCATCGCCTTGACTGGAAATATATATTAATAAAAGAAACATGAGTGACAGATTCCCCTAAAAACCATCCGGGAAAATCAACCATACAGCATTTTTCATCAAGTGGAAGAAACGGCTTTCAGTCCAGAAGCCCCGCGGACCAATGCCCAAACATCATCCGCGCCTGCACAGCATCTGATCCTGGGCAAATCGAGGGGGGTCGAGGGGAATCCGCACTTCGGGATCTGTTGAGCGCGCGTCCCGCGGCGAATTCAAACACAAGTTGGAGGGCGAAAGCTATGAAATGAAAGATTCACCACGGTGAGACACTCCAAAGACCCTGTTTTACTACTGGTGGTTTGGGGACCATCTGCAGCGAATGGAAAGCAACGCCTATAAGGACAGCAAAAGACAACTTGATGCCAAGAATGTCGTTCCAGTGGATGGACGAATTCCGTTCCCACCACCTAAGAAACTCTGGCTTGTGATTTCCTGTAACCGTTGAATTGTTTCCAAGTGGCTTTCAATGGATTTCGTCCATTCACGCGACCTTAAGCCCAGAGTTCCCCCCAGCAGGGACCTGCCGAAAACCGGGCCGCAGTGAAAATAATCACACCTTCCGAGCCTCCGGAAATGAACAGGAACCCCAAAATCAACAGAGACTCCCCAAAAGAAAATCGGGGAGCCTGGAGCTTGGCCTTTGTGGTTCCGAAAAAACGGGCAGTCACTTGATGGGGGAATTCTGAGCACTTCTTTGTCCATGTGGGTAGCTGCTTATTTCCCAAACCAGCGAAGCATTGGGGTTCTGCTTGAGGTATAGAGAATGAGAAAGTGTGACGCCGGTTCCGGGGTCCTGTTTTCCGCTTGTCCCTGTCTCCCAGTCAGTCTCTCCGGTCAGATGCCAGTCCCTGTGTCTCTCGTGCCTGCTTGTCTCTCTGTGTCTCCCAGTCTCTGCGGTCAGATGCCAGATGCTGTGACGCTGGCTCCGGGGTCGTGTCTCCCGCTTGTCTTCCTGTGTCTCGCAGTCTCTGCGATGCTGTGACGCTGGCTCTGGGGTCGTGTCTCCCGCTTGTCTCCCTGTGTCTCCCAGTTTCTGCAGTCAGAGGCCAGATGCTGTGATGCCGGCTCCGGGGTTGTCTCCCGCTTGTCTCCCTGTGTCTCCCAGTCTCTGCGGTCAGATGCTAGATGCTGTGACGCTTGTCTCCCTGTGTCTCCCAGTCTTGTCTCCCACCAGTGTCGTTTCCTGCTTGTCTCTGCTGCGACGCTGGATCCGGGTCGATGCCTCCCTGTGTCTCGCAGTCTCTGCGATGCTGTGACGCTGGCTCTGGGGTCGTGTCTCCCGCTTGTCTCAGCTCCGGGGTCGTCTCCCACTTGTCTGTCTCCCAGATGCTGCGACGTGGCTGCGGGGTCGTCTCGTGCTTGTTTTTCTGTGTCAGAGGCCGTGACGCATTTTCCTGTGTCTCCCAGTTTCTGCGGTTGGATGTCAGATGCTGTGACGCTGGCTCCGGGGTCGTGTCTCCCGCTTGTCTCCCTGTGTCTGGATGCCAGATGCTGCGTCGTGTCTCCCGCTTGTCTTCTGTCTCCCAGTCTCTGCAGTCGGATGCCAGATGCTGTGACGCTGGCTCCGGGGTCGTACCCAGTTTTGAGGCTGACCTGGCTTGCTTGGCATCCAGTAACCGGCGTTCGGCTCCCTTCGGCTCCCTTCGGCTCACGTGGCAGCAGCGCGCAAGCGCAACTGAGAAGCATCAAAAGCAGTCCAGCTAGAAACATAGATTCGAAGTCAGAAGGAACGACTTGCAAAAATGTATAGCAGTGGGGAAAGGGCATGTCGCAGATTTTGCTGTTAGCCTGTGTGCAAAGGATGTGCCTCTCTCTTGGTCAAGCGCAGGTTTGCATCCTTGTGGAGCATTGTTGGAGCTAGAAGCAAGCAATGTTGAGCTTTGAATATGTCTATATTTTCTTGACAGGCAAACAAACAAATCGTGACATTTGGCTGATTGCTTTGCTCAGGAAACTGAGCTGCTTTTTAGAAGCCAGTGCCGCACTTCTTGGCCAAGTGCAGGTTTGCATCCTTGTGGCGCACCAGCAGGGCCCTGTCAAGCCCTAAAATGTCTATGTTTCTCAATTAAAAAATATATTGTGACATCCGGCTGATTGCTTTGCTCGGGACACTGCTTTTTGGAAGCCGGTGCCGCATTTTTTGGTCAAGTGCAGGTTTGCATCCTTCTGGCGCATCAGCAGATCCCTGTCGAGTCTTAAATATGTGGACTGTTTTCAATAGACAAATACCGTGACATCCGGCTGAAACTGAGCTGCTTTGTGGAAGCCAGCGCCGCACTTCTTGGCCAACTGCAGGTTTGCATCCTTGTGGCGCATCAGCAGAGCCCTCCATCTTGCTCAAAAACAAACATACCGTGACATCCGCCTGATTGCTTTGCTCAGGATTCTGAGCTGCTTTTCGGAAGCCGGTGCTTCTGGCGCATCAGCAGAGCCCCCTTGAATATGTACTGTTGTTCTCGATAAACAAATACCGTGACATCCGCCTGATTGCTTTGCTCAGGATTCTGAGCTGCTTTTTGGAAGTCAGTGCCGCACTTCTTGGCCAAGCATCCTCGTGGCACATCAGCAGAGCCCTGTCGAGCCTTTAATGTGTCTGTTTCCTCGATGAACAAATATACTGGGACATCCGGCTGATTGCTTTGCTCAGGATACTGAGCTGCTTTTTGGAAGCCAGTGCCGCGCTTCTTGGTCAAGTGCAGGTTTGCATCGACAGCGGAGACACACTTAGCGCTGTCGGACTTCTGGCGGGGACAAGGTGTAAACTGACATGTTTTCCTGTTGGCATTTTTCCGGTTGGCGCCTTCTGACATCTTCTAACAAGAAAAATCGCTTGGATCCTGAAAGCATTCGTGGAGTTGACCAGACTGGGCTGGCATGGGCTGGCGTTTGCGAGTGCTGGCCATGAATGCAGGTGCGCAGGTGGACAAGTGGCAGACAATTGAAAGTTTCGAGCTAAACACAAAGCATTTAGCTTGGACTTTTGCAGCGCTGTGATGATGAGGGTGGATGAGGAGGATTCTGTTGATTCTGGCTGATGAAGGTGGTGACGATGATGATGATGATGGTGATGAGGGTCAGGATGACGAGGATGAGGATGATGATGAGGAGAAGGAGGGTGATGATGAGTGTGATGGTGATGAGCCACGGAGAAGTCGACGGTTTCGTTGACAGTTTTGCTCCGAGTCAACAAACCCTTGGAATGGAGAAGGGGCACGGCTCCACTAAGCATTTTACTAGCGAAGCAACAAGAGGGCTTGTACGGGCCAGCCACCACCTTAGCCAAAATCGTATGAAGCGGGGGGAGGGGGGCTCTAGGCGACAGCGCTGCAGGAAAGACCTCCGGCGGATGACAGCAGCAAGTGGCGTTAGCAAGTAGCACTAGCGAGTTGCACTAGCAAAATGCCACTAGCAAAATGGCGCAAGCCAGTAGCAGCTCAGACAACTTGCTCATTGAAACTTGTTCAGAGAAACTTGCTCTGAGAACTTGCTCTGAGAACTTGCTCAGATAATTTGTGCCAAGAACTTGCTTGGAGAACTTGCTCAAAGGAACTCGCGCCAACAACTTGCTCAGAGGATCTTGCGCAGAGAACTTGCTAGGACTACTTGGCGCCGTGCACTGCTCATGCTTTCGGGCCACCCATCTTCTAGTTTCCTCTTGGTAGCATCGCTGTAGTTCGAGCACCGTTTCTTGTTGGCAGTGCTGTTGTAAACCTTGCCTCCTATCTTGTTGCCAGTGTTTAGCACCTTCTCAGTTGGATAGCCATGTGGCCCGGCCAAAATCATATCCAGTCTTTCGCTAGCTGGTCCTGCGACGTTTTTTCCTCTTTGCAACCTATGTAATCCAGTCCCACTGACAAACGCATTTTGCTGAAGCATTTCACACCTTCGTGATGCCAAGCTCGCGGCTTTGACATGTCTCGTTGCCTCCTGACAGAAGGGTTGAAGACAGATTTCTCTGCCTTGTTTTTCAACATATTCCGCAATATGGACGCTGCTGTTTTGCACGTCTCCTCAGGACTTGCAAGTGCGAGGGCTCAAGGGTTTTCATGGGGACGTCGTGAGGTGCCATTATCATTCTCTGAGGCGCTAGCTTCCCTACAGTCTCTGGACCCATGGAACACCACAACGGTTCAACGTGAGCTGTATTGCATGGTGCTTGTGCTAGCCTCCCGCAGTGAGTATTTTTGGAAATCCGAGCAATTCCATTTCATTCTCGCAATCAACGTTATTTTCTTGATTTTGGCAGCTCTGGGCGAGATTCTGATTTACTTGCTCGCAGCATACGTGGCTTGTCGGGAAACCAAGCTGGAGGGATGTGCTGATAGCATCAAAGCAACACGTGCTACAGACATGGCCCGTCCATTTCTTCTTTGACGACACAGCTTTGTCTCCACTACGCCTTGAACATCGATTCCGACCCGTTCTCGCAAAAGGTTTCGGCGCTGCTGGACACTCTGCGTGCGTGGCGAACTCCCCAGCAACAATACGGAATGGTGGCTCTGGTTCTCAATGTGGTAATTGCAACACACGGTCATGGCCATGTTTCGACACATGTTCGGTGGCTGTATAATCTAATAAGAGTTGCTAACGCCGCAGTCTGCAAGTTTATGCAAGTTCTTTCTTGCTTCGCTTGTGCCAAGACCTTTAGCCGAGCTCGAGAAGAAGATAGCAACCACAAGTGGCATGTGCCCAGTCTCGGCCGCAAGCTGCTGAGACTGATGCGCAAGTTTCAGCAGAGTAGCGAGACGGCCACCAAATGCTGCGGCGATGGAAAGCTGCATTGAGTGTCCGTGCTACGGAAGTTCCTTCGAAACTTCCTTTGATT
The DNA here is from genome assembly GCA_963377175.1 of Effrenium voratum. NCBI lineage: Eukaryota > Dinophyceae > Suessiales > Symbiodiniaceae > Effrenium > Effrenium voratum. The sequence goes on from CAUJNA010003429.1 coordinate 512,706, forward strand.
AATGCCAGGTGTTAGGTTGATTCACCCCGAACCCCTGAAGCCTTCACTCTCGAACATGGCATTGACATGGCATTTTCCTCCTCAAAGTCGATGAATGCTTTTAACCGGCGTCAAGGAGATGGATGGACCCGATGTGTCCTCTTCCCAAAAAAAGGGACTTCCTACAGGGACATACATAGACTGATTGTAACTATGTGTTGCTCGCATAAGCTACTCAATTTCGCACCTTACATGCAGGAGACAAGCCTTTGTTGGGTTATACAGACCTGTCATGTTTTTTGCTGTTTGGGGTCGAGGCTGGTGTAATTATTTTTTTAAGAATCCACGACACTGACACGCCCATATGTATCTGCAGGAGCCCCTGCCCCCCCCCCCCCTACGAAGAAAAGAAGTATCTGCAGGGACCCCGTTGCGGTTCCATGTTCTTCTCCCCTTCCTTGCCGGATCCTTTCCAGAAAACACCAAACCTGAATCGGGAAAGGTCTTTGAAAAGAACGATCGTTGCAACACATGGGCATTTCTGGGTGCGTCTCAAAACAGGGAAGCCCAGCTGGTGTCGTTTTGGTTTCCCTAAAACCTTCCAAAAAGGGTACCCCGTTTTTGAGATAGACCCGCATGGAGCTCGAAAGGAATCCACATCACTGGGCTGCCCTCAGATTCCCCGGGGTTAGATAGAAACTACCACTAAACACGAAAAGGCTAAAATGCTAAGGGACTGGATGGCTGGGAGCCCACCAAGAAAAAAGAGTGCCAGAAATGGGGTTTGGAGGGAACACACCCCATTTATATGGGGCGTGTTTATGAATCCTGGGTCACAGTCAAAATGACACGCGCCCTGAATTGGCTGTGGCTCAAAATTAAAGAGCCAGGGTTACGCATGTTTTAGTCTTTGGTTCCATCTACCAAGGTGCCATTTTGGCACATGTTTTTGAGCCACAGCCAATTCTGGTGGCATGCGCTGCAAGCCACCCCCCGCCCAAAAACAAAAACGAAAAAACAACCTCCGAGCGTCCCCTTCACGCAGCCGCTGTTGCAGGACACGCCTGGGCCCAAGGGACCGGCAGACTCGGAGCCGGGCTGCAAGTTTAGGACCCCCGGCAAAAAAAATATCACCTTCTTTTTGCGTGGCTAGTGGAAAAACTATTTTAAAAAAAGGGGGGAGCAAATTCTGGGGAAGAGAGCATGTGGGTCTGTCTTTTTGGAGCTGCCCCGTTTTTTCGGTGGCATTAAAGGGAAACATGGCTCCCTGGTGCGACCAGGGCCTCCAAACAAACATCTGCTAGGTTGCCCTTTGGTGAGCATCATTCACATGCGTGGCTTTTGAGGCCTTTCTTGGGGGGATTGCTGAAAGAGAAACCAAAGGGAAACAACCCCCCCACCCCCCAGTTTGTTTGATAGCCAACTGCGCCTACCAAGTATTTTGGAAAACCATTGGCGGTGTTGGGCTACATACCTACAAACATAAGGGGAGGCAGTTTGGGGCACGCCATAGTAAATGACGACCTTGGACAGGGTGTCAACCGGAGGCGGGAAGCTAATAAAACAGATTCATCCTCTGGCCATCATTGCTAACACTGGTTTGTCACACCTCCAAGTGGAAATCTGCACCCGTGCCATTCCGTAGTCTGAAACGTCTTTAGATTGAAAGAAACAACTGGTTTAAACTTGTACTAATTGCCGCTGGTATCTGGGTGTCTCATTTCTTGAGGGACCCATTTAGCGGATCCAGTTTTGAAATCGGAAGCTGGCGCGAAACTTCCCACCAAAACCGAAACGAAGCCCCCGCTTTCACTTCCCTTGCCGGGTTGGGGAGGCCAACTTTCGGAAACCCCTAGGGTTTGATTCCAATTCCATTCTTTTCAGCCATCGTTCTTTTCAAAAACCGGAGCTGTTTCCCTGGGTTTTTTTCATGGTTTCCTGAAAGAATTTTCGGATCCCTGGGAAGAATGGAAATGGAAGGTACCCCTAGAAAACCGCCGCCGTCCACGAAGTCGTTCCACGTGAGTTGAACTCGAAGCGGAAATTTCCTGGGCCCGGGCTCCAGGAAGTCGAGGGTCTTCTTCCGGCTGAAGCGCTGGTTCCGCATCTTGTCCGGGTGCCTCCGGACGTTGGCCACCCAAACCAAGGTGGACTTAAACCCAGGGCTGGCTCGGGTTTTTCCATGTGGGGACAACGCCTGGGTGTTGCCAGGGTGCTAAACTCAGGGGTGGTTCATTTCCCCATTTGGGTATCGCAATTCCTGTGAAGTCTATCGGGTCAAAAAGTGGAAGGACTTGGCAAACTGATGGACCTTGCTCGGGGAGGAAAAAAGCGAAATGGCGGGTGTTTTTGGGCTTCCCTAAAAGGGGACCTCAGATGATCAACTTCCCTCAAAATGGGAGGACATTAGGGGGGTCCGTGGAGAAGGACAAGGGGTTCAAAAGCCAGAAGAACAATGAATGTTTTTGGCCTCTGAAATGAAGAATTCTACCCACAACAGGTTCTGAAAGATGGGAAGGTGGGCCAGCAAGTTCACGCTCCCAACAAACGTGAACGTGCGTCTTCCGGAAAGGGCCTGAGTTGGGTTCGTTTGCGGCCGGGGGTAGCCAATCGGTTTCCTTCTGAAAACCCGTTCAATGCCATTTCGCATGGTTGGATTTATCTCCACCCTCCTTGAGGTTCCCAAGCAAATTAGAGGCAAGGTGTTCGCCATGTTAGTCGAATCTCTTCACTCAGGCCTAAAGAGCTCAATCCATTGCGCTTGAGGTCCAGGTTGCTTCAGACAGCGGCGAAGTGCGAACAATAATAAAGAGAAAGGCTTTGGTTGAACCTTGCAAAGCTTTTTTAAGCTTGACACTTTTTTAATCATAAATAGTAGTAATCATAATCATGACCATAACCATAATAAAACAATGCCCTTTCTCCAACACCATGCCTACAGGATTTCAACATATCCGGGCTGGTGCTGCCTGGCCCGGGAGTGTTGGATCGAAGCATTCCCCTTGCATGCAAACCTGATGTTGTTTTGAGTTGGGGACCCTTTGTCAGATCTCATTCAGGTGGGGCACTTCTTCTGTCCACCGGCACTTTTGAGGACGTCCCCGATTGAAATTCCATAGCCAGAAGGCTCCAGGGCGGCCTGGCCAGCTCTTGCACCCACATTTGAACATTAGATCGGCAGGCGACGCCGTCATTATTTTGAAGTTGTTTATCTGGCAGGTACACCTCCACACTTGGAGGTCTCCATGTTTTCTTCCTGTTTCTTCCTGGAAACGTCCGAAGCATACTGGGCCACATCAGCTCTACAAGCTCGTCGCACCGATTGGGTTTGACACCTACGTTTCGCTGCGCACGGGCACTCACAAACGTTTCTAACCTCACCTCAGGGTTCCTGCACTGCTTAGGTCGTTTAATTGATTCTGCGGTTGCAAAAAAGAAGCTTCCAGATGCAAAGCTGCCGCCTGGCTAGATGTTTCTTTTAAGGCAAATCACCCACAACTCACCCCAGGCCCCAAAAAAGGGGACATCCCGCATTTGCCACGGAATCCCTGCAACAGGTGAGGGGCCCTTCACCTTTCTGTGCCCACACGGGGAGAAGCAGGAAGGGTCCCTTATTCGGGGGTATGGCCTACGGGTAGGTCCCCCAAAATGGTGATGTCCTTTTGGTTTCCCCTTAAAAACACAAATAGAAGTATCCCAAATAAACTCTCATCTACAATTCCAACACCTGAATAAGAATTGGATCAAGTACCGGACCTACATGACCTAGGTCATGACTGAAAAATCGTTCACTTTTCGGTGGAACCGACAAAAAAATGTGAGAAAAAAAACACCAGCAGAAATATCACTGATTTCCTCCTCGCCTCTCATCCAAATGTGTGTGTGTGTGTGTGTGCGTGCAGGGCTTTGAAGGCACCCCTTTGGTTTGTGCTGAAAGGGACACCTTGTTTGCTGTTGACCCCTGCACAAAGCTTAATTTTTTGTGGGTTCAATGGAAAATGATCGATCCAACCCGACTAGGGTTTCTTGTGTGGTGCCTAAGAGGATTCGTCCATCCACAGGGGTCCCAAATGGCCCAGACCCAAAAATATCCGATGCCGAGCGCCTCAGCGGCATCGGAGTGGAGGCCTCCATGTCAGCCGGCAGCCACTTGTCCTCGTCCTGACCCCGGCGAGCCGGTGCCCCCTACCTTAAGCAGGGTGGGGGGTGGGGGCTGAATTCCAGAGAGTTTTCCTCAGAAAGGGAAAATGGAACAAATGAAACTCCAGGGGAGTTTACCCCCCTCCCCAATTTTATCTTGGGGGCGGGGATGGCCTCCCGAATCTAAGACGAACGCCTCGAGAAACCTAAAACAATGTACAATGAGTCCCTTCATCTTGGGTGAGCTGGATTTAACCTCCGGTGAGATACTTGCGGACAGCCCTAGGCATTGCAAGTAAGGGAAGAAAGAAGAACTCTAATTTACCGGTTGTTTGCTTGCAAAATGGGATCGGGCGCCTCATCCAAGGGGTAAGGGGCGAGTCAGGAACCAGAGTCAAGAAACGGGTTGGACGAAGTCAGAAAACGGGTGGGTCCAAGTCAGGAAACAGGTTGGGTCGTGTCAAGAAATATGTAGATGCTGTGTTGTGAGTCAGGAAACGGCCCCGGAAACGACAGGAACGACGAGTCCGGGAGTTGTGACATTTGAAGTCAAGTGAATCAGGTTTCGTGTCAGGAAACATCGGTGAGTGAGATGCATATGGCAGGAACAATGCGGCGCGGCGTTGTGAAAAGTTTGGAGTCAAGTAAATAAGGTTTCGTGAGTCAGGAAACGACCGTCGTAAGGAAATGGCCCCGGAAACGACAGGGTAAGGTTTCGTGAGCCAGGAATCGACCGTGAGTCTGGAAACGACACGGAAACGACAGGAACAGGGCCGTTGTTCGGCTTCGTGGTTCTCGTTTTTGTAATCGCGCGATGTAAAAGCTTCTTTGAACGTTTGTTTTTCTAATGGGGGGGGGGGGGGGGGGGGGCTGCAACCCCCCCCCCCCCCGCTTCTTCATAGGCACCACGCCCCCCCCCCCGCCCTCGCTTCCTTGTAAACGCTGAGAAACTAAACCTAAACCCTAAGCCCTGAAAACCTAAACCTAACCTTAAGAACCCTAAACCTAAACCCTGAGAACCCTAACCTGAGCCCTAAAAAATTTAAACCTAAACCTTAAAACCCCTAAACCAAAACCCTCCTAAACCAAAACCCTAAACCTAAACCCTAAAATGCAAGCCTTTCCTTGACCTGGGCCAAGACGACATCAAGGCACAATGCACAAAGCAAACGGCAAAGAACAAAGCATGCAGTGGCTTCTGCATACCCCTTTGCATTGGAGCCAGCATCACGCATGTCTCTTCACGCCTCCCCTCTCCCCTGATTCGACCAGCTTTGCACGCCAGGTTGTTCCTTGATCCGAGCCATGACAATATCAAGGAACGATGCATGAAGCACGCGTCAGAGCGCAAAGCACGCCGTGCCAGACTTGCATCCCAGCATCACCGCCAATTCAAAGCGCTGACTACATCATTCTGAATCGCGTTTCCTGACTCACGTTTCCGCGTTTCCTGACTCACGTTTGCTGTTCTAAATAGTTATCACTTTTATTCTTGACTTGCCTCCAGTTGTTTCTTGACTCGCCCCAGTCAATTTCTTGACTCATGTTTCCTGACATGGTCATTTGTTTCCTGGCTCGGTCTAGTCTCGCCTCGGGTAAGGGGGTCCAGTTGTTTCTTGACTCGTGCCAGTCCATTTCTTGACTCATGTTTCCTGACATGGTCATTTGTTTCCTGGCTCGGTCTAGTCTCGCCTCATCCACCGTATGCTCGCCAAGACACACATTGCAACCACTTTGCGAGAACTCTACCCTTATGATTGCCACAGGTTCCCTGACGAATCTGACGAATCTGACGAATCGGACCCTATGGAGGGTTCCACATTCTCTTCCATCAGCTTTGAAGTGTTAAAACCAACTCAAGGGGTCCATTCTGTGCACCCTCCAAAATGAAGGATCGAGGAAGGGCACTTAGGGGGTTAGAGCCCCTTAAGATCACGGGAAACAAAAATGCGTTGCTGATAAGGGAGTTTTGCACCGGGGAATTGGAACTCTCTCTCTCTCTCTCTGCCCCTCTCTCTAGGCACCAGTTGGGATGGATGAACCACTACGAATACTGGGACAATCTTTCCACCAGCTGGTGCGACATGGCCTTTGTCCACCCACGGTATGGCTTCAAATGGGTGGGATTAACAGAATGCTTTTAGGTGGAATTCACCGTTTTGGGGGGGTCCCCTAAAAACTACGGAAGACTGACAATTGATCCGCGGATTACTTAACGTATGCTAAGTTCATATGTGCACGAAGTGATCTAATCTGTTGACCCATTTTTCCACGGGGGTTGATTCCAATTCCACGCTTTTCAAGCATCGGTCTTTTCTTTTCACCCAGCTGTTTGCACCCGCCTTGAAGCCCTCGCAGCTCCGCTCGAGCCCTAGCACAGGTAGGACGCAACCGCACGAAAACCAAAAATAGTGCTTGATATCTCCTTTGGGGCCATGACAAAAAAAGGTTGAACAGGGGGAAACCAAAAGGACAGATCCGGTCGATAAGCACACGCCCGACTCGAGACCAGATTGAACGAAACCTCTCAACTTCCACTTGAAGACTTGCTTTTTCGCTGCCTGGGGAAAATGAGAAAATATGCCCAGCAGTGAAACCGATCCCCTTGGAAAACCAACAAGGGAAAATAAACAATCCATGTATATATATATATATGTATATCTATACTAACATATACAAACATAGATATATGTATTATGTACATCTATCTATGTATATAGCTACACACACATATTATATATATATGCATTTGCTTCAGCAAATGGAAGTTAGGGACTCCAAAACTCCAGGTCCTTCAAACGGTGGCTTCCGTTTGGTTCAACCATCGGGCTTTCCCTTTCGCCGCTCCACATCCTTCACCCGGATGGCCGGCCTCCCGTAGCCTGGCGAGTGCCATCGCTGCGAGACATGGAGAAATAGAGAAATGGCATGACCCATACCCAACCCGCATCCAACCAGAGTTTTCTTTCATATATTTTTTGCAAGGGGACCTCGTTCACCGAATCCAACTGGAGTTTGTTTAATTGTGGTTTTCGCCCTGTTTTTGCCCCTGAAGGGGGACCAAAGCCTGGGTTCATTTCATCTCTCATTCCCTGCACGCGAGTTTGGGCAGGGGCCGGAGGCTTTTTGATCTTCCAGCCATCCTCCCACAGCTATGTTAGCGGGAGGGAGGGTACATCCTCAAAACTGAATGAAGGGACCAATGCCTTGTACATCCAAAACCTGGTCGTTTTGTGATGTTTTGTGCGGGCTTTTGATGTAGCTGCTAGCTGGCGGTCTTTCTGGGGTCATTCCCGGAGGGATGCACGAAGCTTTCGAAGTCACTTGACACCACTTGATTTTTTGGAGTGGTCAATGGGCATGGCTCCTTGGTCGCGACCCCTTTGATCACGCAAAAGCAAAAAGGGTATCCTCAAGAAGGCTGACACCAAAATTGCCTTCTCATTCACAAACAGCTCCGTCTCTGATTCCATTTGGGTCTGGATTTTGCTAGGATGTTTGCCTGTTTTGCTTTTGGCTTTTTTCCTGGATTTTCTGTGTTGGAACTGGCAGGTGCGCTCTCCCTTCGTTCTGCTTGGCTTGACTCGTTTTGCACCAGCGCTGCCAACATCCCCGGCATAGTTTTAACTCTGCAGCATCCTTTTCAACATCCTCAGCATCACGAGTTGGCTTTGTTAGGCTGGGTTTAGGGTGGGCTCAAGGTTGACTAGGGTTGGTTCAGGGTGGGTTCCAGGCTTCGTTAGGGAAAGTTTGGGGCGGCTGCGCTTTAGGTACTGGGATGGTTCAATGCTGGTTTATGGTGGGCTTCTTGGGGTTGGTTTGGTGGGATTAGGGCCTGGTTTAGGGTGGGTTTAGAGTTGGTTTAGGCTGTGGTTGGGTTTAGGTGGGCTTCGGGTGGGTTGGGGTAGGTTCAGGGTGGCTTAGGGATGGTTTACTGCGGTTGGTGTCGAATTTGCTTTGGGTTTGTTCAGGGTTGGTGCAGTGTGGGTTTAGAGCGGGTGTAGTTTGGGTTTAGTGCTGGTTTAGGGGGGCATTGGTTTTGGGGTTGCTTTAGGGTGGGTTTAGTGGGGGGTTAGGGTTGGTAAGGGTTTGCTTAGGGGAGTGGTCTAAGGCTTGTTTAGTGCGGACTTAGGGTTTGTTTCGGGTGGGGTATGGTGGGTTCAAAGATTGGCTTAGGGTTAGGGGGTTGGGGTTGTTTTAGGGTAGGCTTAGAGTTGGTTTAGGGAGAGTCTACTACTGGTTTAGTGTGGGTTAGTTTAGACCAAAACGTGGGTTTAGGGCGGGCGTTGGATTCATTAGGGTGGGTTCAGGGTTTGTGGCTTGCCTTTTGAGGTCATCACAAAGCCAAACCACAGCCCTATAACGAAGCGGGGGGGGTTGGGGGTGCGCAGCCCCCCCCCCCCCATCTACAGAAACCTGGGAGGTAAGAAGCCACCAACCAAAAATCAATAAAGCCAAAAGCCGGTGATGCTGGGGTGTTACTGGTGATGCTGAGGATACGGAAAGCCGAAGCCACAACAAAGTAAAGCCAAAAGCCAAAAGCCAAAAAAACAAAAAGCAAAAAAGCCAAAAAGCAAAAAAGCAAAAAAGCCAAAAAGCCCAAAGCCGAGAAACCAAAAAGCCAAGAGCCAAAAAGGCCCACACTCCAAGAAGCCAAAGGCCAAAAAGCCAAGAATCTCACAAGCCAGATAAGATGAAATCCAGGGAAAATCCCAAAGAAAACCGGAAAACAAATAGCCCTTCATTCCATTTTCCCCAACAGCTGAAAGCTATGGGGTCAATAGGCCCAGATAGGCTCCTCCAGAGACCATTGGAGGGGTTCAGGATAGGCTTCCGGAGAGGCTTCCGGAACCTGCTTTTGCCACAAATGGCCATGATGACTTTTCCCATTTACCTAAACCGCATGACTTCCATGCAGGCCCCCAAACCCTCGAATGAAGGACCCGGACCGATTTCTCAGGGGCCGTTGAAAGACCCCATTTTGAGGGCCCAAAAATTTAGCCAAGGGAGCCGGGTTCGTGAAATGCGATCTTTTTCGTGGCTCCGACATGGTCATCCCCATGTCAAGGTAGCTCCTTGAAGGGTCCCGGAAATGCACAGGGCGGTTCCGATGGTCGAAAACGGGGGGGGGGGGTTAGCCACAGATTGGGGAGGGGAGCCTCAACTTGCCGCGCTCCATGCTTTTTCCCTTCGCGAGTGGTTCTTGAGCCCAAAAAAAAAGGGCGAGCCGCAGAGCGCGGCCGCAGATCCTCCAGATCCGCGCCACCCGCTCGAGAAGGAAAAAAAAAGCTGAAACTAAAGATCGGGTTGGGCGTTGGCCGCGGCATGTTTCAATTTATGTGCCCTTTTCTTTGAAACTTGGGCCTTCAGACCCCCTCCTGACTTTTTAGCGTGGGCCTTACACCCCCAACCCTTGAGCCATGCATGCGTCGGCGCGCTGACATATCGCCGTCAGCCGTGCGCCGCGGGCCGCGGGGTCGCGGGGTCAGCAGATCCTCCGGATCCGCAGGAGCTCGGATCCAGGCTCACGGCCTGTCCGACCTCACCGTGTGCACCCCGGCGAGCGGCCCGGCTGGGCCCTTTTTTTTTTCCCTCTCGCGCGAAGAACACCTGAAAAACACACAGGTCGGAGGCGTTGCTCGGAAAGGCGTGACGAGCATGGAAAAGGACACAGCTTGGGCCAGCCCCGCGACGCGGCGAATAAAACGGGGCAACATGGATGCTCAGACCTCACCAATTGGGAATCAAGCGGCCTTGTTAGTCCCAGCGCGACCAGATGTATCCAATATCAACTTGGGAGCAATGCAACGGACCCTAGTAGTCATTCGGTCCGGCTTTCGGGGGTTCGCATAGCCCTCCGGGTTGCATCCAAAATTTGGCCCACGCCTGAGGCGACTCGGGCTTTTGGGGCAATTACCCGGGGGTTGCAAGAAATTCAAGTTCATATCATCCTAAAAGCACCTGGTGGGCAGCCCAACAGGTCCAAGCATCCGTGCCACTAACAAACTCTCACTTCTTGAGTGGATCGGAAAAAGCCAGAACTTGCTGTTTACAACTGAAATGGTCTTCCCAAAAAGTATGCAGCCCATGAACTCAGGAGTGAGAACTAGAGCGCAAGTAGTGCGCTCCTTGGGACGTCTTAGAAAGCGCTGGCACCTGACTTGTTTGTCGAGCGCCGGGCGCCTGAAAGCTCGCCAAATGCCAGTCAGCAACCGGCGAGGTTTCCATTCCAAGGCAAAACTAGGCGACCCCTTTTGCAAACCTACGGGGGGAATGAACCCGAATTCACTCCAGCCCAGCCAGTCGGGCCCCTCCAAGATTGCTCTCAACTCGACAACGGGCAAGGTCGAACCGGTAATATCTACCAGTCGCCCGCCCGATTTGTGCACCGCTCCTCCCCCTGCGACTCAAACACCCACCACCGTGCGCTTCTTGGACTCGTGGGACTCCTCAGCGCCTTCCTCGGCGTCGCCTTCCTCGGCGTCACCGTCCTTGGCGTCGCCATCCTTGGCGTCGCCTTCCTTGGTGTCGCCTTCCTTGGCGTCGTCGCGTTCCAGGGCGTCGTCGGTCTGCGTGCTCTCTGTGCCCACCGAGGTTCCCAAATCTTCCACCCTGGCCTTGGTCAAGGCCAGGAACTCCTCGCGGCACGGACCACCCCCGTGTCTCATGGAAGGAAAACCGTGGACAAGAACACCAAACTGTTTTTAGCCGGTCTGAACACAGGAGGACAGAGTCCCACAACTAGTTATTGTGAATTTCCTTGTGATCCAAGTCCTTCTTCTTAATTACGTCCTAAGACCCATTTACACTGGAAGAAACTATCACAATTCAGCGACACATCAGGAATCCCTATGAAAGAAACCTTCATGTTCATGAATGACGCCTCTCACCCTCCTAGTCACGCCGCTATACTTTGCTCAGATTTGGCTGTGGGTCAAAAATAGGTACCCCAACTGGAACCCTGGCAAGTGCAAACATGGGCCAAAACCTGTGGTACCCTGGTGGTTTAATTTTGACCCATACCCATTTACATCTTCACAAGTCATTTGCCGCCCTGCCTGCATGTCCGGCTGAACGGTCATGCCGAACTTGGGCACAGACCAAGCTTGCGGCCGGCTGTTGAGCCTTAGCCCAGGCCGATCTGATCTCGGCCAGGGTGAAAAGAGAACACCTCGCCCACCAAAAACCATCCAGTGGGAGGTTTCAAGATTGACCAAAAGAGGCTATGGATCTCATTTGGGGACAGCAACCCAGGTCAAACCATCTTTGAACCTTGCTCATGGTCAACATGCTTTGGCTTATCGCAGAGATGTTCCAGGCAAAAAGCAACTTGGGATGGAATGGAGATAACCAAACGGAAAACTTTTGGACAACACAAGTCCCGCCTCCCCCACCTCTCCGCTCCCCCGGAACAAATGAAGCAGGCAAATCCGGACACGAACTGATAAACACGAACCAAGCTCTAGCCACGACATCACACAACGCTGGGATCCTTCGCATGTTCACACATCTTGGCCCTCTTTCGCGCACGTATCTTTTCACCACGGGTCAACCGCCTGCGTAACTAAGTTACCCCAAACAACCGAAGAAACTCAAAGATCACCCTGTTGAAACCTTGACTAACGGACCAAAATTGGAAAACCGAAAGTGAAAGGGTCGCTCCGTTTTGGACAGCTGAGGCAAACTTGTTTAAGCAGCCTCTTGCTTAAGCAGTCTCTTGATTTCCCTGAGGCGACTAGGCCTGCATGTTTGTTTCACCCTTGCAAAGCCAGCCTGGCGTGTCGAAGTCGGAGCCTTTTCTTTGAGTCCGTTCCCCGTCAACTCACCATGGTGCCAAGCAGACCCTCATTCTAGAGCTTGATTCCAATTCTTTTCAGCCATCCTTCTTTTCCAAAACCGATCGCCATTTCAACCGGGGTTTTTGGTGGTTTTCTAGAAAGAAGGATCCCTAGAAGAATGAGAATGTTACCCCTAGACTCATGGCGTGCTATGTGGTTCTGTTGCGAGACAAAACCACATGTCCCCTTGAAAGATCACCCCTGCCAAATGGAAGGAAACTCAACCGGGTGCAACAGAGGGGTCTGGAGTGTTGAAAAGCATCCATCGCGTTTTGCTTTCATTTTTTGGGGAAGCTACGAACCAGTGGCTTACCCAACACGATCTGGAGACAACGCCCCTCCAGGCCTCGTCCAAGCGATTCGCCTTACGCTACCCCATTCGGCCCAAGCGGGGCAAACTGCTCCTACCCCAACTCCCCCCCAAAGACACCGATCCCAGCCTTGAAGTCTATCTGAGTGTTTCTTAAGGCCCCCGTTGGCCGGTATTTCAAGGGAAACCGAAAGCGGAAACCAACCATTTTAGATTTACAAACACAGCTCTGCAAGCCCGCGGTGCTTGGGATGCCGTTGGAGGACATGAACCCGAGCCACAACCAAAACCGATTGGTATTCAAATGGTCCAGGCCCCGCACCGCCCCCCCCCTTTCACATGGAACCTGAGGTTCGGGGGCCGGCCCCTGTAAAAGGAAGATGGTCCAAACCAGCACCGATTCCCTGACGTCAGGTTCAATGTGAATTGGTGGGAGGGTAAGAAGGCGGAGATCTGCCTGGGCTGTTCAAAATGGAGGGTTGGCCAATCCGAATCTCCATAATCCCGATAGGGAAGCCACTACACTACACAGAAAACTTTGAACAGCCCAGTCTGCGCCCATTTCCGGCTGGGACCGTCCTCTGTCCGTCCCCGGGGTTTGACTGTGTCCCGGACTTCAGCGTCAGCAAGCGCAGCTGGGCGCTCTTCTCATTGAGCACCTTCCGGCTTCAGCTTTCGCTTAGTTTGGAGTCTTGGTTGCTGATGACCCCCCTGCAAAAAGTTCAGCTTTTTGGGAGTTTAGTGGAAAACCCAACTTGATTTCCCAAATCGTCACAGTCTAAGGAGTTGTGGCATTGGTTTGGTTAGCTTCAGATCTGGTGAGGCTTGGGTTTGGATTGGTGGTTTGGAGGTGCTCCGGTTGTAGCTTTACATTTGACATGTGTTACTGCGAATGTAAGCGTTCAGACCCCAAACCCCGCCAATCCAAACCATGTAGGGAGAAGCTGACCCTTGGAAAAGAAAGGCCGTCGCGTGAACGGGCGAGCGGACAGAATCCCCCCCCGAAGTCGGGTTGGTATTCATGCATCCCCACCTAAACTTACAATAGACTACCGGAGTGGTTGGAGGCTGGACTAATGACGAATTCACTCCTCATGAGAAAAAAAAAGGCTTCAAAGCCCATATCAAGTATTGAGGCCCTGATGGTACCATGAGTTGTGTCAGTTGCTGTGCAGTTGTCACTGTTCTCTGTTTCGCTTCCGTTGGCTGAAAACAAAAACTCATGCCAAGTTGCTTGCCAAGGCGGGCAAGCTTGGCATGTTGGGCATCCTGCACTTCAACGGGCAGGACTTGTTTGATCCCGAATCGTTCAAAAGGGCAGGATACTCTAATGCAACGTTTCCCATTGGATGCATTCACTATGTGTTTCACACCTGTTTTGATACATACGTCATTCGAGGCCCCTTGCATCTCTGCCTAAGATATGGAGGTGGGGAGTCTGCATACTCGTCTGCAATGGTGATGGTCAAGGGCTTGCAAGTCTACGGAAGGGAGCCTAGGCCTTCCTCTAGAAAATTCCCGAATTTTGCCTAGTTGCCTTCGAGGGTAAATTTGCTAGGGGGGTTCCATCAAGGGTCGTCCTGGTTGATGCTCTAGGTTAACCCCTTCTGGTTGGGCGTTTTCTTGAAGATGGAGCTGCAACCGTCCCATTCTGAGGCTTTCCCCTGTTTTTCAAAGAGAAAAAGGGGAGTCCTGGGCATGCCTCGAATGAAGCTCTCCTCTCTCTGGCAGCCATCAACTGTCTGGCGTTGCTCTCACAGCTGGGTTCTAAGCGCTGAGATCAAGTGGCCACCGCTGCACCATGGCACCATGCACGTCTTAATCAAAAGCTATGCGCTTTGCATCACCTGTCGTCAAGGACATATCGCTTTGAAGAGATCCATCAACCTATCTCTCTAGGCGTCCACCGCCATTTGGGTGTGGCTTCTTTTGAGGGCACCCCTTTTTGTGCGCTTTAAAGGCACGCCAAAAGGAAAACCGAAGCCATGTTGGGAGTCTCCTAAAGGAAGACGAGCCACCCATTTTGGCTCAAAGGTAAACAAGGAAGCCCAGGACCAAACTCAACAGATCCCCGACACATGTTCTTCCGACTGCCTGCTCGAAACAATGCGCATCCGGGCCTGTCCCTCAAAAGTGCTGTTAGGGACTCAACACCAGTAGCTTAGGCCCTACACAAGGGAGATCACGCGAATAAACAAATCCTGGCGCCCCTACTTACCAAGTCCCCCCACCCCACCCGCCTCCCCACCCCACCCACCCCACCCCTCCACGCCTCCTGCAGCCTCTGCTCGCAGGTCTGCGAGGCACTGGCCAAGCGCCGATGCAGCAGAGCCATGCCCAGCAGAACGCCGAAGGTGCCCCCTGCCACAACCACCGCCTCGCCGCGCATCGGCTGGCGGCTTGCGGGCTCCCAAGAAGGTGGTAGCATATGGGTCCCGTATCCGTGGGTGGAATGTGGGGACATCAGACCACTTTTGGAGGGGCCAAAAGCCACCCCCCTGTCAATAAACTGGGGGTTCATTGATATGGTTGTGGTGGTCAAAGCCGTTTTGGGATCCCATTTTGGTTGGTAGGTGAATTCACCACCCATTTTAGAACCTATTGTAGTGGGGATTGAAATGTTCACTGGGGGTACGGGGTCAAAAACATGAAGGACCCAAGGCGGTTTGCCCCAGATCTTTAATTTTGAGCCACACCCATGTTGGCACCAGAGGGAACCCATGGTTGAAACCACAAGGTTTGTTGGTTACAGGGGAAGCGAATCAGAAACCAGGGTTGCGTGGTGCGAACGCTTGGGTTTAGTCCATCCATAGTAATGTTGGCCCCGGATTAACAAACCGCTGTCTATTTATATTGGGGGGGCGTCCTGGAGGGGCACCCACCTCCATATCAATAAGCAGGGGTTGATTAATCCGGGTTCAACATGGATGGGGCAGAGGTACTTAGCAAGTGGGAAATAACCATTATAACCCACTTACATGGTTATAAGTCTCCGAAGTGGGTTATAACCAGGCTTACTAACCACTTACAAAGTGCCCTGCCCCTTTAAGTACCGGTTTTGGGGGTCCTCTTCAAGGAAACCATAGGTGATGGGTCATTTTTGGGCCTCCAAGTTGCTTGTTCGCCCAAAAAAGCCTACAGGGAATAAACAATATTTGTTTCAACACATGGAAGTTATTCTGGGGGTGTCCAACTGGTTTTCATGAACAGTGAAACCTTCCAAAAAACGGATCTGAGAAGAACACCTGGTTGATTTTGTAGCGTGGCTCCACCACTGGGCACCCAACTAAGACGTGTTCTACTTAGACCCGGGGTCAACAAGGGTCAAAATTGCCCCCCGTTGCGAGTTAGAGGTTCAGTGACCCGCGAAAAGGGACATTCGACCAGAACCCCTTAAAGGGTTGGAGCGTTGCAAGTTGTAGAATGTCATCTTGCTGGCCATCCCCTATGGCGCAACATGGTCTCCCTCAAGGGAATCCCCTTGCAGTTCCGATTTTGGATGGTCTGAAAGGGAAAGGAGGACACCAGGCAGATAGCAGGGGGTCCCACATTTGAGACATGAACATAGAATCTTGCATCCATTTCTAAATACTCGCCTGTAAAAGGGCACCGTGGCAAGTGGCAATGGCTTTCCAACAGCGAGTTCTCTTAGAGCCCCGCAGAAATCACCCCACGTCATTAGTGAGCAGCAGCGAGTCATGTGGTTTCGAGTTGAAGTCGAACGGGTCAACTCGTCGATTGTCTCAAAACATTGATCGAGTCTCGATCCAAAGGGGTTGCTTTCCTTCTACAAATCCCCAGTTCCCACCAATCCAAGCCAGCAACCTGACGGATTACCTGAGATAACGGCAGGAAAGCTTAGTCAAATGCAGTTCCTGCCGGAGTTTCACGACTTCGGGAGGGAACCTCCTCTTCATAGCACGGGTTTATCAACATGGGGTCAACATGAATGCTCTTTGCTGATGGTTCTTCCCCGACACCTGGGACGGGCCGTTGGCGGCGAGGTTCGTTTGCAAGCAAAATAAGGGGCTAAATCAATAATTTGTTTCCCCATGGCAGCTTAATTTACCTTCACGGAACCCCACCCCCCTCCCCTATTCTGGCTATTTGGGGCGTTGTGTTACCTGCACATGAACATGACACGCAAGAAGGATTTGCTTTCAGGCACCCCTACACAAGGCCCCATTTTTCGTACCTCAACAGGGAAATGGGTGCTTGCGCACTTGAATTAGTACTCGCAGGGAGTTCTTTGCTGGGTGTCTGGGTCGACTCAGTTCCTGGAGTGTGTTGAGAATTCATGTTAGCTGTTTGGCTTCCCCAGGGCAGCGGTTCTTGCCTTGCCAACAGGGTCGTCAACTTTCTAAAGCCCCGCCCTATTACTCAAGTTTCCAAGGTTGGTTGTCTCGAAGCTGGGTTTCCCCTTGGGAGTCTACAGTGAATTTGCTTCGCCAGCTGCAACAACTTAGGGTTGCTCGGACCTGGGAAAATCTCAAAAATCTGGAGATAAGTCTTTCCAACCAACAGGGAAAATCAAAACTTGCTGGTGCTCAGTCGGGAATGAGGGAATGAACCTGGGAATTCCCTTCAAGGAAACCACCAGCAGTTGGATGTCATTCCAACTCATTCCCTGCCAATCGACCACCAGCAAGATTTAAGCACTTTCTGAACCGAAGAAAAGGGGACCCCCCCGTTTCCGCAATTTGACGAAGCCCGCAGACCCGGCTCGAGCCGAAGAAAAATCTCCTCCGCCACGTAGACGGCCAACTCCAGATCCTCGTCGAAGAAGAGATCCAGCAAGGCGATGGCCACGATTGAGACCAAGATCAAAGACCTTTCTGATGCCATGTTGTTGCTGTTGTTCCCGAAGGCACTGCGAAGGGTTCTTCCGGTAAAGTCGTTGCGTTCTGCACAGCTTAACTGCATAGGGAAAGTACACAGTGAACATGCATAGAGGCATGCTCAGGGAAGTGGACAGTGAGATGCATAGAGGCAAGTACCAAGTGAAATGCATAAATGCATGCGCAGGGAAAGTAAACAGTGAAATGCATAGAGGCATGCACAGGTGAAGTAGGCAGTGAGGTGCATTGTTCAGGGAAAGTAGGCAATGAAATGCATAGAGGCATGCGTAGGGCAAGTACAGAGTGAAATGCATAGATGTATGCACAGAGCAGACAGTGAAATGCATAAGCATGCACAGGGGAAGTAGACAATGAATGCATACGAGGCATGCACAGGGAAAGTAGACAGTGAAAATGCATAGAGGTATGCATAGGGAAAGTACACAGTGAAGTGCATAGAGGCATGCTCAAGCAAGTGGACAGTGAGATGCATAGATGCATTTTTCAGGAAAAGTAGGCTGTGAAATGCATAGAGGCACGCACAGGAGAAGTAGGCAGTGAGATGCACAGAGCCATTTTTCAGGGAAAGTAGGCAATGAAATGCATAGAGGCATGCATCGGGCAAGTACAGGGTGAAATGCATAGATGCATGCACAGAGTAGACAGTGAAATGCATAGAGGCATGCGTAGGGCAAGTAGGGAGTGAAATGCATAGGCATGCACCGGGGAAGTAGACAGTAAATGCATAGAGGCATGCACAGGGAAAGTAGACAGTGAAATGCATAGAGGTATGCATAGGGAAAGTACACAGTGAATATGCATAGAGGCCTGCTCAGGGAAGTGGACAGTGAGATGCATAGAGGCAAGTACCAAGTGAAATGCAGAAATGCATGCGCAGGGAAAGTAGACAGTGAAATGCATAGAGGCATGCACAGGAGAAGTAGGCAGTGAGATGCACAGAGCCATTTTTCAGGGAAAGTAGGCAATGAAATGCATAGAGGCATGCATCGGGCAAGTACAGGGTGAAATGCATAGATGCATGCACAGAGTAGACAGTGAAATGCATAGAGGCATGCGTAGGGCAAGTAGGGAGTGAAATGCATAGGCATGCACCGGGGAAGTAGACAGAAAATGCATAGAGGCATGCACAGGGAAAGTAGACAGTGAAAATGCATAGAGGTATGCGTGGGAAAGTACACAGTGAAGTGCATAGAGGCATGCTCAAGGAAGTGGACAGTGAGATGCATAGATGCATTTTTCAGGAAAAGTAGGCTGTGAAATGCATAGAGGCACGTACAGGAGAAGTAGGCAGTGAGATGCACAGAGCCATTTTCAGGGAAACTAGGCAATGAAATGCATAGAGGCATGCATCGGGCAAGTACAGGGTGAAATGCATAGATGCACGCACAGAGTAGACAGCATGCGTAGGGCAAGTAGGGAGTGAAATGCATGGACATGCGCAGGGGAAGTAGACAGTAAATGCATAGAGGCATGCACAGGGAAAGTAGACAGTGAAATGCATAGAGGTATGCATAGGGAAAGTACACAGTGAATATGCATAGAGGCCTGCTCAGGGAAGTGGACAATGAGATGCATAGTGGCAAGTACCAAGTGAAATGCAGAAATGCATGCGCAGGGAAAGTAGACAGTGAAATGCGTAGAGGCATGCACAGGAGAAGTAGGCAGTTAGGTGCATAGATGCATGTTTTCAGGGAAAGTAGGCAGCGAAATGCATAGAGGCATGCGTAGGGCAAGTACAGGGTGAAATGCATAGATGTATGCACAGAGTAGAGTAGACAGTGAAATGCATAGAGGCATGCGTAGGAAGTAGGGAGTGAAATGCATAGG
Source organism: Effrenium voratum (assembly GCA_963377175.1). Taxonomy (NCBI): domain Eukaryota; class Dinophyceae; order Suessiales; family Symbiodiniaceae; genus Effrenium; species Effrenium voratum. Next base: position 531,659 of record CAUJNA010003429.1, read on the forward strand.
CATGCACAGGGGAAGTAGACAGTGAATGCATAAGAGGCATGCACAGGGAAAGTAGACAGTGAAATGCATAGAGGTATGCATAGGGAAAGTACACAGTGAAATGCATAGAGGCATGCTCAGGGAAGTAGACAGTGAAATGCATAGCAGCATGCGTAGGGAAAGTGCACAGTGAAATGCAGAGCGATCTTGCTTTCCTTCTCGCACGAGCCTAACTTTCCTTGTCGCACGAGCCTAACTTGCACGAGGAAACTTGCACGCTTTCTAAAAACTAGCATCTTACGGCGGCGCGGTGGGACCAAGCGCACTCTGCAAAAATGAGACCCTCTCAAGGATCGGCGCGCTCGATGCGCAAAAACGGAGCTTTTTTTCCGATTCTTGTGCGCGCGACCCTCTGCGGGGATCGTGCGTGTTGGATCGCTCTCGCAATGGCCCCGTGCGAATCTTCGCGGTTCGCGTACGATCCTCTGCGGGGATTGTGCGTGTCAGATCGCTCTCGCTGTGGTCCCGTGTGAATCTTCGCGATCTGCGCGCGACCGTCTGCAGGGATCAAGCTGCACAGTCGCAACTTTCAGGTACAAAAGTAGTACGCGAAGTGCGTCCCCGCAGCTCCGCCTGCAAAGTCGCAACTTTCAAGCATCCCCGCAGGTCCGGCTGCAAAGCCGGAACGTAGGCAGTGAAATGCATAGAGGCATGCAGAAACAAATGCACGGTGACATGCGTAGAGGCATGCATAGGGCAGGTACAGAGTGAAGTGCGCAGGGAAAGTAAACAGTTTTTTGGACAAAGGCATGCACAGAGCAGACAATGAAATGCATAGAGGCATGCACAGGGCAAGTCCAGAGTGAAGTGCGTAGAGGCATGCACATGGAAAGTAGACAGTGAAATGCATAGAGGCACGTATAGGTCAAGTACAGAGTGAAATGCATAGAGGCATGCACAGGGAAAGTAGACAGTGAAATGCATAGACGCGTGGATAGGGAAAGTAGACAGTGAACTGCGTAGAGGCATGCATAGGGCAAGCGCAGAATGAAGTGCATAGATGACTGCGCAGGGGAAGTAGACAGTGAAATGCATAGAGGCAGGCACCGAGAAGGTAGACAGTGAAATGCATAGAGGCATGCGAAGGGAAAGTAGACAGTGAAATGCATACAGGCATGCGTAGGTCAAGTGCAGAGTGAAGTGCCGAGACGCGTGCATAGGGAAGAAGACAGTGAAATGCATAGAGGCATGCACAGAGCAGACAGTGAAATGCACAAAGGCATGCGTAGGGCAAGTACAGAGCGAAGTGCATAGATGCATGCACTGGGAAGGTAGGCTGAAATGCAAAGAGGCATGCGCAGGGAAAGCAGACAGTGAAATGCATAGATGTATGCACAGGGAAAGAGACAGTGAACTGCATAGAGGCATGCACAGGGAAAGAGACGGTGAAATGCATAGAGGCACGCACAGGGAAAGAGACGGTGAAATGCATAGAGGCATGCACAGGGAAAGTAGACAGTGAAATGCATAGAGGCATGCATCAGGCAAGCATGAAGTGCATGGATGCATGCGCAGGGAGAGACAGTGAGATGCTTAGAGGCATGCACAGAGCAGACGGTGAAATGCATAGTTGGAGAAATCAGGCTGCGTGTCATGGAAAATGCTTTTGGGCCACCTGTCTTCTAGTTTTGATTTGTTGTTGTTGTTGTTTTTCTTTTGGGGGAGGGGTTGAGCCAGTTCAGAGAAAAGGAAGAAAAGGATCGTTTAAAGGGAAGGCCAAACAAAAATCGGGCCTCCTAGTCCCATCAATTGGTTTGAGCCAGATCAGAGAAAAGGTTGGTTTAAAGGGAATGCCAAGAAAAAATCAGGCCTCCTAGCTAAAAGGTGTTGGTCTTAAAATGGGAAATCTTTCTGGGATTCCCTTCTGCATCAAGTGGGTCTCTCAGAATTGGGGACCTCTTGCTAAAGGTTCCTTTAAAGGGAAACCAAAAGGACACCAACCACTTAGTGAGGGTCCCCCTGTTTTGACACATGCACACATGAGCGCCCGTTTCGCCCATTGACTGTTGGTTCAAGGCATTTTTGCCGGCCTCACTCAAATCCCTGAGAGCGCAAAAAAGGGACAACAGTTTTCCCTTACAGGATGCATTCAAAACAAGGGAACCCTCTAAACCATCTAGGAAAGGTGATCTTTCAACCGGCCTCTAGGAGTCTCCTGCAAGGGACTCTGTTGAAGCAACCACTTTCTAAGGCTGCCGTTGATCGATCCAACGGCCGACCCGCCCCGTGACTACTAGTTCACTTCGGAGATTCCCATGGCCACAGAAATTGAGTCCCAAAAACACCACCCCTCAACAACCCCTTTCACGCCGCCAAAAGGAACTCATCTTACTTCTGCCCATTTGTGGCGCTGTGGTCAAAACGCACCAAACAAAACACAAGAACGGATGTGGGAAGTTGAAACAAAGCGGTGCTTTTGAGGGGTCCAAACTTGGCCACACACAGGAAGAAAAAAACAAAAACAAAAAACAAAACATCCCAGTCAGCTGACTGCACTCTGGATACAGGGCGCTTCAAACCACAACAGAACAAAGAGAGGAAACTAGTAGAACACCACCACCAGAAGAAGAAAAAGAAAGGTCTTTAGATACTTCCCTCCCCTCCTTCTCCTTGGCCCGTTCCAACCGGGGGGGGATGGATTTTCGAGGCTGGGCAGCTGGATGGTGTAGAGGCAGAGGCGGAGAGGCCTGAGGCGCTTGGCCGCCAGAGCCAAGGCTTGGAAGGCCCCGTCCACCTGCTCCTGGCACTCGGGGGGTTGGGGGGGGGGGGGAGGTGGGAGGGGGGCGGGGTGGGGGTGGGGGGGGGGGCGGGGTGGGGGGTGGGGGGCGGGGTGGGGAGGGTTGGGGGGAGGGTTGGGGGGGTGGGTTGGGGGGGTGGGGAGGGTTGGGGGGGGGGGGGGGGCGGGGAGGGTTGGGGGAGGGGGTGGGACTTGGGACCCCAGATGTGACCCTGGAGCCAATGACTTCGATAGGGAATGGGGAAAAAACACATCCCCGATGAACATCCATTCAAGTGGCGGTTTCCTTTAAGCGGACTGGGTTCATTCCCTCATCTCCTCAGCACCAGCAGGCAAAGACCATCCGGTTCCGAGTTGGTTTCCTCCATTCGGGATCGACCAGAATGTGAAGAATCACTAAGAACTTGCTGGTTCTCAGCAGGGAATGAGGGAATGAACCCCATAAACCATCCTTTGTGGCCTCCTTTCAGGGAATCCCCATTCCCTGCCTATCGCACCAGCAAGAACAAGCTCTTGCAAGCGAAAGCCCCTTTGTTGAGTAGACCCGCTTCATGTTTCCCGTCTTAAGCGAATGGAAGTAGTCGACGTTCACACTGACCTGGCGGGGGAAAAGAAAAGTGGCAGTGAGTCGCCCGGCGTTTGAACCAAGCATTCCACAAAAGGCGATCCCAAGTGACTGGGTCTTGAACAAATACCCCAGCATAGACCCCAGAGAGCGAAAAACCGCCAAAGTTAGAACCCCTATACTAGAGCTTTCAGCTCTCTGGGAAAAAATGGCGCCAAGTCCGCGGACTTGGAAGTTGGAAGTCTCCTTGAGATCTTGGTACTCCTCCGCTTGCACGTGGTCCTTCAACTCCTCCGGAATCTCCGCACGCAGCCCTCGCGGAACAACCGCGGAGGCGTGCCTTGGTGTCACTTCGGAGAACCACATGCACCAGAAAAAAAAAAAAAAAAAAAAAAACGAAAAGTAAAGAACAAAAACGGGAAACGTGTCTTTTTGGTTTTTTTTTCTGCCATTTGTTGTGGGGAACTTGCCTAACAAAAGAACTGAGCAACGCGGGGCACCGCAAAAAAGCAGGGGATCGCCAAAAATGGGAGTAAATCTGTTTAGTGCCTCCGCGTCAATGGACACAGTGAGGGCATATCCTGACTGCAATGCACTCAATTCTTCGCGGGGAATATGGCTTCTCAATTCTGCCAACCAGCCCCGTTGACGTCAACCCATTAGCGTAAAACAACTTTAAACAAAATGTCCGGGAGGTCGCATCGAAGGGATCCGGGATCCGCGAAGCGATGGGCTCACCGAGTGGCTGGTTCAGGATCTGGAGCTGGACACTCATTGCGTCGCGCCGGGAGAGCCTCTGAGAGTCTTGAGCTAAACCTGAGGCCCCGGCTGTGAAGCGACCAAGGTCGAAAAGAACCACTGGGCCCGTCTTAGGGAACCCGTTAAACGGGGTGGTTTAACAGGGAAGCCAAAGAAAAACCACCCCATTTCGGGGGGGGGTCTTTGTATCAGGCAGGCCGTTCTGACAGCTCAGCATATAGTCCAGGCTCTCACTTTGCTTGCCTCGGTTTCCCCTCATTCGGCCAGACGCGCGTGGGATCAAACTGGAAGGGGTTCAAAGATGGCCGATCGAGTACCTCTTCCATCGCGATGGCTGACGCACCGCTCCCAAAGACCCACGAAAGTCCCCCAACCGCCGGCCCCATGATGTAAAACCCGCACGGCAAGATCCAAGAAGTCCTCCCAAAGTCGGATTTTGAGGGGCCCCAGTTCAGCATACCCTCGGCTCGGGAAAGAGAACATGTGTAATGGTAGGTGGTTGGCCATAGAATCATTCCCATTTTCCCAACACTAAGCATGGAACCTGAAACCTTTCAGGTTCCAATTTTCTATGAAACAGAAATTCCTAAAACTGAAGCAAGCTTCATCGTTTCTGAGCCCCTTTTACCCCCAAGCGATCCCGCTGCAAGTGAACGTGCTGAGAAGCAAGTCTTGCAACGCAGCTGCGCTTTTCACCGGCGAGCCCGAAAGGCCCCTTTTCCGCACCTGGCTGAAGGAATTCCGGCGCACCAACATCGGCTCGTCCTTGTCCTCACCCTGGCAACAAGTCCAAACTTCCGTCGCCGCAACGAGACTCCAACCCATAAACGCGAGGGCTCTGGCCACCGCAATGGCTGTGCAGTACCACTGATTCAAAGGGTAGGTTAGCATGCTGACCAACCCAAAAAAATGAGACCGGGTCTCATCAGAATGGTCGGACTTTGCACGGCTGAGATGCTCCGGGTCAACCATCCCCAAGAGGTGTGGACCCTGAGGCCCCCCAAGCTTGACCAGCGGCCGATTGACCTCAGAGGAAAAGTATCTGACAAGAACACCAAAAGGGCATCTCGCTGTCGTTCTTGAGGGTCCCCGTTTAGAGGTTTGTTACAAATTCACTGGCAAAGCGAAGCCCGTTTTTTTGGGGTGCATTCTCCCCTTCAAAGGCAACCCCTGAGCCAGCCTAAATCGTCCAGTTATCAACCATGGTTTCCAAGTGGTGCGAAACAGGTTTCGTCCATCCACACTATGAGAATTCAATCCGGCCCCTCCGGTCCCCCGGACGCAAAATGCAGAGTTCACACCCGGAAACCAGGGAGGACCTGGCTTTCCAGATTTCCAAGCTGCACTCAAACGGGATGTCCGAACAGGCAGATGCGTGTGAAACTTTTTAGGGGACCCCCCAAATGTCACAACACTTTCCGTGTTTGGATCCTTTCATTGGGAGCCAGCAAAAAAGAAAGTATCAAAAAAAGGCAGACCCCGCAAATGCCCAGTGGCCAGGGGAAAAAAAGACATCCTTTTCCGGTTGATTGGCTTTACAGGGGAACCCTTCCCAAAAAAAATGTTGGAAAAAAAGGGAACTGGGACCCAGAGAGGACAATTCCTGGCACCAAAAGAGGAGCCGGTGTTTCTTCGGCCCTTACCAGCAACTTACAGGTAACTCGCGCCCGAGTCGGAGCCAAAGCCTGGGGCGTCTTTTGCCTGAGAACCAGGGCGCTGGGAACTGGAAGAAATCCCCTGTGGACGGACGAAAAAACGTAATCCACTTCGCACCGTTCAGAAACCCGGAATGGTTTTTTTTCCTGCGGATGCCGTAGCAAACACTGGCTTCAACCATTGGCTCTTTTTTTTGGAAAAAGTGGTGCATGACTTTGTCCATCCACAGCATTACCGTATTCAGGCAAAGAACTGGTGGGTAATTTCAACAGAAACCCAACCGATAAAAGAGTGTAAGGGACCGGATGCCTGGGAACCACCAAGTTCCAGGAGTGAGTGCCATGGTCAAAGCTCCGTTTTCTTTGGCCGATTGGGTCATGGGTCACTTCACAGGAAACTGTGTAATGGTTCTTCAGGATCCGTACCAAGTGAATGACCATCCCTGTTTACCCCAAGTAAAGGGCTCGTTTAGCCATGGCACGTGTGGTCATAGAGATTCGACATGAAGTGAAAAACGTCACTTCCATGTGGGGAACGGGCAAAAGAGATTTGAAGGGAATGCAGTGAAACTGTTGGCTAATGTTGACCCCGAACTAGTAACCGTCCCATTCTTAGCAAATTCCCTCCAAAAGTGATGAACCCCCACCAAAAGGGGACACCTTACAGTATTACTGAAATCAGCCAGGGGTTGATTAATTGGTACAGACTGGGGTGTTCAAATCCAATCCGTACGCTCTGGGAGACATCACTGGGAGACCACAACCATCTGGCGGGAAGGGTTGAGCAATCCAAGAAAAAAGCCTTCCTGAGGAGAAGCAGCCCCGTCAATAGGGAACGCTTGGTGGGGGGCGTCCCATTCTCCAACAGAACAAGCAGATAGAACATGCGGGAATCATAGGGGTCTGCTTTTTGCTTGAGAACCAGGCCCTGAGGCTCAACCATCCAATCCGACTCAGATTGGCACGCTACCCACCAGACAACTCAAAACATGCGCTCAAAACTCATGGCCCCGACACCTCCCACCCCGCTAAAACGGCCAACGAGAAACGGCCCGACCGTTTCTGCTGCCCGCCTGTCAGTATGAGCCACTTCGGGCACCTGGCATCATCAAATTGCCCCCACCCCTAATGTTCACCCCATATTTTTCTTCCAACCAGTGTATTCATAGGGTGTTCCCCTCCAGAAGTGGTCTGATTCCCACTAAACCCAGTGGGACACCCGTCGCCCCCCGAAGGGTTCCCAGAACCTTTTGGCTAGAACCCGTAAGAAGGTTCCAGAAGTTCTCTGCACGGCTTGCGTGCCAGGTTTGGTTTTGCACCCAAGTTGACTGGGAACCGAAACATGAAACGAATTTGGAGTCGCGGCAATGATACTGACATCACACCCTTGGGGGAAGAAACTGTGAGAAGCAGCCCAAGTCCGACGCCCTGGGAACAAGGCTCCCGCTCCACACACACCCACACATATGTTTCCTTGCACGTGGAAAACGGGCTTCTTTGTTTCACTACATCCTTCAGATTTATTGCTCTAGTAATTTTATTGTTGACCCTGGATTAATAAACCTCTATTTATTAATATGGGGATTTGTGTCCGGGAACACACGTCGGCGATCGGGAAGCGCACCAGCGGCGAAGTGAGCGGGTGCCTGGCTTGGGCGCCACCCATAAGCCCTTAAGCCCGGAGAACGAGAAGAACGAGGTGTGAACGTAGTCTCACTTGCTGAGTGGAAGGCCCGAAAAAAATTGCCATGGAAGTGAGTGGTATGAAGGAATAGGTGATGAACCTTTAGGCAGGTTTCTCCTTACTTCTGGGCTGTCCGTTTGCGGATCCCCTGCTAAAAGTTGAACTTGTGGGTTAAATGGAAACCCCCACTAAACCCTTGAAACTTAAAAGCCTAGGGGATGGCTGGGGACCAGCGTGTGGGGTTTGGGAACTAAATGGACTTCGATCTGAAGCCCTGCTGAGTGGTAAGTGGGAAACCACCCCAGCACTCAAACCAATAAACAAATCCAAACCACCAGCTAACAGGCTGCAGACCGAAATGGGTCCATCTTTTGAGGCTGACAACCGAAATCCATGTTGTTTCAAACAGCGAGCCTCCCGCCATGGCCAAAAACCCACAACTTTTCTCCCAATGCTCTTCCCTAGCGCCCAAACCCCCAGTTTTGCTAAAGTATCACAGAGCAACGCTCAATCTGAGTGCCAAATTGCTTCCCTTGCCAGCAGTCAACCAGGGCCCCTCCAGAGACACGCGCCCAGATTCATCGCAATGGCGCTGCTGGTGTCCAGCGAAAGCTCGAAAGCGCGCAACCCCCCAAAAAATAAAAACAGAAGGGGTGCTCCCTGGGATGTAGTTTTAGCGCTGCAAAGCTCAGAAAGCACTGCGAATACCAGGGTTTCGTGCATGTGGCGGTGCTGGCGTCTGGGCGAAACGCGCGTTTTTGCTTGTACAAGGCATCTGGTGTCTGCATCTGAGCATCCATCTGGTCAAAAAACAAACAACTCGAGAAAACCAAAAAATGGGAAGTCTTCTGCCATCTGGTTAAAAAAACCAAAAAAACTCGAGAAAACCAAAGAATACACAAAAAACAAAGAACCCAATATCGGGGAAGTCTTCCGCCCGGGGTCGTCTCCAAAGAGTATTGTGTTTTTTTTGGTTTTTTGGTTTTTTGGTTTTCTCGAGTTTTTGTGGTTTTCTGTCGTTTCTCTTGGCTTCCTTTGCTTTGTGTGTTAAGGGCTCCCTAGCTCCAGTCTCACATGTGGATGTGAAAACAACTTGTCCGTTCCGCAGTGCTGCCCTAGGAAGCCAGAATTCTCTTACCCTTGGAGTTGTATTCCCCTGCAATTCCCCTAGCAGTCCGCATTTCTCTAGCATTCCGTGACCCCGAGAGTTGTATTCCCCTAGTATTCCCCTAATATTGTCTAATATTCCTTAGTATTTTCTTGGTGCCCCTAGTCTTCTCCAAATACTCCCCTGATATTCTCCAGCATTGCCCTTTGTACTTCCCCTAGTATCCTGCATTTGCGCTCCAGTTTCTGCGTAGCAAAGAACTAGGGAAACACCAAGCGGATAAGAAGGAATACCAGGGGAATAACAAGAGGAAATGCTAGAAGAATACTAGGGGAATACTGGGAAAGAATACTACAAATAAACCAAGAAAATACTAAGGAATACTGGGGTTAGTGGGGGAATATTGGGGGAATGCTAAGGGTATTCCAAGAAAATACTAAGGAATACCGAGCAATACTGGGGGAATACTCGGAGCGCGCAACTACTAGGGGAAAGAGAATGCTAGAGGAATAGAGAACGCTAAGGGAATACTTGGGGAATATTGGGGAAGTATTGTGAATATTGGGACCATACTAGAAGAATATTGAGGAATATCGAAGGAATACTGGGGAGCGCTAAGAGAACACTAGGGGCAAGAGAATACTAAAGGAATATGGTAAGGATGGTGGAATAGCAAAGGAACAATGATGAATTTTCATGGAATTTTCAGGAAATTCTCAGGGAATAGTAAGGGAATGCTATTTAATGGAACGCTGAGAGAACACGAAAGAAAATTAGGAAAACACTGAGGGGACAATACGGGAAGTGCACAAACCTCGAGTTCCCTCAATTCCTTTTGGATTTTCTTGGTATACCCCCTAATCTTCTCTCAGTGTTCAAGTGTTCCCCTAATATTCCTTCAACATTCCCCTTAGCAACTTCTTGGCAATTCCCTATATTCCACTATTCCTCAAGTATTCTCTTGCATTCCCCTTGCTATTCCTCGACCAGTACTCTATTACTTCAGAATTCTCTTACTCCTAAAGTTTTATTCCTATTCCCCTAGTATTCCCCTCATTTCTGTAGCATTCCCTTTACCTCTAGAGTTGTATTCCCCTAAATTTCCTCTAATATTGTTCAGTAGTCCTTAGTAATTTCTTGGTGTGCCCCTAGTATTCTCTAAATACCCCCCTAGTATTCTCCAGCATTCCCTTTGCACTTCCCTGGCAATGACGCATGCGGAGCCAATCCCGGGCCTGATCCCGAGCGGGCCACCGCTGGGGGGGAGGCTGCCCGGTTTGTGGCTCTGGTACACCAGAAACTGTTTCTCTCTATCTCTCTCTCTCTCTCTCTCTCTCCCTTTGTACATCCCCTAGTATCCTGCATTTGCGCTCCAGTTTCTGCGTAGCAAAGAACTAGGGAAACACCGAGGGGATAATAAGGGAATACCAGGGGAATAACAAGAGGAAATGCTAGGAGAATACTAGGGGAATACTGGTTATCAGCGCTATTTTGCCAGAAAACACAGTAAAACGCAGTGTTTTGTAGCATGTTCATGTTAAAACCACATCCCCACCAACACCCGGTCTCGAAGATCAGGAAAAGTCCAGAAAATTACGCGAACATGCGTAAAACACAAAAGAAGGTGGAAAAAACTGCGGCGAACATGAAAAACCCTAAAATTCGGAGAAAGACATGAAACAGCTGAAGCAAACGCAACTGTCGCGAAGAAGCGAACAATGCGAAAATGTCAGGCCCTCCGTGAAAATACGAAAACGTGAAACATACAGAAAACCCAGACAAGGGTCACACACACAGACGCCGCTCGGCACTTTGGCGCGAAATCGGACAGCTGCCTGGTATCAGAGAGCCCCCCATTCTCATTGAATGTCTACATTGCTTCGAGGCACATGGGAAGTCTCCTGGGCCTCCACCAATACTGGTGGGCTCTGTGGCTGAAGTGTGGAGGCTGGGATTCCCACCTACCCTGGGGCTCACTGCCAAGTACTTGGATATCTCATCGGTATTCGTAGGTGTCTGGCGCGACGTAATGGACAGTCTTTGAGCTGCGGCGGTGTTCTGACAGGGGACGCCTTGCCGCTGACCAACGATCGCAAAGCTTGACAAGTTCTGGCCCTCAAGCTACCTTGCAGCCAATGCTAGCTGCTAATAGTCCCCACTAGTACTAGTTACAGTCACAACACGCACCACTAGCACGATGACTCCGAATCAGGATTGATGTGGCCCCAGTTGGTCTTTGCGCTGCGGCCAGTTTGGCAAATCCCGCCTGACGCCTCTGGAAGGAAGGCCAAAACCTATCGCAATCAGCAGCACGGGTTTGCATCCAGAACAGCACTCACGAGCGCAAACACGAATGCAGGACTGCCTGTCAGAAAATGATGTACAGTGCTGTATATATATATATTCTTATATATATTAAATAATAACCAAACAGATGCGCATATTTTGAAAATATGTGACACACACACACACTTGTTAAGACTCTGTGTGTTTATGCACGTAGATCAGATACACAGCATCAAGCATTGAGACAGCAGATGCGCGCACGCGCGATCGCTTGATTGCGTCTCTTGAGCCACTGGGCGCAACAGATCAAATGTCTATGGGGCCGGTTGACTGCAGTGCGGCTTTCCAAATCTGTGAAAAGCACCCTGCTGAAAATCCAAAAATGCGCAACGGCAAGGGAGCTTGTGCGGGAAGAGACCAGGTTTGCCCTCACTCAAAGAAGCCTGGCAGGTACACGGAGCCAACGACCACAACCGTAGGAGTCTGCTAAAGCAGAGACCTTGTCCTTATCGCGGAAGAACTGCTCATGTGGCGGCAAAGAAGAAGGCGAGCGTTGCACGCGTCTCCAAACGCCGCCATGTCGGCGAGTTTGACCGGGTCGACAAGCGGACCGCGAACCGCTTAGCCAATCGCATGACACGGCACCTAAGCGTCAGACACAGGAAGGCGCAGAAAGTCTGCGATTACTCTTTGGGGCCAGGCCCATGCCCTCGCTCTGTGGTCCTTGGAAACATCAGCTTCCGCGGCCTCCTGTGGCCCGCGCGCAACGAACTGGACGACATGAGCAGGATACGCGAAGTGAAGTTTGATCTTGACCGGGCACAGGACTATTTCGTTAAAAGCCCCCCACGCCTCACCACGTTAGCACGAACGCGGCCCACCACTTGCGGCAACTTCGTAACAGCTGCCACCGCGCAGCAGACAAGTCCCAGCAAGGGATCGGCCATTGCCCACGCCAACGCTTGCGACTCTCTCACCGCCAAGTTTGTGAGTTCGTTTAACCACCACACCTCCCACCCGCCTGGGCCCAAATGTTTGCGGGGGTTTTCGCCGCCTCGCAAGAACCCCTCCTCGTTGTTCGGAGGAAGATCATGGCACGCCTGCATTGACACAAAGATGTCTGCCGGCCACGCACGCCAGGCAGGCGGCCAGCAGCACGGCCGCAGCCTGAAAGGGAGGAAGCGGGAGCACGGACAAAGCGCGTCTGCAGAAGATCCAGCCTTCACATCAAGCGCCTTCACGGCTGAGCTGCTGCTCAGCCTGGTCTTGCCACCATCAAGCACCTGGAGCGCGAAACATGTTTTAGCCTCACACCTTACATGCATTTGCACGCTTTACGCCTCATCACATGGCATGACCTTGTCCTGATACCTTATCATAGATCAAACGCATCTGGAAACCAACACACATTTAAACCTGCCCAAGGCGCGCTGTGGAAACTTGGGCGCGCACGTCAGCCTGGCCAAGGCCTCTGAGACCGCGCATGCACATGCAAGCCTCTGACCTTGCAATGCTCGCACGCAAGAACTCAAGCACGGCGTGGCCAAGGCGTTTCAACACGAACCTGGGAACAGAAGCGCAAACGCACCAACGCTATTTGTGAATCGCCTGATTCTCCAAGTGAAAGGATCACTAGTAAACTCCACTCGGCACGTTTCAGAGGGTCAGGGGATCAAGCCCCAGAAGCCACGCCACAAGCCAGCATTCCCAACAAGGCGGCACGTTTTTCGGGGGGGCCTGAAGATTTGAGCCTTGCATTTTTGACATGGCATGTTTTTTGCAGGGGTCCTGAAAAGCTGGAGTAGTTTTTTTGATTGGGGGCAATAAGAACACAATTGTGGGGAGGAACTGCTTTTGAATGAAGTTGGCACTAAATCGGCGCGGAACGACGGGTTTGCCAGGCCATGAGTTAACCCGAGATAGCAAATACGATGCCGCCATTTGGCTCAGATGAGCGTTTTGAGCGAACGCTCCCTTGCCCTTTGGGCTCGACAGAATTTGGCACATGGGCAGCTTCCTGCAACGGGACTAGGTGACACCTTGGTCCACCTCTTAAAGTAAGGGGGAACCCCAACATCATCAGCCCGGCGTGCAGTGCAAGCAGCTTTTGGTAACTTGCTTGAGCACCTTCAATCGGTTTGCGCCAGAGTGGGGTTCACGCTGCGCTTGCCTAGTACATATTTCATTGAGGTTGAGGACTCGGACGAGGCAGGGACCCAGCCAACTCAGCTGGACACACCCAGCAGCAACTGCAGCAGCCAGAAGTTTCTTGACGGAAAGCGCTCAGCTGTGGGCAGCTTGTGGGTTGAGGAGTTTAGTCGGGGCGTTTCTCATTCTCTTAGCGCAAGCTCCGTGGCAAGCCCCAAAGCAACTTGGCCAAGTAGATTTTGCGCAAGCCAAATCCAAATTACCTGGGTTTCTGATCGGCTTAGATTCCACCAATAACCAACTTCAATGGTTTGCTTTGTGGCGCTGTTTTTTGCAAGCGCTGCAGTTGCGGGTAAGCCCTCTCTCTGTCACCACGCCTTGCAGCAAATAGGTGTGTTGTTATGTTGACACGTTGCTGTTACTTAGTCAATGTCTCTTGAGTTTTCGCTGCTGTGGGTTCCTTGCCAGAGGCACTCATCGACTCGGAGCCCTCTGACAACCAAAATCTTCAACTTGTAGCTGCAGACTGCTGCAATGGTAACACTGGGGATGACGAACGTGATGAAGTAGCTGCAGTAGTTGCAGCTGCTGAGTCGGGCCAGGTTTGGCAGATGGAACAAACTGTCGTTGTTTCTGGGGTTGAGATGACTGTGGCAGCGCTTACTAGCAAGTTTCAACGGCAACAGCAGCAGATGCGGGGAAAGAATGCGCTCATCCGGTCGCTGCGCAAACAGCTGAAGCGATGCCAGCACGAGCGCAGAAGAAGCAAGCTTCCCATCCGCGTGGCCAAGGTGCGGCACACATGGCTACTCCTGCTGGCAACAGCTTTGCAGTCGCCAAAGTTGGCAAGCAACTTCCTGGGCGTGCCGGGCGGCTGTCGCTCAGCGCCATGTTTTCCATTGGGCTCCGGCGGTGTCTGTCAAACGTCGCGGCGGCAGACTTTGGTTTGCTGAACTGCGTGGACATCTCTGGACAGACAGTGAGTCGCTGTGAGGAGAAAGCAGGGGCCGGAATCATTGTTCTCATGAGGGACTTTGCCGCAGAGATGCTTCACACAGCCCGCGCGCTGCACACATCCACCGCCAACCAAGAAAACAGCGCAGACTTGTTCTTTGTGGCATCGATTGGGTTTCGCAATGACGCAACACATTCACGGATTTGGAAGCGACAGAAGCTCAACGTGCTGCACTGCGAGGTGAAATACACTGCGGACATGACTTGTTTGCGGCAGGGTGACTTCAACAATGCTGTTCGGTCACGGGCTTGCCTGACGCGCGGCCAGCAAGGGGCTTGAGTCAGGGGCTTGAGAGATTCCTAAGATTCCTTTAAGTTCCTATACTAAGGGTCAACAGACATCAAGACCAACTTTGTACGCGTTTCCAAGCCGAACGGGCCAATTTGTGATGGTTTCTGCCGTCTTGTCTTGTGTTATCAGAGACACCCAGTCCCCGAAATTAACCCCCCCCCCCCCAAAAAAAAAAAAAAAGAAAAAACCTCGGAAGGTTTTATTATTGGGGTCCCCGTTTCAGATCTGGGAGTGGAAAAGAATACGACTTTTGTGTAAGACCTTATGAAGGAGAAGCCATTGCTGCTTGTGCCTACAGGATAGATGAGAGGACATCATATAGAACATAGCCTGAACTTCCTCAACATCCATGACCTGATAGTTAGGGTGGCCCCTAATACGCACATCTGCGAAGCCTGGGCTGAGTTCATCTAGTTTCCAGTTTCCAGCATTGGGTAATCTAAAGGAAGTACTTGCATTTTTGGGTCGGCTGGAGTTTTTGTCTTATTGTTGTCCGTCCATAAACAGGAAGACGGGATTATATCAGACTTTGGCAAGAGACGCACTGCGTTTGTTTCCAGCAACTTGGAACTTGCGTTTCACGAAACTAGCCCCATGCCATGTTGCACGTGAACCACTGGACTGGCGCAGTCTTGCAGCCAAGGGCAGATCTCGCTGTTGTCCCAAAAGTGGCTGGCGCTGCAGAGATGCTTGCCTTGGCAGCCAAGCAACTGCAGAGCGTGGGCGTACCATTTGTGCATCAAATTGCTTTCGAGTTTGCTGCTGGCAACGTGGGCCCGGAGTCAGTTTTCATATTTTGCGACACATCGGACGCAGGTCCCGACCAAGTGGCAAGGCGACAGAGAACCATGGCTGCAGTCGCCAGTTTGCCAAACGTGCTGTATTTTGATTGCAGCTGCGTGCTCCATCAATATCATTTAGCAGTCAAAAAGGGCCTTGAGCTGTGCGACAATTTCCTTTCTGACTTGAACGAGCGCTATCCACTTGTCACTCGCGGGTATTCTCGATACTTCTCCAACATAGCGAAAATCTCTCACTTTTGGAGAGAACGAGTCTCTGAATTCATCGAACTTTTTGAGCAAATTCACGGGTCCTACGGGCACAATGTGAGCTACAGACAGTACCCGCTGACGGTGGTCTGCCATCGCTGGGGGAGTGTTCATGCAGCTGAGCGTTTCTTTTTACAGCGGGGTCGCAAATACTTACAGCCAGTTTTTCTTGCCCTGTTGTCAAAATACATGAAGGCGAAAGAACGACGGCCAAAAGCCAAATCAAAGACTCAACCGCCCCAGCACCAACCAGACACTACAAACCCAGACGCAGTGACAGAAGGCCACCTTGTTGAAGCAAACCCTCGAGAGAAGCAGGGCAAGCAGAAGCGGGGCATTCAGGATGACGACGAGGACGAGTACAACATCCGGATGACGAAGTGGGCAGCAGGAACACTGGCCACTATCAACAACAGCTTTTTTTGGCTCCTTCTTCGCTGTATGAACACCACAAGAGAGCCATTGAACCATTTTCTTGCATTTGTGCAGAAATATTCCAGAAGCAGACTTTTGATGCGGCTAGCTTGCGGCGCGGCAGACAAGATTGCAGCTCAGTTCCAGTCACTGTCTAGCACTTTTCCAATTTGGTTTGAGGCAGCTCTGCAGGAAAGCCAAGCGCATGACCTTCCGCAGCATATCTTAGGCCTTATCCAGTCAATGGTGTGGAAACTCATCATGAAGTTGGAGACAAGCTTTACTGCGCGAATCATTCAGCCACTGCGCAGGCACCCGCTGAAACTGTTGACATTTCTCCTTCGGCCTGCCCACAAGCAATGTTCGGTCAGGCTCACGAGCTGCGTACCACTGAAGACGAAGATCTTGAAGCCAATGCTAGAAAGCTGAAACACTTGTGCTTTGTCGAGCTTCAGTCTTCGCAGCAGAACGGTGCGCTTGCAGTTGGGAGCAGACTTTGGACAATTGTTAACATGTTTGCAGACAGCCTTCACGGGGACACCCAGATGATTGAGTCGTGCAATTCCATCATTCGCCTTCTTGGCAATCGTTGCCCGCAGATAGACATCAGTCATTTGTCGTCCAGGCTCACAGTCAAGAAAGCAGTTGACCTCACTGCCAGAAAATGGTCTGCGATACAGCCGGTAGCAGGTGCCATGCTTGATGACCGAGAAGCGCTTTGCCACGGTGCTGTATGCGGTTGACAGGTGGGCATCTCCTCAACCTGCCCCGACTCTTGCTGCTCTTTGCAACCAGTACGGCTTGCCTCCAGAAGTTCACAACATGCTTCAAAACACAGACTTCGGCGTTGTTCTGCCAAGCGTTGCGAAGCTCAAAACTTCAGGCATGCGTTGGGCAGCTGCGCACTCGGCTGAATGGAAAAAGCACAGCCAGCTTATGCTCGCAGATGCTTTCAGCAGCTTGCAGGTGGAGGCCAGTTGCTTAGTGCTGGCCATCTGTGACACGGATGACATGGACGACAATGACGGTCCGGATGACAGGGGCAGCTCCCTTTACAGCGTCGGCAGCGACAATTGCAGGAGCAACGACCATGACCAAGCAGGACAGACGTGCGGAACACTTGTCAACCGAGCTCTTTGTGTTGAATGCTTGGTGTGTTCAGGGAAGGGACCTGGACAGTTTCTGTGTTGAGCGCTTGGAGAAATACGTGGGGGATGTGCAATTTACCTTGTTTGTCCCTTTGGCCGGTTTGAAATATCATGCTCATCAGATTCATCAGATCTTGTCTTGTGAGTTGGTTTGATTCTTTTCTCACCCGTCGCTCGCCCGGCTTTCCTGCCCTGCAGGTGTCTCATTCTGGCTTCAGGTGTCTGCAAGTCGACTGCTGCAGCTCCAGGTGCGTGACGGGCAGCTTGTGGTGATCAGGGCCACGCAACCAGAAGTCCCAAACCCAAGTTGCCAGTGCAGCTTGCCTGAAGTGTTCAGCCGGCACTACGACAAGTGCCAACAGCTTGGTGGAAGGGCGAGCTTGAAGTTGTTGCTGTGTGTGCACGCGCGCAAGGGTGATCTTGACACACTCCAACCCATTCAGCCTCTTGCTGCGCAAGTGGACCAGTCTCAGATCGAGTCACTTGCAGGCCTGCCCGTTGCCAGCAGCGGCAGATGGCGGTGTCGCAGACTACGCGCGCAGATTATGCACAGTGCATGAGCTTTGCAGACTTCGTGTTGAGACAGTTACGCGGACCAGAAAAAGCAAGGTTATTGCCGCGACAGCAGACGTGGCAGATGCAGGCGAGGCTGAGGCTGGGGCTGCCACAGACGTTGAAGCTTTCGAGCAATTCGAACAGTCTGCGGAAGACGCTATTGCCGCAGCCGCTTTTATGCAGGAAGCCGAACTGTTCGAAGCCGGCGCGCTTCCGCATAGCGAGACCATCTGACTGCGCAGAACACAGAAACGACCGCATCCACCGCACAGACTCTTGCAGCGACAGGCTGCGAACACAGTGGAGCTGGCAGCACTGCCACGCCTGCGACAGTCGCTGGCAAAACCGTGCTGGACATCCTCAGTGCACCGAAGGCAAAGCAATTGCCAGACCCACCAACAACCTCGCACACACAACAAGCGCAGGCGCAAACGCTACCAGGCAGCCTCTCGGTGGCAGTGTTGACTGCAGCAGATTCAGGCCCGCGCGCGCCAGACTCCAGCGACAAGGGCCCAGAGCATGAACAGGCGGTGACGGCCAAGTCCGTTCCACAGCATCCAGCCGAAGTCAGCCCTGCAGAGCCACAAGCTATCGCTCAGGCCGCTCAGCCACCCCCAACGTTTTTTGCCTCTACACCGACACCTGCTCAGCCTGCTCAGGCCACTCAGCAAGCAGACAGGCTGCTTGGGCAGCCCAACCCAAGCGCTGCGGCAGTCGGGGTGATCGCAACAGCAGGCGCAGATGATGCGACTGTCGCTGGGCAACGCTACGTGGAGAAGAACGCGCGCTGCCTGGGTGTGACCCTGAGCCAAAAAGGGTTCGAACTGGGCCCGCAGCACGTGGGCCAGCAGAGGCAATGATGATGGGGGCATCAGTGCGCTTGCATGATATGGCAGCCATGGGCCGGCTTGGCATAGCCCAAGCGCCGAGGTGTAGCCCTTCACTTGTGACAGGCCAGATTCACTACGCGCTTCCAAAAGTTGCAGCTTGCCTGGTGGCGTGAAGTGTGTTTGCTCCTGAGTCATCGTATATATATGGTTTACACTGCACTCGTTGCGACTCTTTGATCCAACGCCTGCATCTGGGATGAAGGTGCCTCAAAGCTGCAGGTTGAGTTGCGGTTGTGTAGTCAGCCGAGGGCTTCGTGTTGAGCAAGTGCTCGGGGAGCGGGAGTGCGTTAGATTACAAATGGGAAATCAAGAGCACTTTATCTTGAAGGCGTCGGATGCCCAATTCTTCAAAGGTGCTTCTGAGTTTCTGCGGTGGAAACCAACACGTCCAAGGCCTCGAGCATTTGAGCCGCTTGAGCGTGGGGTGAAACCAGACCTAGCATTGCGCCAGGTGGTTGGGGCCAAGCGGCTGGGTTCGGCGCGCAGTGGACCAGGCGCGCGCCGGAAAGCCTGGGAGGAAGGCTGTGTCACCGGTTGTCTCACCCAACAACAACACTCTCTTGTCTTGGGCTTGACTCAGATGTAGCAATTCAAACAACCAGTGTTGCCAGGGCAGCTTGCTAGGAAGTGCTGCGTATTGCGTCAGAGAATCAAGGGATCGATGCAACTGGCTTGAGCATGAGTGACCCCTTGATGCCGCACGTTAGGCCCTTGTAACTTGCAACCGTATCGTCCAAGTCCCAGCCCAAGGTGGCCAATCGATTTGGCGCTTGTCTCACTGAGTGTCACCAGAGTCGCAAACTAAGAGGCCTCTGCGCGGTTCCCTTGATGATTCAAAACAATTTCGGTCCAACTGTTCAATGGCTCACTGTGTCCCACAATAGCTTACATCCGAAATTATCGAATATTTACCGGTTGCTCAGACTTCAAGTGAGGTGCGCTGCAAAGTGCCGAGTTCTCACCTGCGACAGTTCGAGCCATCCAGAAGCGCCGAAGCTATTTGATAGCGGGGGAAAATTGACAATCAACCCCGCGCTTTGCAACCCAGACGGACGACTCCCAGCCAGCCTGCCAGCACGCATGCCGCGGCACGGCCTCTGAGCGTTCGTCGTTTGATTTTTGTCTGCCAGTCTTTGTCACTTTGTCTGACGGGAATCTTGCAGCTCTCTGTGCTCAATGGACACTTGCAGAACACTCAGTTAGCCCTTACTTTGTGACTTCGTGACTTCGATGCTGCCACCGCAGCTTGCCTGGACGTACATGTCTCATGTCAAGAGACGGCAAGGTGACGTCCCGTGGGACGCTATGCACCGAACCCTCAAGCTGTAATACCAACCACGTAGAAAGGTGTATACGGACGATGCCGTTATAGCCGAACCCGTGTAAACGTTGTAAGGGAGAAGGAATGATAGTTACAACAGTGGTCCTGACAAATGCAGCGCAAGCAAAGTGTTTTCGCTCTCAATGCCGATCACGTATGTATGCAGTCACACATCAGATCTTGAACCTCAATTGTGTCTTGAGCCAAATGGCGATCAATGGAACTTGGGAAGCAACACCAACAAGGACCTCAGAACAGCTACCCAATTTCGGCACGGGGCCTAGAGGGTTTTAACATCCCCCATTTGGGTCGCATTGTTCATCATGCGGTCCAAACACCACAAAACGTTCCACTGGCCACGGCTTCAACTACGAAATCGTGTCGTGCATTCTTTTACTTGCTATCACTACACCGTTCATTCGCTGTGAAACATGCCGGGTTCGATTGTACGAAAAGTGAAACATTCATCCTCCAATCGAAGCACACATCCATATGCAGGTGTATATAATACACAATCGTCACGTCATTTGACCACCAACGAACAATCCAGCTGCCGCATTTGCGCATCGCGCAGCTGTCATCCATAAATGGGTTGGCCGCAAAAGTCCACCAGAGGCGCCTGCTCGTAATCGGTCTGCATATTTCCGGCAAAGAAACATCGGTGAGTAATCAATGCAAATCATAGCCATTCCAGATACCATGGACAATGCATAAATAATGAAAAGATATCATCTATAAGGTAATAGTTCCATCCATGAATATCCAGAGCGTCATAGTCATCGGAATATGTAACCATGTACACACCCAATCATCTTGGACACATGAATATAAATCATGACATAAGTCGTTCCACCGAAACAGTGTCGATGTGACGCAAGTAACAGATGGGGACTGACCCACATCGTACCGCAATCAGCATCTTCACGAAGCATACCTGTCCCCAATGGACAGCCTATGGGTACGTCGGCGGAACTCCTCGTCCAAGTTCTTCTGGGCTTCTCGTGCCCGGACACACTTCTTGTTGTAGTCCTCTGGCAACCAGTGCCCTTTCCGAAGGCACCAATCCAGCAGGGGTGTGTCGCATTTGTTCGGGTCGATGGCCGAGATGATGGCGCTCACGTTGACCGTGTAACCATTCTTGCCAAGGTTCAGGCCATCCCTCACGAATGATATATACTTACAGTTGAAAGCTAGTGCAAAACATCTGAAAATAATATCACCCACCGGGTGCACTCGGTCCTTGACCAGGAGCTTCATTTCTTCCTTGGTGACATCGAGGATTCTCGCTGCAATCCACAGCTTGTAGAATGTGTAAAGTCCCTCGCATTTGCACACCATCATACGAATATAATCTTCACGCTCCTCAACCGATCGGAAGGATCTCGACCGAACATTCTCCGACTGAGAAATTTTCTTCGCTGTTGATGGTAAGAGTATACCTTCCTGATCCTGATCGGTGATGTTGGGGTACCTCTTGAAGTCATTGTGATAAGGGCAGCCCGGCCTCCCTTCGAGTCCGGCATTCATCGTTCTCTCCTCACCACCTTCAAACATCCCCCACATCTTGGACAGCTGGAGTGCGATAAATCCTGCCATGTACTGAGCCTCACGCGGCTCGTCAAGGCAGATCGCCATCCGTTGGGAACTTATAATGTCCCGTGACGCCAGATCGGTGTCGCGGTAATGCCAACCGCTGTCTTCTTCTTCTGACGCATAGCCGGATGTATATCCTTGCGTGTCCATGTCGTCATCTTCTCCCGGAACTTCCTCCGCTTCGTCTTCATCCTCCTGTGCTGCCGCATCGTGGTTAGCTTCTTCCTGTGCACGCCTGGCATCTCCAGAGACGTTGGGGTTTTGGTTGTCCTCCTCGTCATCGGATTTGATGTGAATGTAGTATCTTCCGATGGAGATCAGTTGTGCCTCGCACTCCAGGCATAAGCAGAAGCAGGTGGGGATCGCGGTCGCACATGATGGACATATCCGGCACCTCAGTCCTTCCCATGTCTCATC
The DNA here is from genome assembly GCA_963377175.1 of Effrenium voratum. NCBI lineage: Eukaryota > Dinophyceae > Suessiales > Symbiodiniaceae > Effrenium > Effrenium voratum. Next base: position 553,333 of record CAUJNA010003429.1, read on the forward strand.
ATTCAGGATGACGACTTTGCTGATTTCGTCCCGGACCTCGTTGACCTGTGCGTTGAACTCCTCCATCTTGTTGTTTCGATAGAGTTCGCAGGCACGATTAACCATGTCAACGATGTAGTGCAGATTATCGGCACCTGTCTCAGTCTCCGGCATCCTCTCGCTGATCTTTGTGACGTTCTGGAGGAACATCGCTGCCGACTCTTGGGATGAGTTGACGAAGCCAGGGCAGATCTCGTTCTCCACACACTTCGAGTACGCCCTCTTGATGTCAGCGTACTCCAGGCGCTTCCCTCCGTTGCTTTTGCCAATCCAAATGGACTTGACCTCATAGAACGGGATCACGTCGAAGACCATGAAAGTCCCATTAGCCGCGACTCCAGCTCCATACCGCGCGAGGGTTGCACTGGGAATGTAGATGATCGCAATCGGATCCCCTCTCCTCACGTTCCGTAGCGTTGTCTTCGTCGCCACGTTCATCTCATCCCATGGAGCAAACGCCCCGAAGTGCAGTGCTAGCCTGTTGCCGCCATCGATTCCGCCGGGGACTAACCCACAGCGTACGATGCTTGGCAGGTTTTCCACATACGTCACATGGAATGCTCCTCCGAGAGAATCACCCATTCTTGCGGAATACCTATTCGCCAGTGCGGATGAGCTCATGAATCCAAAATCACTGTGACCAGTTGTGACTCGGATGCACCAAGGTCTGTACCATCCATCGCATCTGTTGAACATCCTGTCGATGTCGTCCCGATCCATGCCAGCTTTGGTCATTTCCTCCCTGGCCGCCCTCGTGTCGTTCGGGTTCATGATGCTCGGAAACCTTGCTGCCAGAACCTGAAATCTCGATTTCCTGTGTCCAGATTCCTGCCACTTGATCACCTCCATGATACCCATGTATCGTTTCGCTCTCGAGGTGTTAGGTGGGAATATGTCGTTGTTTCGGTCGTCAATGACTGCATCAATGTCGACCCAACCACCTTCGTCGCACCTGAAAGCACTCCCTCGGCAATTGCCGATTTTGTGTCGAAGGACTCTGCATAGGTCGTGAGATAGCTGGTTTGCTTGGTCCCTTGTAGTAAATACCGAGCGATCATCACCAATCCTGCATAGTGGAGCACCGTCGAAAGGAGCAACGCAGAAGTTGACACTCTTGCCAAGTTGCATCACGTCCACTTGCTCAAGGATTGCACCTTTGGGAAAGTATTTGGGGTCAACGATGGACGCATACGCCCATGGCAAGTGCACATCACTCACATCGCCATACTTCGGGATGTAGCACGGGATGGTGTCGCATCCCATCTCAAGCGTCTTCTTGAATGTCCTGCTGTCCCCGCACGGGTTGTAGGTGAGGTCGACGCCACCACATTGTAGCTCTCCTCCCTCAGCCGTGTCAGCCATCTCCACCAAATTAATAGTGTAGCTGTACATCTCAATTGTTTCTTTCCCTGCTTGTCCTCCTTTCTTTCTTTCCTTGGACGTTGATGAGGACGGTTCCTCCGTATCCCCCATGTCTTCATCAGATGAAACAGGGTCACTGCTGAGTAGCTCACGGAGCACCTTCATCGCCTTCTCATTTCCAGCAGCCTCCTCAATGTCCTTGCAGTCGCCGTCGTGGGCCAGGTTCGCGCACTTCTTACAGATCCCCATATCTCCCATGCACTTCTCCATTGACTCCAGGAATCCTAGTGCCGCTCTCCGCCCGTCGATCACTCGCTGCTTCTTGTCTTCCTTCTCAGCATTGGGCTGAGAACTTCGACTCGGGTCTGGTGCTTGACCAAGACCCTCATCTTCGCCCTCCGTGGCCTTTCTCTTGGAACCTTGTGCAGAGGGCTCGGTGATCAGGGATCGTGGATGTCTGGGCTTGACCTTGTTCATGATGTCAAGCACCTCCTTCGTGGGCACGCCGAGCTGTGCGGACGGTCTGTTCCGCTTTCTGTTCTGGCCCGTCGTGTGGGTCACGTTCCCAGCGAGGTGTCGCACTATTGACTGCTCGAACTCCCTCTTGATCTTCCATGCATCCTTCCACAGTGGCAGTTCGTGCTGGAAGTACGACATCACCTCAAAGAATCCCAACACCATCTCGACGACGTCTCCCAAGGATTCCTCGTTCGTGGTTTGTCCCAGGAGTTCATACATCGTTCCTTGGTCGAGCACACTCTTGATCCAGGACGAATATGCCACATTGCCAAGATCCTTGCCTATCAAGAAGATGGACATCCTCTCCTCGACTCCCTCGGAATTCTTGCACACGATCACATCCCGGGATGCGCACAATTGCTTCCCGTGACCGTTGTTGTAGAACTGCGCTGCTTGATCCACAGTCATGCTCACGAATCCCACGTGAGAAAGCTCCTTCTTCAGCCTTGAATACACGAGCTCCCGTATGATCGTGATCATGGCCTGGATATTGTTGACGTCCACCATGAGGTTTTGAAGGTCGGGGATTGCCACCACGCATTCCGCGAAGAGGCGCGTGTACATTTTCTTCCCCTCGATAGACATTGCAATACCGTTCGTGTCCGCGTTCCAGTTCGCGCAACAGTTCACGCAAGAAGAGGGATTGTACTTCGAATTCGGTCCGAGCACCTTCGACTTGCTCATCTGCATCTCTTTAGCGCAAAGTTCGCAGATAAACTTGCTGAGCTCCGTGACCGTATACCATCGAAGACGTGGATCACCGACATCGGCTTTCCCAAAAGCATCCTGCTCGCCGTGTCCTTCATCTTGCTGCTCTTGTTTCCTCTTCGATTGTGCAGTGAAGGTCGGCTTGTACTCGAACTTCACCTTCGATTCCTCCATGTTCTTCGGGACGTTGAACCGAAGGTCGGGCTCGTTTATGCACGTCTCCTCCAGCTCACGCACAAACGCGTTGCTTGGTGCGACCGCATCGATGGATTTCTCAATCAGCAGTCGCTTCAAGAGGAAATGTTGCAAGTTCGAGCTCCCAGGGATCTTGTAGTTCTTTCCTGTGAGCGCATGGATCACGCGCCACAGGCGATCGTTCTCGGTCACCAGCGCGCCTGCCGCCTTGCAGATCTCGCTAACCTTATTGGCGATCGTCCCCAAGTCCCCTCTTCCACCATGGAAAGCAACATCGCGATTCACGCACACCACGACCAGGCCCTTGCATGTGTTGACGAGGTCAGATATCGCCTTCTGCAGGGAGTCGATGATGGGGTTGGCGGTCACCTGCCATCCGCATCCTCTCATGCACACCCAATCATATAGCGACATCCAAATGTGCACCGACATTGGTGAGTCATCCATGTCTCGCCTCCGCCGTTCAGCGATGAGCTTATCCAGCTTCTGCAATCGGGAGATGATATTCAACGTGTCGTTGGGTGAGGAGACTTGCTCACTCGACCCATAGTATGATCTCTCCTCGATGTTTGTCCATCCCTGTTCGTTGACCATCATCTGGAAGGTCTTCGTGCTCCCTTTCGAGTTGACGGCCCTCAGGGGCCAATCCAGGACCAAGAAGCTCTTCTTGTGGATCATCATGTCGCGAATCGTCGCCTCGCCAATGGGGCTCCTCTTCTGCCTATTGATAATCCGGTTCAACTGTCCAGGTGCGTTGTCCGGGTTCTTCTCCGCCTGAATCAACGCGTTGATGGCTTTGGCGCCCGGAAGGCGTCCAGTAATCAAGCATCCTGTTTGGGCACACAAGAAAGCATACAGCTGTAGCCATGCCGCATTTCCCTTCCCAACATAGGAAAGAATGATCTTCTCCGCGCTGGTCTTCTCCTCGAAGTGCAATAGCGAAGAGGTCAGGCATCTCAGCATACACTCCCAATATGTTGCGTTCTTGCCTTCTGCAAGACACGGCCCAAATACAGTTTGTATGATTGGGTACCCCGTATTGTTGTCTATGTTGAATTTCACATTGACAGTCGCGCCGCCCAAAGTAATACCCCCTTCGAATGAAGTGTAGGTATCATGTCCAGCAGTTGGGTTAATAATCACCCATCTGTCGTCGTCACCGCCAGAGTTCATTCGGAAAATGGAGTCGATGATCTCGTTGTCGATCTTGACAGCATCGCTGGCTTGTGACCCCCCACTTGGAGCTCCCGGCTGGGGGACTGACCCACCAGCGGTTTGACTCCTTTGTCCGGAGCTTGATGCCGACTTCTGCTGTCGCTCCGTCTTCCGTGGCGGCTCCGTCTTCGATGAGCCCATCACCCACCATGTCGGCTCTTCCCCAACCACGAAATCCTCGGGGTACTTCTCCAGTTCCCTCTCGATTTCATGAATCGTGCAGTATTTATTCTGGAAGAATTCGATCATGACGTCCTTCTCGGCCTTCTTCTCGATCTCCTTCATCCAGCTTACCCACTTGCGCCGATCTTGGTTCTCAGCGGCCCTGTCAGCCGCGTGCGGTGCCAAACTGATGGAGTTGATGTTCATCGCAGGCAGCTTCGACTCATAGATCATATCGATGCACCACAGGAAATCCCTGGCGTACTCGATCTCCCGGTAGAGATCGTTCAGCTCCCTTTTGTCTGGACGGAAATAAGCTGTATACGACTGATCTTTGGAGTCCTTCTCACCGAGCAATGGCTGCAATCTCCTCATAATGAACGATACGCACATGAGCGAATTGACCGCCCCGATGCACGCATCAGAGATGTCACTGGGGGTTGACCCACAGATCATCCAGCGCAATAGGTTGTTCTGGCTGGCATTCTCATCCCTCCTCAGTGCATATGCGAGGTTCTTCATCGATGCCTGCAGCTCATTCTGGTAGACCAACCCAAGGTCCCAATTCTTCTGGTAGTCGTCCTTGGAACCACGACCGTAGGAGTCGATCTTGGGAGCCTTGATCACGCTCAACGTGAACACTTTCCCCCAGTTCCGATCTCTGTACTTTGCAATTCTCCGATCGTGCCTCTCAAACTCTGCAGTCGTCTGGAACTCCTCGGAGCTCCTCCACCTCCTCGATGACGATGCCCTAGATGACTCGTCGCTGATGAATTCTTTGTACACCTCCCCAACCGGGGTGTCCTGGTGGAATGCAGCTTTGAACGACCGTTCATCGTTGTCCTCGGCCACGCCTAGTGCGAGATCCCAGATGTTCGCGATTGATCTCAACATATCCGCCCCTTCTATGCAGTACTTGGTTACGTCGAGCAACTCGGGGTTCTTCGCTAGCATCGTTGCCTCACCGCAAAGTTGGTTCAGCGCCGACACGATCTTCTTTCCCTTGCTGCAGAATTCCCTCCATCCAAGCATACATTCGTCGGCAGAAAGCTGTCCGAAAACTTTGCTGATGAACTCTAAGGCAACCCTCATAGACTGCCCTTCACCTTTCATCATCCCGCGGCCCTTGGCAGAATAGTACGCAGAGTATGCATAAATAGCGGGGACGCCGATGTCCTCGATCCACTTCACGCACATACCCAGGTCGCTGCTCATCTCCATCCTCTTGGGTATCCTCTTGCCTTCCTCGATGGCGTTCTTCACCAAATTTCCCAAGAAGATTGCTGCTTGCCTAGATTTCCCAACAGGCACGCAGAAGAACTCATTCGTATTGACGACATTCGGATTGGCAGTCATCTTGATGATATTCTCCAGAACCAGGAAAACCCAAAATAAGCAGCTGCAAATGAAGCCACGGAATTGTCCCAATATGATCCCAGCTTCAGATTGAGGTGACGAACTCGTCCAGCTCCTCCTTGAAGCTTGGGGTTCGGGACTGACCCAGCTCCCCGTATGCACCAGAGGTTCGGGACTGACCCAGCACCTCGGTTGTGCAGTTGGGGTGGTGCAGATTTCGCTCGCAGTAGCTTGGTGCTTCCGCGATCTCCTTCGCGTAATGCAAGCAAGAGCGAGTTTCAACGGTGCCGGTTTGAGGCACCTTGCTCGAGCACGAAAACGGCGAAGGATCACACCCACAATTATAGACGTGTACAACTGGGTTTCTTTGGTTTCACGACCAGCACAAGGTCCATGCTCATGGTTTCCATTGCATTTCTTAGACAACGAGCCACCAAGTTCAAAGTTCCATGAGACAACTCTCCATGGTTTCTTGATTGGCATGGGTTTCTTTGCATATCTTTGTTTCAAGCCATAGCGACACCCATCAAACTCGTGACTAGTCCCATCATGCACAACCTCATGCAGTCTCTCATCTTTCCAATAATCACAACTTCCAGGCAACTCAAACAAAATCGCAGCTCGTTTTGTCATGGCATGCCGTTTAATTTCAACGAACCGTTCAAACAATCTCCAAAATTCTCTTTGTTTGGCCTCGATTTTCTCTGCGGTGTCAATTCCGCGAGTCTTGTTGAGGCGTGCCCATGATGATCCCCCCGTGCAAGGCCCGGCGAAGAACAACAAATCGGAAGGTTTGGTAAGCACATGTCTGGCGATTCTCCCCCCGTACTCGCTCAGTAAGTCATCAACCAGAGTTATGGTGACAACCTGCGGCCCGTCATGGCGGGCAAGAGCAGTGAACCAGTTACGTGGTTCGGAACATGCCATCAGCACGATGGGCCGAGCCAAGTCAACACTGTAAAGAGTGACGACTGTGCGAGTTCTCATACCAGGAAGCGAGACATGAACAGGAGCGCGAAGCACACCACCGTCATGTTTGACCATCGCGAGTTCAATACCCGGCGCTAACTGTGGCTTGTGCTTCACCGCAATGCGATACGGAACAAAACAACGACCAGGGACAAGCTGCTCGTGATTGATATGCAGACAACGCATGAGCAATTTCAATCGGAGCAACGTTTCCAAAGCAAGGTCGTTAACACACTTCAACTCTATGCGCTCGTTCGACAGTTCTTCAACAAATGCGGCCAGCACGGACTGCATGTCAACATCCCCGGACCCGACGTGAATTGGTCGTGGTCGTGGAGACCGTTCCCGCGCCGGTGCAGCGACCGGTACGGGATGAAACTGCCAAACTGCGCGTTCAACCCAACCATCAATTCGCACACATTGTAGCCCCGGGTCAACTCTATCCTCAACTTTGAGCCATGACCCATTCTTCAGAAACCAAGTGGAACGAAGCCACTTGCTCCCAAACGGTGTCATAACCGCGAGTGGAGGTTTCACACGCATCAATCTGGGTCCCTTGGCAACAACAACCGGATCATGTCCTTCATGCTCATGCAATCCCTCTTTAGATGTTAATCCAGACCACCACAGGTCCGGGGGCATGATCGGAATGTGTGTGTACGGAAATGTTGGAACTCCGTCAACTGTCCCCGAAGCGGTCTGCATGGTCCCCTTTATGGGATCACACGTGGGTGTGAGCGCCTTGAGGGTATCCGGGTCAGACAGCAAGCTCGGGTCAAGTAGACCAATCTGCAAACATGCATGTTTCCATTTGCGCCCATCATTGAACGCCTTGGTGTAGATGTCGGCCGCCATCCTGTCGGTGACCTCATACGCCAAGTACATGTAATCACGTGTGAACATCTCATGCATCCACGAAATGCTAACACCATGGCTTCTCTCAAGGTGGCGCATCGTGGGGTTCCTCCCCGATCGCACGACACCGATCATAGCCTTATTATCGTCATAGAACACAAAGTTCGGTGACTTCTTGAGAATCCGCTCTACCAGCTTGAGAGCGGGCATACCCATCGATCTCATGGCAACATCGGCCGCAACAATCTCGGCCTCGGGAGTGGAGTGACTCACACAACCCTGTCTTTTAGAGCTGCCAGACAACGGAAACCGGGTATTAGGCCCTTGTATATTCAAGTGTCCACCGGAGGTGGAACGCAGCGAGTCAATGCATCCCGCAAAGTCAGCGTCCGCATACAAGGCCAAGTGCACATCGTCCATAGGGTCTCCAACCCAACCGACCATGCGCCAATGTTTGGTATGATGCACATAGCACATCAAGTGATGCAAACCCCGATCATCGGAGTCAGTCCACCTATGCACGTTCCGTGCTAGGCGATTCACTTGCCGCAACAAATCGAAGCGAGCAATCCGCGCACCGTACAGCAACTTCATCAGTACGCTAGCGGCATGCGGAGCAAGGTGTCCACGCACGGGCTCCTTCATGGCCAACTCAGGAGTCCCTCCCCGTTGGTCCGGCACTGTGGCAGAACCGTCGGTGGGCACAAGATTGTTACACCAATTGCACACGACTGACGGCCCCTCTCTGGCAGGCTTCCGTGAGACGTGATTCTTTGTTTCTTCATGCAACTCAGGGGTGACAACCTTATTCAACTTCACGTCGCCCGCCACTTCAAGATAGCGGTCGACACAGGAACGTAGGAACTGTTCCATGTCATAGGTCACCGTTGTTACTCGGTGTCCGTTCCCGAGAGTGACGTTTCCCTTGCTTTGATTGCAACCAAGGTACATGTCAAGTCCAGTCTCGGGCTCAATCTTCAAACGTGTACGCAACATGCTCCACCCTTGGGCAAGGTTCTTCTGCGGCCCTGCCATTTTGAAGTCGTCGACATACACAACCAGAACAAGCTGGAGCCTTTCATGAATGTACACTGAAGGCCATTCTTCGCCGATGGGCTCAAAACCAACGGCACGCACCGACTCATCGCAGTGCTGCTCCCAAAATGTTCCCGCATCTGGGTGTCCGTACAGCGCCTTCCTCAACGGGACGACTGGTCTTCTGTACTTATCCCATTTGCATTCACTTGGCACGGCCTCCGGTGGCAATTCAATCCAACACGGCGTGCCTCTCAAGGTGGCCTGTATGTACGCCTGAACAGCGTCGGCCATCTGCACATCCCAGCCATCATGACAACCCAGAAAATCCGCCCAACGCGAGGCTTCAAATGAAGCAGGAGAGTTCCCCAAATCTTGAAACATCGCAGCCTCAAAGCTTTGGTTCTTCACTTGGTTCCCCAGCAACACGCCTCTACCCTTGAACTTCCTCTTAGGATCACCAACAGGCAACTGTGAGTGCTTTTCAACGCAAATGCCATGTGCGCGAGCCATGTGTATTTCCTCCCCCTTCGCTTTTGCTTCTCTGGCTACAGCGTCATATTCACGCACCGCGCCAAGATCGAAGACCCCCTGGTCGATTAATCCCGACCACTCTTTCTTCATTGATGCCAATGCATCAGGGTTGGTCAACATCTCTTTCCGGCCTACCGGCCTGGATACTAAAGCGTCGAAGAATCGTACAACTTTCACAGCTTTCTCTCTGTGCTGTATTCGCTCAGAAGTCACGCACGGCATCGATGGGTACTTCTTGGCTTCACCGTCCTCGCCTATCGCAGGCATTGCGAGTGGCACTTTTCCAGAAACTATCTCAGCAGACTCCTCCCATTCATACCAGGTGAGGTCCGTCGATTCGTCGACCGATGGATCCGTCCCCGATGCCGTCTCAGCTTCGTCTTTATGACTCTCCATGACTGATGCAACCGCCTTCGTCCAGTTTGGAGTCGACTTTGATCGCTCCTCAGACTTGAACTTCCAGGCATAAATTACACCAGACACTCAAATTCTTTCTCAAGCTGAACGTTTCGTCTCATGACGTCTTGGGACTGTTTGGAATCCATGAGAACAACCACCCCGTCGACAGGATTAACAACAATCCTGACCCATTCAAGCTCAGCCAAGTGCTTCCCATCCATTGGGTTCTTGATCTTTGATATGTTCTTCCGCAATCCCCAATTGTACTGCCATTCTACTCCACCCCAGCGGTTCCGAAGCATCGCTCGAATTCTCTTACCACCGGGCATCTGTAATGTCCGTGCCTCTGCCGGCGCGGAAATATCAGACTCTTTACTCTTGGGATCTTCCTCTTTCCTTTTGCCACCGCCCTTCACTTCGGCCTTCTCTTCCTTGGTGTAATATTTACTCATCATCTTCCATTCTTCAGGAGTGAACTCTGGAGGTCTCGATGTCTTCATTAGCCTGAATCCGTCCTTCCCGACAGGATACGGTCTCCCGGCCTTGTCGATCTTAACCTCCTTGCCATCGTCGTTGACGTACGTGATACCATCCCCGGGTAGCCCAACTGACACGTGTGGAAGGTCGGACTTCGCAACCTTCTCATCGCCCTTAGAGTGTCCATCTCCTTTCCCTTTTGAGGAGCTCGGTCTAGCATCTTCTTCTCCTGCATGATCCCCCCGATCTCCGGCGATTACCTCCGGGCCATCGTCGAGCAGTAGACCAGCGATCTGATCGACTTCATCGTCAAGCAGTCGCTTCTCGTCACTCTGCAGCAATTCAGGCTCGTAGTCCTCATCCTCGATCAGGCGGTCACGTGCATCCAGACCGATTGCATCGATAGACATCTCTATTCCTTCCAAAGTCTCGTTGGCAACCTTGTACTTCTGTTGTATTGGGAATGTCAGAGGAGATTTCAGAATCATCCTCTCCGTCTGATGTGGCATTCTCAACCGAGGTGGAACCTTTGCCTTCTTGATGTTCAGCTCTGCACCCGCAAATGCAGTAAGTGCCCAAGCACGATACTTGTTTGCCCAATGCATACCGGTGCTCAACACATATCCAGCAAATATACCAGTTTCCCCTCTCGGCTCGAACTTCTCCCTCTTTCCCCCTCGTGCTTCACTCGGCTTGAAGTCCACTAGCGCACCAAAAGGTATCTTCTCGCCCTTGAACTCCTCGCCATGCAGCCTCATCCATGCACTCGATCCGTTCACCTCTTCGATGTTCATGAGATGGCACAGAGTGGTGATGGCCTGCACCCAATAACACGTGGGTAGACCGGCATGTACTAGACAAGCCGAAGTCTGGTCAATGATGAATTGATTTGTTCTTTCAGCAAGGGAATTGTTCTGCGGCCGTCCAGGCAGCGATAGGTCGTGGTTCAGCTTCAGCTCCACGCACGCATTGATCAGTTCCGGGCCGTCATCCGAATATACCTGCTTGATTTTCCTCCTCCCGCAGAAGTGCTTGATAGCCCTGACGACTGAGTCAGTGTCTCTTCTCGCGGTGGGATAAGCCATGATAATTCCGGTATATATGTCCCGGATGATGAGCGCATACCTGCCTTCCACTTCATGATCTCCTGATGCCGTCACAAAGTCGAACGTCACCAGGTCACCGAACGTCTTCACTTCTCTTTTGAATGCTCCCGTTCGTGATCTGAAGTGTCTCATCTTTGCCTTGACGCATGATTCGCAGAAGGGATTTCGGTATCTGTGTGTAAGCAAATGAGCTATGGAGTTGGCGTCCTTCTTGAGGACTCCCACTTTCCTCTTTATTGATGATCCTTCGTACACGTCTACTTCGATTCCGGCATCTGGATCATCTTCATCAACCTCTTCCTCGTGAGCTTCGGCATCACCATGTCGATGCGGGACTGACCCAACATCTACAGGTATTTCCTCAGCCACGGGAGGCGGACGTACCGGACCGGCTCCTCCGGGTGGCCCGAAGTCGAATGCCCCGTCGTGGTGTTCGCCCTCGGCCTCTGCGGACTCACCGACAGCGGCGGGTGTGACGTCGTTCTCATCGTCACCTCCCTGATCTGCCTCGTCGTTCGTTACCATCGCCAATACTTCCGAAAAGTGCTCCTTGAGGTCGTCTATCGTAGGGCGATGCCTGTTACTCCGAAGTTTACCATCACTCACTAGGTACGGGATGTCGTCCTTGACCTGCAAGTGCACGAATCCCTGCTTTGGCGTAACCATGAAAGGTAGTTTACCAGGCATCCAGTGAAATGCATAACCCATCTTCATGCATCTCCTCCCCACTGACAATACCGTGGGTGTCTCATCCAATACATGCGGCTCGACAGTCTCGTCCAACTCGTCCACGACTATCTTGGCCACATCAGATGTGGAAGTGGAACCATTCGCGGTCTGGAACACGATCTCGTCGTCATCTTTCACGATGTCGACACCCAGGCTCTTCGCCTTGGCTCTTCCGATGAGATCATGACCACATCCGGTGTCCATCAACCATTTCACCCGTTTGCTGATGCACGTTGACATGGCGAAAACGTTCTTCGGCATACCATGCTGTTTCTTCCAGTCGACAGCCGATTCCTTGATCTCGTCCTTGTTCCGATCATACTCGAACATTATGCTGCTCTCCTTGGTCACCGGGAAGTAGTGCTTCTTATATATATCATCCACCACTTCTCTCAGTATCTTCGCACGTATCAATGATCGTTGGACTTGATAGGCTGATAATTCACGATGATCACTGCTTTTGAACTTCTTCTCGTCGACGTACACGTACTGATAAGGCTCATTCTCATTGTCCTCATAACCGTACCATTCTCCTTTTCGTTCCCATTGCCTTCTCTCGTCTTCGAGGTAGGTGATCTCCCCATTCTCGTCGACGTCGAGCACTTCCTTGAACCACACCATTTTCTCGGGGATCTCGGACTCGCCAGACCATCTCGATGATTCGCTCATCGCGTCGTCATCGTGCTCGTGGTAGACAGTCTCGGCTTCATCCGGTTCGACCTGATCAACGTCCTTCTTGAAGCTTACCTTCCCTGCAGGAGCCGATTGCTTCAGGACTATCGCGGGCATTGCGATGGCCCTCCTTGCAATGGCTGGCGCTGCGGCTTTGGCGGCAGCCTTCGACTTGGCTTGCGCCTTGTCATTTGACGTTGCTGGAGCTGAATTGTTCTTGATGAGCTCATGCCTATACTTGCAAGCGCTTCCCTTATCGCACTTCCCCTTCTGAAACGCGAAGCATGCTCCATCATCTCTCTTTGGTGACGATGATCTGGACTTGGATTTGCCCTTTCCTTTCCCCTTGGACATGCTCTCCAACTTATGCTCCGTCTTCTTGCTGTGGGAAAAAGTGCATTCATTTCCTTTCACGCACCCCTTCGCCGATTTGAAGTGGTACCAGCAGGGGTTATCCTTGCTTCCGCCCGGACTCTTGCCTCTGTCGCTGGCACCGTCGGACTTGCCGTTCTTGCCAGCGTGGCCCTTTGCCTTGGCTTTTGGGAGCACAGGAGCGGCATCAGGTCCACCGGGTTTCCCCTTTCTGCCCTTGCCACCCTGGTTCTCCTGTTTGCCAGTTGCTGGAGCCGCATCCTTCCCGCCTGACTTCATCATCGACTTGACCGATTTCTCCTTCATGTCGAGCATCAGGTCTTCCCGATCTGCCTTGATCTGATAGTCGATCAACGCCAATAAGAATTCATACGTCTTCTGAGGATGCTTGTCCGGTAGTCTATGGTAGGCATTGAGGCCGAACTCCATCTTCTTGCTCCCTTTGATCTTCCTGTAAAGGATGTCTCTGAGAGCCAGCTTACTGGGTCTGTCCTCGCTCCTCATCTTCAGCAGCAAATCATACCATTTGTTCCTGAACATGACCAAGTTCTTGTCGCCAGGAAAGTCAAGGTTGAATAGATGCTCGATGTGGTAGACAAGATCCGTTCTATCGGAAGTTCTGAATGATTGCATAACTAATGCCACCAACTCTCGTCCCTTCACGATCACCCCTTGTTGATGTCGTAGTTCAGAGTGTCGTGTAGCATCGAGGTATACGTCCTTGGCTTCGTCAGGTGCTTGTTTCAGCATGTTCTGCATGCCCATGGCCATCTTAATATCTATCGTAGCAAATCTGTCGCCACCTGAATCGCTAAGCAAATCCAGGTCTGGGTTCAACCCAAGAGCCTGCTCCAGCCATTTCGTCCATGCGTCGGTATCTGGATCTGCACATGCGCTCAGAACATTCATCAGCAGTTGCATCTTCCAGGTGTCAAGTTGATGGATCTTTGGCCAGGCCGGAATAGATACTCTCTCGGCCTCTTTCCTCGAGATTCTCGGTCGATCATTCTTGATCTCTCGGTTATCTCTCGATCTCCTTCGTCTCCTCCGTGTCCGATCGTCTTCTTCCTCTTCTTCTTCCTCGTCTTCCTCATCTCCTTCGTCGTCGTCATCCTCATCCTCATCATCGGGTGGATCATCCGGAGGTCCTCCTCCGCCACCAGCGAGGCTCAACTGACGTCGACCCGCTCCCTGCCCATTCCCATTGGGCGGGAATCCACCGTAATCCAATGGGGGCGTAGTACCGTTGTTTCCCCCCCCATCACCACCACCAGTCGTAGTAGTGGATTGTGGGACATGCCCAACAACCCCTTGCATCTGGGATAGGTGTACATCGATCATTGGATCACCGAAAGACGGAAAGAGGATCGAACCTGGCATCAGCGACGAATTAGGGATTTGATTTGAAGACGATGACGGGACTGACCCAGCCACCTTCTTGTCTATCCTATTTGAATTAGCCTGGGTTCCTCCCTCAGCGCGTTTCACTACTGCTCGTTCACGATGTCCATCTTTGCTGCTGGAGGCTTCCTGTGTCTCCAGCTTCTTGTGTGCACGTAGTTCCTCGTTGTCAGCATCGAGTTGGCGTACAAAACTCTCTTCTTGCTTGAGCGTCGCCTCTCTTTCCTTCAGTTGTCTCTGAAGCTCATGCATCTCCTCGAGGTACTCATCGTACATTCCCTTAGCTGTCAATCTCCAGTACTCAGCCTCCTTCGACTTCTCGTCCATCGTGCACCGTTCCTCTTGTTTCTCTTCTTTGACCTGGGCTAACTCCAAGATCGCATCCTGACGATGACCACCTTCGACAGCAATCATCTGGTCCTTCATCGACACGTCGGACTCATACTGTTTGACGATCTCTTCTTTTTCGCGAAGCAAGCAATCTGCTCTCTTCGATTCCTGTTCCGCAAATACTGTAACGTCATTCAGCCTCGCCATCAGCTGTTCCCTGGAGTCCTCCAAAGAGTACGTCTCGGGGCGCTTGACGAGTGCATGCTCCAACTGTGATTTCAGACTTTGGACCATCTCCTCCTCGTTGAACTTCTCGATAGATGTAGAAGATTCTATGCCTCTGATCTGTTGCTGATAAACTGATATCTGTTGTGAAGCCTCACGGTGTATCTGATTTGCACGTATAGCTGATTCCTGCGCGGCCGACTTCTCGCTTGCCATGTAGGATTTCATCAATGCAATCTCCCGCTTCTGCTCCATGATAGTTCCTTCAGCTTGCCTCATCTGTTGCATTATAATATTCGACTCCATGTCTTTCTTCTCCCCGTACTGAAATGCGTTCATTTCCACCTTGCGCATCTGTTGGGCTTCTTCCTCAAACTTGCGCCATGCCTCAGCCATGTGGTGTTGGTGGTGACTCACTAGATGTCCCGACTGCTTGCTGGCAATCTCGCATCGTCTTTCCAGCTCCTGGATCCGGATGGTGCTTCCATAGTCTTCTTGGTTAAGATTCGCCATTGCTGCCGACATTTCATCAAGTGTCTTTTGATATTCCCCGATCTCCACCTCCATCTTATTCTTCTCTTTGATCACGGCGCGAAAATCTGCACTGGTGGGTGATTTTGACCTCCCACCCTTCGACGTCGATCTCACGCCCTTCTGCGACGTCCGTGGTGTCGCAGGCGAAGATGATGATCTTCTCGGTGGGGATTCTCTTTTCTTCGACTCCTGATGAACATCGATCTGCTTCCATGATCTTGTGGGAGTAGATATGTCGCTGAATAGCGCGGAACCTCCGCTCCCAGGTTCATCCTGTGAATCTGCAACCATATCCATCACCGCAGGAAGAGCCATCAATCCATTGGATCCCTCTGAGCTGCTGTTCCCAAAAGTTGCAGTACTTGGGCTCGCCGAAGACGCCATTGTACTGTGTAGGTTATCGTTCCTTTATTGTCCCTGTACCCGCAATAAACCAGCTGTCTCCCAGTCCAGTGTAGAGCTTGTAGTTACGGCTGATAACCTGTCAAGAGACGGCAAGGTGACGTCCCGTGGGACGCTATGCACCGAACCCTCAAGCTGTAATACCAACCACGTAGAAAGGTGTATACGGACGATGCCGTTATAGCCGAACCCGTGTAAACGTTGTAAGGGAGAAGGAATGATAGTTACAACAGTGGTCCTGACAAATGCAGCGCAAGCAAAGTGTTTTCGCTCTCAATGCCGATCACGTATGTATGCAGTCACGCATCAGATCTTGAACCTCAATTGTGTCTTGAGCCAAATTGCGATCAATGGAACTTGGGAAGCAACACCAACAAGGACCTCAGAACAGCTACCCAATTTCGGCACGGGGCCTAGAGGGTTTTAACATCTCACATATTGTTTGAACTTGACTCAGTCTTTTTCTGTGTCTGCTGGGGCACTCGCGCGTAAGGAGGCGGCCTGACGCTGACGGAGGTGGCGGCGTGAGCGCCGCTTCGCCGGGCAAGCGGTTTCGCACTAAAGCGCCCCAGGGGCGGCCGCAGGCAGCAGGCTCTCAGGTGGAGGAAGCTTCTAGCGTCCTCTACGGCTTCAAGTCGCTGCAAGAGCGCTTCGGGGCCATTGATGGTCGACAGCTTCAGGACAAGGTCTTCCAGACGTACCAGGTTGAGAGCAGCTTGCAGACTGTCCCGTGGTTTGTGGATGGGAACCGCAACATTCAGAGACACCGGCTGAATGACAGATCCCTGTCTCGTCTTTGGCTTTGTCTTTGAACGTCTAGAAGCCATAAAGGCTCGGCAAGTCAAGGAATGCAGTCTTCAATTCGCCTCCAGTACAAGAGGGGGTTGCTGCGACACGGGCTGATGGAAGGATGCCGGTGTGAGGCTTGGCTAGTTGCCCCTTCCGAGCCTGGGCAACCTTTCTTGGCCATCAGCCACGCGACCTTGTCGGAAGCATTTTACGATGCTCATACTGAAGATTGCGACAACCCTCAGGCTGGTTCACAGGTTCACTGGTTTGCGGTGGTTGTTTTTGTCAGCCGTTTGGCTAAAGGAGCCCAGTCATGTTGACTTAGAGGGGCAAGTTTGAGCTTCAATCGGCTCAAAAAGAACGGCGACTTTCGCTTTCCTCTTTTCGCCCCAAAGAGACACAATAACGCGGGTTTACGATGCTGTGATCGTGTGTTTTTTTTCTGGGGCGGCAGTAAAACGACTCTGACTTGTGCGCTGCCCGCCCAGATCAAAGCAACAGCGGAGGCCGGCCTGCGGAACTGCCGCGTTCTGAGCGCGAAGACTCCGCAGGATGTGCTCTTGCTCCTTGGACGCACATGAGTTTCAATGCTGCTGCGGGCGAGCGGTGGGCAATTCAAAATGAGGGTCCAAGCCAGCTTCTTTGGAATGGCTTTCCCTCCGGAAACGGATTCCCCCAATCAAATTCTTCGGAAGATCTTTGAGCGCTTCAGCTGTTCAAACATGTTGGCGCTCCCAACACAAAGCCTCCACTAATATTTCTTTGGCGTGCGCTCATGCGTACGCTCAACAGGGTCCAACGAGTCCAACGAGGGTTTATTAGAAGGCCTCGGGGTCCAAAAGGGCTCCTTGGAAGATCTTGGAGCACTTCATTTGTTCAGATAGGCGGCGTTCCTAAAACTGTTGGAAGATCTTGCTCTGCCCCTTCCCCGAAATACTTGAGGATGGAGGTCTAACAACCCCAGCAAGGGCAATGGTTCTGAATGTCTTCAGTCACCTCGGTTGCCCAAACAGATTGACTTCATGTTGACGTTGGCAACATGATGCGTGGCCCTTTTGCAAAGGTTTTTGAAGGATGTGAATAACAAGTTCCATCACGGGGGCGCCATCTCCTTTCATGAGCGGGTGACGGGAGTGCGGGTCGTGGAGGACTAATTCGCCCCCACGCAAATTTGCTAAACACTCAATGACTCAAACAATACTGACCGCTGGAGTTTGCATGCTTCACCCAAGCTGCCCATCAGGAGGCCTGGGGAGCTTTCATGGAGCGGCGAGGAATGACGCACAGGAACGTAAGCAATGTGCGCGATAAGTTCAACCAGTGGCTAAAAGCTTCCGAATTTAAGGAGCGTCAGCTGCTACTGATAGCGCAGAACGGTAGTAAAGTAATTGTTGCAGGAGAAGTACACGCCCGACTCCTACAAGGTGGCCAAGGCCCTGAAGAACAAACTCCACAACCTCAGGGTGTTTGACCAGTGGAAGCAATTCTTTGGCAATGAGACCGACTTCCTGAGCAGTGACCTTCAACGCGCTGATGTGACTACCAAAAGCACTATGCTTGACTTCTACATCGGCGCCCACTCAACGCAAGACTTGGCATTTGTCTTGATGGAGTTGTGCAAATGCTGCGTGCCTTGATAGCTTGAGAGCGTACTTGATTCGTTTCACCTGAGGCGCTGCTGTTACTAATTGCACGCCCTTTTTTGTTTACCCAGCAGGAAGCCAAGACCTCATTATGTGTGTTTGTGTGCCAAGGTGCCCCTCCTCAGCCCAGAGAGAGGGAACGAGGCTGACCCTGTCTCTGGCGGCGACGCTGCAGTGACGTCCTCAGCGGCGGCTGCAGGGACACAACCCTCCAGCACTGCCCTTTCACCCCAACCACCGGCATCAACAATGGATTTCAAGCGCCAGGAGGATCCGTTTGAAATCGGTTGGGGGCCGCTTCGCGCTCCTGGATTCACCTTTTCCAAGGGATGTGAGAGTAAGGAGTTCACCCAAGCCCAGGAACGCATCAATTGCGACATTACAGGTGCTGTCTTTGTGAAACGAGTGGCTGCGCTGTCAGCAAAGGCGGTGGCTAAGGCGGCAGGCATTGCGCCAAAGAAGCGGGCAAAGGCGCCTGACCTTGAAGAGGAGGCGCCGCCAGTGAAGAAAGCGAAGGGCAAGGCCTCCAAGAAGGCTAAGGCTAAGGCAAAAGCCGCGGCAACCCTGGATGTGCAAGTCACCGAGCGCGAGGAAGACTTGGCTGCTGATGTTGACATGGCCATGACTGGCGGCA
The DNA here is from genome assembly GCA_963377175.1 of Effrenium voratum. NCBI lineage: Eukaryota > Dinophyceae > Suessiales > Symbiodiniaceae > Effrenium > Effrenium voratum. Next base: position 571,995 of record CAUJNA010003429.1, read on the forward strand.
AGCGGCCGAGGAAGTGGCTGGATGATCTGCTGGCAGCCCTTGCAAAGAGCGTGCGCACGGCGCAGGCCCACGCGCAGGCCCATCCACCCAACTTGAACAACGATTTTCCAGCTTGAATTTGTTTTTGGCGGTTTGTTCGTTCGCGCAGCGGCGCAAGGCTGCGATGGACGACGCAAGCTTTTCCGCATGTGAGCACGGTTTTGGGGTGGGCGCGTACAACGAAGCTTCCCCAACGTGTCGGGCGATTTCCAACGCGATCTCTGTGGCCCTGCAGTTTGCCTTCACAGGTAGCTTTGTTGCGGGCAAGCGCACAGTCACCGCCTGGAGCAAACTTAGGCCGGCCTTGCAGAGCGCATTGATGAAGGTGATCGCAAAGAGCCTGGTGTCTTCATCTGCTCGCGAAGAGGCAGGCGGGGCAGGCACGCTGAAAACTGACTCTCGGATCTTTCTGGCATTTTTGACAGGTTAGCTAGACTCAGACTAACTTGGAGCTTCGCCGCCTAATTGGCCTACTCGCGTGGCTGCAGTGTCTAAGAGTGAACAGTGAACACCACCACCAACACCAGCAGTCAACACTGACCCAGAACACTTAGACTTGCTGCGATACTTATTTATTTGGAAAGTCGGGCCCTCCGGCGCCGTGAGGAAACACAGTTTGCGACTGTGGTGCAAGCCTTGAA
>CAUJNA010003429.1:577674-610660 GCA_963377175.1 Effrenium voratum
GAAAGGCGGCCCTTTGGGGTTTCCTAGGTTTCCCTGGGTCCTTGTTGGAAGGTTTCCCTTTTGGCTTTCCTTGGAGAGCTTCGATTGATTTCCTGAAGGACAAACTTTCTGTCAGTCAACCCCCATTACCATAAAGGTTGATTGGTACTCAAGCAAGCAGAGCAAGGGGGCTAAACACTCTTGCTGGCTTGGGATGTGGTGCTCGTGAAAAATCAAGGAATTGTCGCATTGGACATGTCAAGCTGTCAAGCTGTTCCAAGCTCACACTCCCCTGCCCAGCTCAGCCCGTCGGTCGGTGTCGACCGTGGCGCGTCGCCCTGCCCTACCATGGCCATCCCGGATGATAGGTTGAGCTTGTTTTTTTGCGCAAGGAGGTACGTGAGTTCTAACAAACAGATGGGTTCCAAATGGATGCCAGGGTGTTTGGCGCAAGGACGCAAATGATATCCAACAAGTGGGGTCCACATGGATGCCACACACATGCAGGTTTGCTAAACATTCTTGCTGGTTTGGGATGCGGTGCTTGTAAAAATCAGGGAATTGTTGCATTGTTCACGCATCTATAAGACTCTCTTCGCGCCCGCACTCCCCTGCCCAGCCCGTTGGCCCATCACCCGGGCCTTGCCCTACCACGCGGCAGAAAAGTGCAATTAGCCTCGGATGTTAGACGCATGAGTGTTTTTTTGCGCAAGGACGCAAATGAGTTCTAACAAACGGGTTCCAAATGGATGCTGCGCACACAGGCACACATGAGGGTTTTTGGCGCAAGGACGCAAATGAGTTCTAACAAATGGGTTCCAAATGGATGCCACACACGGGAAAGCTTTTGGGGCAAGGGCGTGAACGAGTTGCAGCAAATGGGTTTCAATCCAATAAATGAGTTTCAACAAATGAGTTTGATTCCAATTTTCAAGGAGTGTTGCCAAACTAGGCCCAGTGAAAAAACATCAGCCTGCAAAACCATCGGTCCCGTATTTTCCACCTTGAAAAAAAGCGGGCGCGCAAAAAGCATAAGAGGCGTTTTTTTGGGTGTGCGGAATGGTTTTGCCTTGCCTGGCCGGGGAAGAGTTGGGTACCTTCCCCATTGGGCCAGTGGAGTTTACTAAAGGATCACTGTCGAAGGAAAACTTGCCCAGCCAGCTGTCAGGGAAGGAGGCCCTGAAAGCGTAGACTAGCTTGCTGAGGGCAAAGTTGCTGTTGCTTTCTCACACACGCGGCCCCCACGGCGCCGATTGTAGGCGCTGGCACTGCCCTTGCAGATGCCCGCCAGGATGCTGCCGGCAGCCGCAGTCCCGATCACCTCCCGAGTTTGGGCCCGATACAGGTGGCCGAAACCGCACAAAGGTCTTGCAACGCAACGTGGCAAACGTTTGGCCCGAGGCCCTTGGCCACTGAGCTGTGGTTTGAGGAGGGCGCTATTCGACTTTGATGCCTGAGGCAAATGGTTGGTTCACGCCAACCTCCTGATGCCCTGACAGGTGGCCTCTGCACACACAAGAACGGCATCTTGCCCAACAGCGCTCAACTGTCCAAAGACATTCCTCGCGCATCGCTACACCCTCTCTCATTTGCACGGCTTGCGCCGTGCCTTGAGAAGACTTTCTTTCTCTGCGGGCGGCTGGGCGTCCATAGCCGGAGCTGGTGGGGCCTCTGGGCTGTGTCACCAAAGGTCAACTCGTCGTGGTTTGGACTTTTCGGAGTTCTTTCGCTTTGGACCTTTTTTCTTTAATATAGGTTTGTTTGTTGCGATTGTTTTGTTGTTTCTTCGGATGGCTCTTTTCTTTTCAAATGAAAATATTTAAACTACCGCTTTTCTGGTTTTGCATGTTTTGTTCTTCGCTTTTGTTTGAGTTCCTCGTTTGTTTGCAGAAACCGCGCGGAGAGGGTGCTCACGCAAGACAGTGGATGCCCCTGCCATATTGCACCCACCCACGCACCCACCCAGCCAACCCCCCCCCACCCACCCACCCACCCACCCACCCACCCGCCCGCCCGCCCGCCCGCCCGCCCGCCCGCCCGCCCGCCCACCAACACACCCTCCTCCAATAACCCCATGGTTTTGCGGTGCAGTGCACCTGGTGTGCTCACAAAACCACCAACTGCTTGAACATCGACCAATGTCCGAAGCCGGCCGCAAACCTGGCTGGCCTAATTACCCCCCAAAAGTTGCCGAAAATCGCCCATGCTTTGGCCGGCTACTGACTCTTCACTTCCACCACCGGTGGTTCCCTGTGGCTCCACAAGGGGAAAAAACACGGCGGCACACCACCGAAACCGACCGACCGGCGCGAAGTCAACTTCGCGGGCTTGGCTTGGCGAACTTCCCGAAGAGCGAGGACCTGAGAGGAGTCGGCCCCCAAGCCGGAAATCAAAGGGGACGTGGCCTTGGCCGGTGGGGCCCTGCTCAGGGGCCCCGCTTACGACTCGCTATGGGCTATGAGAAACATTCCCTCAAAACGGGTGGCTTGATTGGTTGGAGGTGTTCCAGTCATTTCCCACCCCTCTACAAGGGCAAGGGGTTCAAATCCGTTCCGAGCCCCAACAGCCCAAACTTTGGAGGCAGGAAATCACATGGCTCTCGCGCGTCCAAGCGGTGCCCGCCGTGATCACCATGTCTGGGCAGCAGCGTGATTATATGCTCTTGCACATGTCGGGATGGCTTAACCATGTGCAAAAGAAAACTACGTGGTTGATGCGATCAATGGGGCACATATTTGGAAATCCCAAAAAAACAAGTCTAAAGTTCCAAATGGCAGCCAGATTTTGTCAAAGCCACGAAAGAATTGCATGCAATTGGATACAGAACCTTCATGGTAAGGTCGGGTCACCTCTGAATCGGTGACGAGTAGGCAAATGTTAGCTGCTAACCACATGGCGCCCCATCATGGGCCGACTTGTAGTGGCACACAGGACCCGGCACCTGTTGGGGCCCCAACATGGGGAACCCGTTTGCTTCCCCTTGAGCAACCCGAAAAATAAGCCCCTGGGCATGAAAGCATCCTGGCTGAAAAAACACTGCCACGGCGACAACCTGCAGTTCCGACATCTGAAGCAAGAATTGGGACGCCCAAGGAAAGGACCCAGGCGAGCGTGCCTCAAATTTGCGGACCAATGGTACTTGCTAAAACAACCCCTCATTGTCGACTTAAGATCCACTGCACGCAAGCGCACATGGCCTCGAACCCCATAGCTAATACACACTCCTTTTTGCTGAAGATGCCGCCTTCAAATGGGGCACCGTCGTGTGGGTCATCCTGCTGGCTCTGTCTACGACGTGGATGCGATCTGGCTCTGGAAGGGGAATCCAATCTTGCGCTTGGTTGCTTCTCTTACTCGCCTGTGCAGCCCAAGAAGCTGGGACCTGCTTTGTTTCAGGCTCCGACCATAGGTGTCCTTTTAGGGGAAATAGATGGGTTTCCCTGACCACCAGGTAAACTAGGAATCGCCATCTATTTTTCTAGCAAAACAACCAAAAAGGACACCTATGGCTCCAACAAGCTGAAAAGCCTCGACTGAACAATCCCGACAGAAGATGCTCATTCAGCTTGTCGAAGCCGAGAATACAGACACCCAGGGTTCTGGTCATTCTGGTGGAATTAACCCCTGGTCACCCCCGTTCTGGCTCCAGCCTGCCCCTCAATAGAACCAAGCAGAGCAACCCTTCAGGAGTCACACCTACGCCCTTGGCTCGGCACCATTGGTGACCTGCTATTGTAGGGATCTACTGGGCAAGATGCTGCAAGTTCGAAAAACAGAAACCCGAGCTTGCTGCAATTCACCCATGGGCTTTGGCTTCTCGCTTGCTTGTCTTACTTGCAAGAAATGGGTCCGTCCCTTTTTGTGGGTACCTTTTTGCCATATTTGGTGGCTCCCCAACAAAAATGTACAAGGATCAGGAAGCAAGTAAAACGACACACCCTTTTTGAGGGGTCCAACCTCAAAAAAAGACCAGCCACCCACCCCGACCCCGAAACCGCGAAACCGCGGGCTTCAGGTTAACCCAGGCCCCGGCTTCAGCGTCGCGCTCTGCAGCCCATAGGCCGCCAGCAAGGTCCTGCGAGGACATGCAGCCCAAACCAAACCAACCAACAAAAAAAAAATAATCAAAACAGGCGGCCAACCAGGGCAACCAACCAGCCAACCAAGCAGTCAACCAAGCAACCAACCAACCCAACCCAACCCAAAGCGATCCAACCAGCCAACCAACCAGGCAACCAACCAGCCAACCAACCCAACCCAACCCAACCAGCCAACCAACCAACCAACCAACCAACAAAACAACCAAACAGGGCAACCAAGCAGCCAACCAGCCAACCAAGCAGCCAATGAACGAACAAACGAAGCAAGCACCCACTACCAAACAGGGCAACCAACCAACCCAAGCCAAACCAAACCAAACCAAATCAACTAGCCAGCCAGCCGACCAACCAACAAAACAACCAACCAAGCAGCAAGGAGCGGGCGGGCGGCTGGCAAGCACGCGGGGAAATGATATCAGCCCAGAAAGGCAAAAGGATAAACTGCTTCCCCAAAGGACCCTGAAATACAAGGCCAACCGCCAAGACTGAACATGGAGCAAAAACGGGAAACTGAAAGGTCAAAAGGTCGATTCGCTTTGGGCAAGTGAGGTTGCCCCCGGTTTTCAACTGGCCCTCCTTTCTTAGAGAGAAAGACGCGAGATAGCCGAGAGAGAAACACAGCTCCACAGAAGATCCAGGCGCAAAATCGCGAAACAATCATGCGAAATCGGGCAACATTGGGAAACATCGGGCAAAACCATGCAAAGTCGGGCCAAATCAACAGCTATGCAACATGTGGTGACATCGCGCAAGGCATGCCGTGCGAGGTAAGACTGGTCGTTGCTCCCTTGCCCAAAGTCAGACTTCTGGGATCCCTCTAAGACTCTAAACTCCAACAAGAGAAGCCGAAGGAACCATATGCCTGGGAAATGCCAGGTAAACAATTTCCACATCCCACTGTTTAAGCGGCGTTTCAAGGGCTCATTACTAAAACCCCTCAAACGATTCCCATGACCCCGCGGATGTTTTGGACTGTTCTGGGGCTGGATGCCTGAAATTAAGGCAGCTTTTGTAGCGATACACCCGTCCTGGGGTGTGTCTCGCTCAAAGTGATGAACCCCCACCAAAACGGGACCCCCTCCTAGTGATCAACCAAAGGTTTATTCATCAGGGGTTCGATTAAACGAATCTCCCTTTGCGCGTCGGATCATGTTGATTGGCGGTTTTGGTCAGGTGGTTTTGGTGAAGAATTTCCGTGAGTTCCCCCATGTCCGGAACCCCATACCCGGACCATGGACTGCTGGAGAGTTGGCCAAACCTCATATGAGTCATAAGCAAACCCATCAGTATTGAGATGGCCTACCCAGAACCATGCTTCAAGAATTCAAATCCGCACCCATACACGCCTTAGGATTCTTTCTAGCCTTCACCTACCGGAGTTTTCAGCACGTGGCTATGAAGCAGAGGCACACCCCCAGGTACATGTGTTCAGGCAGCGGCATATGTCTTACCGCAGTTGCCCAACCCAAAACTACATATGGAAGCACACCGCAGCATGCAAATCCCAAAAAGCCGGTTGCTTTTTTACCAAAAAAATAATGCGACGACTTTCAAAGACTAAAAAGACGGGCAAATGGCTTAAAATCCCTGAGGTGAGCCTAGGATTGACATATCCCGGAGGTGCACCCCTCGGCTCCTGGAAGCTGCGGAGATGCGCACCACCAGATCCTCGTAGCCATGTGCAGCCCGTAGCCGCAGCCACAGTGGTACGCCCTACTGTGGATGGACAAAAATCCTGCACCACTTTGAAACCATGGGAAACGATCGTTTCTTGGCATTTACAGGGGAATCATCATTCCAAGGTTTCTGTAGGCTGTGGAGACTCTTCCCTGCATTAGCCCCTTTGGCCCATGAGGGTGTCGCCATTGGGAACATCAAGCTGGAGGACTGCGCAAGATGTCAGCCTGGAACCCGGCACCCCTTGGAGGAGCGGGCGACGTGTCACTCGTCCAAGCTCAGCCTCCCATTGACAAACATGGAAGAGCGTGGAAGTGCACTGCAGCTTTATTTGGGGGGGGGAGTAAGGCATCAATCACAGATCACCGGACGGAGCTAAGCCAACGGTCATTGCCATTCTCCTATTCTAGTAGCTGGCTCCCAAAAATGGGCGGTGTCCCTTTAAGATCTTCCCAACAACTTGCGCCCTCAAAAACAGACACCCCCGAATAATCTAACTACACCATTCCAACGGGGCTACCATCGCCCGATGTCCTGCAGCAGGTCACTCTGCTGCATGGAGCGAGGGCCCTCAGGGTCCAAAAGGCCTGGCCCCGGGTCAAAATCTCGAGCCATGACGTGGGTGAAGACGGCTCTGAAATGGGTGGCCTCTCTTGTTTTAGGGGACCTGGAAGTGGCTTCGGATTTCCTGGTGGTATTGCTTTTGGTTTTCCTTTCACCCCACCATTCTAGAGAAAGGAAGTGATGTCAATTTAGGTGCTCCTTTAAAATTACACCAGCATAGACTGCACATAACGAAAGACATGCCGACGATGGTACACCAACAGCACTCCCGAAGAGCGACCCAAACAGCACCCGGCCGTCAATCTGGCAAAAAAGCGCCCGTGCCGGCCGTCTCTAGCACCCCCAACAGCACCCCCAACAGCACCCCAAACAGCATCCCAAACTGCTTGCCTCCTGGCACCCTGCCGTCAATCTCGCAAAAATGCGCCCGCCCTGTCACGCCCAACAGCACCCCCAAACAGCATCCTCAAAGCGACACCTACATCAGCGCCCCAAAAACTTCATGACCCCTTGGCACCCTACCGCCAATCTTGTAAAAAATGCTCCTGCAGAGTCACCTGAATGCCCGTCTCACCAGCACCCAAACAGCACCGCAAACAGCACCTACACCAGCACCCAGCCCATCTTTACTAGAAGTTAGAACCCTATAGCTTTTAGCTATCTGGGGAAAAGAGAGGTACCCTCAAAATTACAAAAGCACAGACCCCAAATAGCATAAAACAGGTCTAGGATTGCACACTGCTCGTTGGGGACATATCATATCAAATTCAGGGACGTCTGGGTGTAATTGAGAGAAAAAAATACCTTAAGGGTGCTTGACCTTTGCAATTGAAAGGACGCTTGGAAAGGGGGCAGGATTTCATTGCGGGGCTTCTTGCCCCAAACAGCACCCCAAGCACCTGCATGCGCACCCCCATGCTCCCTAGCCCGACCGTCCATCTTGCAAAAATGCGCCCACCAGCACCTCAAACAGCACCTGCACCACCCCAAGCTGCATGCCCACCAGCACCCCAAGCAGCCCCCAAGCAGCACCCCAGAGCAGCACCTGCACCAGCACCCCAAACTGCATGCCCCCTTCAATCCCGCAAATCACTTCCCCTTTTATCTTTCAGAAGTTAGCACCCCCTTAGCTTTCAGCTCTCTATCTAGGGAAGAAGGCAGACTCACTTTGGGGGTAGCACGGCAGGCCAAACACTGACTGCCGCGACGTCGAGGTCTGCCCTTGGTGGGAGGCCAATACGTCCTTTTTGCTGCGCCTTTGCTGGGAATTGGTGGGAGGCTTCTTGACATGCCCCTACATATTATGGTGGATGCACCTGCCATGTTGCAAGCAAGCGAACAAGGCAAAACCCTAACCCACCATCACGTGCCATCGTTTTGTGCATGAGTGTGGCTGACTTACCTGCAAACTGGTAGGGGCGTCCACCGTTGATGTGCCCGCAACATGGTTCAAATAGGCAAATTGAGGTTATGCAAGAATGTGTTTCAGGGTCTAGCCGGAATACGGCGGATTCCAGAAATCACAAGGAAGCTCCTGTCAAGTTCCAAACCTATTCAACATTCATGCAGCAAAACAAAATCCATGCAATGGGCGAAATCCTGCACCGATGATCCCCATCAATGGGTGCGGCTCAAAACTAACGAGGCCGGGTTGCGCAGGTCTTGGTCTTTGCCATTTACGCAAAGGCCACGTCACTTCGTTCAGCGAGTTCAGCGGGTTCAGGGCCTCGGCAGTGAGTCCACATGGGCCGCGGCGTCAGTGGCCTGACCTGGCGCGGATCAGATTTACCCGAAAGGAACCTCCCCCAGGAGGAGGTTCCGCTGATGGGTGAAATTGCCTAACTTCCGATCGAGCGGATTGGCCAAAAACCGTCCAGGAACTTTCTATTTGCCACTGGAATGGTCTTCCCAAAAAGTTTGAATTCTTGCTGGTTCGATCATTTTGGGAAATGGCCCGTTTGTGATGTTTTTGTGTTCATTGCTTTGAAGGGGATTCCGCTGCTGCGTATCACAGCAACTTGCCCTACACTCAATTCTCGACCTGGCTCGCTAGGTCGGGCATCAGCTCTGGTGGGAAGAAACCCCATTCCCCCGAGAAAGAAAGGGATGGCTCAGCGGGCTGGGCGGGCAGCCGCACAGGGCACCTACCCATCTTCAGGGGTAGAAAGCCTCCGACAGCCCCGAGAGCTGTGCGGCGGCCCCTCACTTGGCAGATAGAAACGTCACAGCTGGACGTTGATCGCCCAAGGGTTCGCATTTGGTTTCAAACGGGTTAAACATCACAGGATGGGAATTCTTTAGTCGCAGGGAATCCACTCGGCGGAAGATTGGACAGGGCCACTCCCACGAGAGTTGTAGTCTTGAAAGGACATTCTGGGCCCTGGACGGGTGATGTCCTAAACGGGAAATATAGGGAACACTGTTTTGGCAACCTTAAAAACCGCTGTCAAGCTCACTAGGGTCTGGGGGCCCAGCATTTTTGCGTAAACGAAACGCACCCTGGCAGACCAATAAAAGCCGCCTCAGTAACCCTGACAGTCTTTCCCCAGAATGAGGGGCGGTAGCCCCCACAAAGCAGGAACCTCCCCCTTGTGGAGAATTTCTCCAGGGACGTGCTGCAGGTGAAATCGACCCCCAGTGGATAGTGGATCGCCATATGAGGACCCAGACATACAAGGCGCATGGGCCAACTCAGGGGGCGTTGGGCAAGTGAGGCTCCAAAAAAGGAGAACAGGGCAGAACTGGACACCTGGAAAACGGCCTTTGGGGAAACGCAGGCCTTGCTTCCGCAAAGTTGGTACCGGGAAACCCCCGCAATAGCCCGCAATGTGTGCGCCTCAACACCGGTGTCGTGGCCACTGACCTGCTTGTAGGCATCCACAATGTTCTGGTAATCCTGGCGCGGAGGAAGCACCCACCTCCAACTCTTCCCTTTCTGCTGGTGTTGATTGGGACTGCGAAGGTCCAACATGGGTTTCTGAGGCAAACTGGAGAACCCCACCAAATTTGTTGGTTTTCTGTTGGTTCCTCTTCTTCCATTTGCTTAAGCCCCTGGAAGAAAAAAATGTCCAGTAGTGATAGGTTCCCTTTAAAACTAACAGGGGAAAATAAAAATATTCTCACAAATGGAAGTCTTTGCAACCACCCAAAGGGACAACCCTAAACAAAGACTCTTCAGCATGGAGGGGACGTGTGCCATCTACGTTCACCAAAACGGAAAGTGGCGCTACTGGGGCTGGCGGGGTCAGCGCCCCTGTCCCGTCCTTCTCCTTTGTGGCATACCTCGGCCCACGACTCATCTGGATTTACTTTCAGCCAGGCCTTCACTGGCGGTTCAGATTGGTGGCATGCTGGCAAACAGTTGCGGGTAACCCGCCAAACAAACCCAAACCACGAATTCAACCAACGCACAACTCCAGTTGTGTGGGTATGTCAAGGGGATGGCTAAACCAAAAGGAGGGAATTGCGCCATCTACTTTCACCCAGCTGTGTCCGTGTTGCTCCCTTGCTCCCTTTGCAATGGTTCGCTCTCAGCTGGCCTGGGAACGACAACAATGTAACAGCCAATTTGTTGAGGGTTAACGACCTGATACTTGGTGCTAAATAGAGAGCCTAGAAAAGCCAACACTTCCGCTTTTGGCTGACAACTATTTCGCCCCCAGCAAGCCCAGCTTCTCGGGCCACGCAGCTTCTCTGAAGTTGAGTTGCTTGCCCCGTTTTTGTGTCATTGACCCGGGCATGTGCGGCTGTTCCAAAGCCTTGCCGGTGGTTTTCCCTTTTCAATGACTCAGACAAGGGCAAGCCACCTCCACTCGGACCAAAACGAGAAGATGCCCCCAAGTTTTCGACGCCGCCAGTTTGAGGGCCCCGCATCTCCTCGAGTTCGACGCCTCGGACTCGAAAGACATGGTCGCAAAGGGTCAAACAAGAAAGCATCCGAGTTCGACTTGCTGTCCCCAAGGGCCCAAAATCAAGTTGAACCCCAAACTGCAAAAAACAAAAAACCAAAAACGGTCCGAAAAGTCTGCAACCTTCCCCCCCCCCCCACCAGAAAAGTCTGGCACCAGCGGAACATCCGCCCGCCGGAAAAAGGCCCCGGGCAGCGCTGCCTTGCCAGCCGCGTCTCCTCCTTCGCCGCCTCTGGGAACCGGCTCCAGGTGTGGCGAAGCTTGGGAGTCGTGGCGGTGTGTCCAGGTTGCTGTTGCCGATACCTAAGCTTAGACTTCGTCCATTCGACGGCTTCCGGATTCCTACGGAATCTGCCATTGATTTTGTCTGGACACTCTGGTTTCTCAAAATGCTTGAGATCAGCGACCCTCCATTGATTTTGTTCTCTCTCCCTCTCTCTCATGTGCTATCCCGCAGTTCCCTAATTAGGAGCACTCCTGGCCCAGGACTCTCTCTGATTTATTTGATCTGGACATGCTTGTTTCTCAACCTATTTGTTTGAATGGTTTCAAGGGTGAACCACACGACCTGAATTTCAGAAACCCCCACATGGAATTGAGCTTCTCTGGACATGGTTTCAAGCAGGAAATCCACCACCCGAAGGAGTTGGTCCCGATCTTTCTCAGAAACACCCACATGGACGTTTCCTTCGGACCCCACTGCCAAGCCTTTTTTTGGGGCTCCCGTAGAAACGAGCGCGACGTTTGGATAGGCGCTCGGAAAGGTCCAGGGTTCTATTTGGGTGTCTCTGTTTCAGGGGGACCCCCCAAAATGTCCCAACGGACTCCTGTTGGTTCCCTTGAAAACCACCAAACAAAGGTACCATCTCAAAACAGACACACTCTTTGTCCATTTACCCCATGGCAGGCGCAAATGCAGGAAGCGGTGCCCCTGCAGGAGAACCCCACCTCTCCTGGTTAGCGCCTCTTTGTTGCATCTAAAAAGGCTGCTTCGCCTTTACAACAACACCCAGCTTGGCTCAGGCGACCCTGCTGGAGAAAGGGAACCCTGTTTGGGATTCGGCTTTCTTGGGCCACGAGACCAAGGTGCGATCCGCTGACCGATGGACCTCCAATCCCCCTCTGAAAGGCCCACGCCTCGTGCTCCTCCCGTGGCACCATGTTGGAGTTCTTCAACTCGGGTGTCACGCGCGGCCAGGCGGTCACATATCCCGTGCCGAACTGGAGGCACCAGCCTATGGGTGAAAGGCAAATAAGGATGCATCTATATAAGCACATATGCATGCACATGCATTAGCAGGTATGTGTCTATATGGATAGGTGGATAGACGATAGATGTTTATGTGTTCATATACGTACAAATGAATGTGTGTGTGTGCATTTGTGCCTTGAGGCGCATAGTTGTCAAAAATCCGGCGCCGGGCCCCGAGTCATTGCAAACATCCAGCCCGCCAGATGCAAGGCTGTCTCGAAAACCCAGCCCCCAAAAAAAGAAATTTTGTCATCCATTTTTCACGAAAAAATGGACCAACATGGACCAGCTGGGTTCGACCCAGATCCAGTGAGCGCCGCACGCGCTCCGCGTTCAGCTGAGCCTGGCGCTTGGAAAAGAAGCGACTCTGGGCTCTGGTCTTGCTGGTTCACAGCATCTGTTTTGGGTTGCGAGGGTCGCAAGAAACCAACAAGGCTCACAGTGTTTAAAGCCAGACCCATGTGAGTCATGTGAGCCCATGACTTTGCCGCTGGCTTGAGACGCCTCACAGCCGGGCAGAGGCTCTGGCGCGCGCGCCTCGACCATCTTGTTCCGCTGGTCTTGGTCTTTAACTTGATGTTGCCTCGGAGAATGGGTTTAGGGTTTAGGGTTTAGGGTTTCGGGCTTAGGGTTCAGGGTTTAGGGTACTAAACGCTGCAGCGAATTTGGAAAAAGAACTGAGCAAGAGCTTCCCTGGTCGCACATCAGTTCGACACGCTGCACCACAGTTGGAAAAAGAACTGACCTGTTGTGAATCTTGGCATCACAAAAATTCCCAAAGCCACTGAGACGGCAGACCTGCCAGAGTTCTCACAACAGGTGTGCCTGTTGGCACTTCTGAGCAAGAACCGTTTTCAGCCGTAATTAAGGCTTGAAACCCAAAAATATCGCGTTGGAACGCTGCGTAAAAGCTGGCGCACAACCTGCACTGGTGGCGATCCTCACTTTGGGGAGAGTAGCTGAAGCCTTCAGCCCCCTCAATGTCCGAGACCGGTGTCAACGCAAGCCATTGATGATCACATGCTCAATCTTCGTTCTGAATCCTGACGCGCTGTTTCAGGCTAACTCTTGCTACCTCTTCTAACCAAAGCCAAATGGAAAAAATGGGCAACGGTTGAACATGCGAATCGGGAAATCGACGAATCCCACCTGGAGCCCTCTCTAAGAGTTTGCTTCCCTGGAGGCTTTCCCGAGGCTTGTGAGGGGTGATCTGAACCGCGGTTCTCAAAACACACACACACACATCTACAAAACCTCCCCCCCCACCTTTAAACAAATGAGCTCAGGTGACATCCCCAACAGCATGCGGTGCTCCGCAGCCCTCGCAGAACCTCGTGGAACCCTGGTGGAACCCTCGTGGAACCCTCGTGGAACCTTACCTCAGGGCCGCCCCGGACCACCCCGGAGCCTAACTATCTGGACTGAGACCCCAAAGCTTTCAGCTGTCGGGGGTAGAAACAAAAAACTAGAGACACCAATGATCCCAAGCAAGAAGCACACTACATCATGAGCCCGGTTGAGTCAACCCAATCGCTGAGGCCACGGCAGCTTCGCGAGCTCTGCGTAGTTCTCGCGCTCCTGCTTCCGCAACGCCTCCACCTGGAACGACTCTCACGTACGGAAGCCGGGAAGCGGCGGCTGAAACCGAGGGGACCACAGGTGACCCCCCAAAAACAAACATAGATGGGTTGAATTTGGGAAATGGATGGCATAAATCCCAGCTCAACCAGCGGAACTCATCAATTTCTGACCAAGCTAAGCGAAAAAGGACAACATTTGGGAGGGAAGCATGAGAGACGGGTGGCTTGCACACCCGCAAGAACAAACCATGCAAAATCTGGGGGACACCACAAACTGGCAACAGCTTGCTGGTGGTTGTTGGGAAAGGACATCAGCTAAAAGAGCCCCTTATCTCAGGAAACACCGAATGATTCTGGCCAACAAAGCACACGGCAAACCAACAAGCACCGCCTATCAGCCGTCTATAGCATGACAGAACAGCCTGACAGCAAAACAAACGTGACGTGCGGCATGACAGGGGCGAAACTCCACCCCGGCCGGAGTCGCATCTTGAATGTGCCAAAAAGGAGAGGTGTAAAACCACCAAGCAAAAAAAGAAAAAACTACCTGTGACATGTCGGGGTAAATCAATATTCCTGCCATTGACCTTGCCATTTTAGTGGTGAAAGCCTTTCTTGTGGTTTCCCTGATAGTCATCCTGTGTAAACTCGCTTCTTGGGGAAGGGGCATCCCCCATGTTCATCGGACCTATTGATCAACCCCCATGTTCTGCAGCCTGCACTGTCCCGAGCAGGTTGCTGAAGACGCGCCTGCTTCTCCATGCGTTCCAGGTTGCTGAGGATGTCCATGTTCCTGGAGCCAACTGCACTGAACTTAAAAAACTCCAAAACTTTTGGAACCGGATGGCGGGGAACCACCCAGTTTTCAATGTTACCCTTGAAAAGGCCAACTGGATCTGGTTTTTGCCAAATGATTCACTTTTAGTGGGCAATGGAAACCCCCCCACTCAACCCTAAAAAGCCAAAAACCTTAGGGGAAAACCAGGCGCTGTCTTGGCCGAGCTGCTGCTTGTGCGACTCCTCAGCCAGCCATCGGTCCTGACTGGTTCAAACTGGGGTCCTTGGTTTCCCTTGGCTTCCTTGGTTTCGCTTGGTTTCCCCTTGGTTTTCCCTCTTTTCTCTTGGTTTCCCTTAGTTTCCCTTCATTTCTCTTAGTGTCCCTTGGTTTCCCTTTCCCTTAGTTTCCCATGGTTTCCCTTACCTTTCCCCTGCTTTCCTGGATCCCTCCTTGTCCAAATCCCAGTTATATCTTCCTTTTGCATTTGAAGGTGTGCAAGGGGGTTTAAGCTGGGGTTTGGGGGGGTTGGTCCTACCCCTTGATCCCATCTGAATGGGACTACCCCGCGCATTTGACATTGGATAATCCCCAAAAAGAACTGCAAAAGATGGTTTTGGGGCTGCATGTCAATTTGCAGTGGACTAGTCCGTAATCCGTAAGGGCAAACTACTGATTGACTTTGGACAACCCAGAAGGGGGGCAGACCATCGCCTACCCCAACAAGTCTGTGACATACTGCGGATGGACAAAATCCTGCACCACTTTGAAACCATCGGAAACCATTGTTTGTCGGTATTTACAGAGGAATCATCATTCCAGGGATTCTTAGGTGGTGCGAAATGGATTTCGTCCATCCACAGTAAGTCCACCTTTCGGGACCATGGCCACAAATGCACCGAAACTCGGATACCAAATGCAATTAGCTACCCATGGCGCGTATCGTCGGCGCTTGTTTTCTCGACCTCCGATATCCTCAAACCCAACTTGACCACAGACATGATGTGGGTGGATGCCCTGAATATTGCAAGTAGGGGGGAAAGGACACCTTCCAATTTGCCGCCATTTCCCATGGGCATCCACCGCATGTGGGAAAAGCGGGCCCTACAAACATGTTAATGGCTGAAAAAAGGGCACCCCTGAGCTAGTTTCTGCTGCCATTTGGCTGTTGGCTGTCAATCTTGCATGATTCAAAACCAAAGGGGCAGATGCAACACTCCCCTTGCAAAAGGTGCGGATACCCGGATACCCGATTGAGCTGCCCCGAATTCGACGCATCCCATGCGACGCAACGGCTCGCTTTCGCGCGACGTGGAATCGCGACTTCGGTCGAATCCGCCAGCGGTCGAATCCGCTCGAGGCTCGCAAACAAAAAATCGAAGTCCCGGTCCCTTCGCATCGCTCGAATCCGGCGCGAATCCGCTCGATTCCGCTCGATTCCGCTTTCCGGTCGAATCCGGTCCCTGTCGGAGCGGGTCTTCATCTCATCGAACTTGGTCTCCATGCTCGCCTTCGGGGCTTCGGCCCGGCCTCTTAAATGCCCTAGGCTGAAGGAAACCCTCTGGGGCACAAATTCCAAAGTGAGCTCTGGCAAATCCCGCTCTCGCCTTTTCAAGGAAGCCGAGACTGAGGTCCCTCACTTTGAGACACACCCACCTGCACTCATCAAATACAGTCGGCAGGATCCAAGTGTCCTCGAGTAATCCTTTGCTACTGATGGACAAAATCCGCACCAGGCACAAGTGATGGATGAAGCCGAAAGCCTCTGCAAACTGAGATAAATCACCAACCGACGCAGGAGTTTTGCCCATTCCGTTGGGGGTTTGGAACGCAACCTGGGCGCATGATCTTCAGCCTGCAGACAACGGACGTGAAGGAACCTTCATGGGCACAAACCGCAACTCTGTGAGCCAGTGGTGTGTAGTTTAGACGGCAGGCCAGAGAAGGGACAAGTGAACAACACACGCGTTTGCGCCCAGCGAGAACCAGGTATTTCCGGCGAGACCAAGCGCACCTAATCCGTTCCCCCCGAAAGATGGGTCCATGGCGGGCAGGGGCCCCACCTTGGTTTTCTGACGTGCTCAACAACTCTGGAAAGTCTTCATTAAGTCACCAACAGCCGGCCCGTGCTCACGTACAAATCACGGTGACCAGAACTCGATGCCAGCGCTGGAGGACTAACTACTCCTATTCCAGTGTCCGAAGACGCCTCGCAACTCCGAAGATTTTCGCATTTTTGCCCCACTCCAAGTCTTCCCATCCCACCCGCGCAATAGTCGGCCCAACCCTCAACCCCTCCCATCTCCTTCTGCTCTCTGAGCACGTCCCGGGTGTTCTCGCACTCGTCCAGGCGATTGCCTCGCGGAAATCGCGAGCACTCGGCTCGACTCTTCGGCGCCCGTGGCCCTTCGGCCGGGAGCCCGGGAGCCCGGGAGCCCGGGAGCCCGGCGCAAGCTTTTCACCTGGCGCGCGGGAGCCGAGGGGAGCGGCGTTCAGGAAACGGGACAAAGGGAGGGTAGAAACCCGCCTCGTGCTCAGTCAATGAGACATGGAATGACCAAGAAAAACCATCCAAGCGGTGATAAATGGAACCCCAAGAAAAACCATCCAAATGACCCCAAGAAAAACCATCCAACTGGTGGTAAATGAAATGACCCCCCCCCCAAAAAAAAAAAGGTGGTAAATGGAATGACCCAAGAAAAAGCATCCAACTGGTGGTGTCCTTTCAGGGAACCCCCAAGTTCATTCCCTCATTCCCTACTGAGCACCAGGTGGCTTTGGGGAAACGGACCTAGGACGTGGCCCTCACAAAAAAAAAATGAAGAAGAGGAACAGTGCGCGCCAAGGTGAGCAATGGGATGCCACGTCGCTGAATCAGCTCCCCTCTGATTGGAGAGTTGGATTGGATGGGGTGGATTGGTGGTCTTCCGGGGTGGTTTTCCATCTGCCCTCTACAAGGGTTCAAATCAGTTCAGGCCAGTCCAAGCCACCCAAGAGTTACCTGACCAATTTCTCGATCCTCCCATGCCTTCTGAAGCGAACTTCACCCCATTTTTCTTTCGCAGAAAACCGCCCTTCAAGAAGTCGTCTGGGCCTCGGGCCATTTGAGTTGAAAAGAAGACTTCCTGGGCTCTTGGCTGGAAGTTTAGGACCCCAGCAAAACACAATATGGCGAGTGGAAAACAAAGGGGGAAAAAAGAAAGAAAAAGGGAGAGCTAATCCTGGGGAAGGGTTTAAAATGGTTGCCACGGCTAGGACATGGCCCCACGTGCAAAAAAACTGGCCTGCCTCCGCCCAAATCAGCTTCCCTCTAACTGGGGGCTTTGATGGGCGACTTGGAGGTACTCTAGGTCCAGTTTCCCATTGACCCTCTACAAAAACCTCAAAGCCCGAGAACTCTCGCCAATCTAAACCACCAAGAAAGGGCTACCGGACTCCAAGCTATGGATACCCAACTCCTGCGAGCTACCCAGCCGCCCTTTTCCCCCTCCCCAGCCCCATCCAGCCCCCACAGGCGCACGTCACGAGCCGCTGGCCTCCTCTTGGAACCTCAAAGTGGACTCCCCGACGAAGTTGATGCTCTCCATCTGGCGATGTCTTCGGCAGAAACTCGCGGCCACCGACACCAAGTGGTGAGTGACCGTCTCCCGAAAATTTGAAGGATCACATCTTTGATGGAAGGACCCGGATGGAAACCGAGTCCACCTGTAGGCAAAACCCCATCTCGGCCACGTCACCAGTGCCTAACCTATCGCCGACTCGGCGATCTAAGACGGTTTCCACTACCCCCAAACCACTATCCCCACCCTTTATATGGTGGGTAGCTTGAGATCCCTTCTTTCAAGCCTTGGAAGGGTTTGCAGGAACCCTTCATGAGTGCCGCCGCCCGCACCTCACGCCGCAGAAAGCAAAAACGGAGCGGACGGTTTTCCACCTCGCCCCGCGTCATCTCACGTGCCCATCTGCTCTAACCCGAGCCTGTGTCCAGAAATGCCTTGGCCAAGCCGTCAAGAAGCAGTGCAGAAGGGAACTCAGCTCTGGGTGCCAATTTGAAAGTCTGGAATTGACACGAACTGCATCCGGGCATCCCTTACCCTCGTTCCAATCATGGAAGTGAAACCCTTCTGTCAGCTTCTACGGTTGTTGGATTTGACACGATTTAGCACCCAGATCTTCCTGGCCGTTTGGGCCGAATTCAAACTGTCCAACTTCGCCTTCTGCGAGTTTTCGGGCGCAACCAGCAGAGCCGGTGGCCACAACACAGTCGGGCACTTGTTGCCAAGACTTGAACCTCCCAACATGGGCTGGTGCACGTTCGACCCCTTGGGGAATAGGTCCATTTGCTTAAGTTGCCTGGAACAACATTATTTGCGTCCGTGGGTGATAGGTTCGCTGTAAAACCAACAGAGGAAAGCAAACATATGCTTGAGCAAGTGAAAGAATGTCGCTTTCCTTTTGGAATGGCTTTGCCCCTGCCCATGTGTGGTAGGATTCCGGGCTTCATCCACCCACTCTGGCGCATTTGAGCCACGGTCAAAATTACTCCCCCCAAGCACCCGGGAAATGTCGTGCTCGTCCCCCAGCTTTTGCGGCTGGCCCCAAATGGACCATGGGCGTTTCGTAGTTGGAAACACCCATGAACCGAAAAGTTGACTCAAGGCTAAAAAGATGCCACAAATCAATCTTTGCTAGTTCGCGCTTGGAAACACACGATCTTCCACCCAAAAGCTTAAATTTCGTCAAAGACCCCCACGGCTCCCGAAACGCGGCGAAGCGAGACCATTGCTTTGCTTCACACCACCAGGGCCTTGGAAGCCTTGGCGGCTTTTCCGGCGAACCAGGGCAGCACCGTTCGCAGCTCGGCCCGGTTCTTTGGGTGCGCCAGGCTCAAAGCCACCTCGATGCGAGACCAGCGGATCCATGAAACGTCGATGTGTTTGTTTGTTTGTTGTTCTTTTTTTTCTCGGGAGGGGCGGGTGGCCTTTTTAGGCTCACTGTAAAGGGAGGCCAAAGGGAAAACACTTTCACGATTTGGAGGTCCTCGATTTTGAGACGCCAAAAGGTCCCCAAGGGGGCCAGATTACAAAGACCAGCAATTGTTGAATACAACAGAAACCAGCCGCAGCATGTTCTACAGGCTGGGATTTGGCAAGTTTCCTCTAGAATTGTCCTGCCGGCTGCTATGAAAACAGGCAAAACAAAATTGCAAAAAAGGTGACCAATTGATCCGTCTGACAATGCAAATATAGTGGCCCCCTAAAATGATTGATGTCCTTTTGGCCTCCCTTCAACAATTCCCAACCAACAACGGGGTCCACAATTTTGAGAAAGCCCTGTAAGGTGTTTTTAGCAAAGCCAGCCCCAATGGCCACTTTATCAAGGCCAACGGCCATTTTATCAAGGCCAATGGCAATTGTGTCAAGGCCGATGGCCGTTTTATGGAAACCACGTTGGATTGGACAAAAAAGGAAACCCAACAAAAGGAACACCGAAAAACATCCCTGTCTTTTTTGCGGGTAAACCTCTTTTTGCTGGGTTTTCATGCGAAAAGCGAAACCACCATTTTGGGCCCAGGGTGGGGGGGGGTGAAATCATCCCCTTCGCAAAAAGTCCAACTCCACTTTGCGACACACCCACCCGACCTCCGAAACAACTTCCCAAACCGATGTCCGAGAAAGGCGCCTCCTGCACCAGGGCCGAGTAGTGCCCGAAGTTCGCGAAGAAGCCGATGCTCAGCTCCTCGAAGCCACCCCGCCGCGCTTCGGCGCTTATCGGCCGAGGAAGTGAGGCGTCGTCGGTAAAAACGGGGGGAAGGGGGGAGGGGGGGCTCAAAAGGCACGTGAAATCGGGGGGCTCCTTAACTTCCCTTCAAAATGGGCTTTGATGGGTGTGGTGTTTGTGAAGCTCGGAATCCCACGAAGAGAGAAAGAGAGAGAGAGAGAGAGAGAGTGGCTGGAAGCCAAACCCGGTCCCCAACTGCTGCGGCAAGGACGACTGGCACCTTCAAATGATCTATTGGGGATGGTGGAATCAGGATATAGCCCAACTAAAGGTTGAACGGCCAGTCCAACCAAGGAAAAATGTGGCAATACACCCACCTCCAGCCCAAAAAACAAAAATACTGTAACCGCCTTTCTTGGGCCCTTCGGGTTCCCACCCAAGGATTTGCTCGGCTCCCGGTTTTTGCCAGGACCAATCCCAAACGGAAGCCCCAAAAAAGGCCCATCCATCCGATTGAAGACGAGGCTCCGAGCACACGTTGATGATGCGGATGCTCACCTGCTGTCAACGTTGGTTCATTTTACTGGGTGAATCAAAATATTTCACCAACCTGAAATAAGGTGGTTGGGGTGGCTATTCCCCACCATTTGGGGTGAGGTTGTGTGAGGTCGATATATATATATATATAATTCACCCAGACTGTAGGTGTTCGTCCAAAAGACCGGACGGAAATCCAAGGTGGATCACTTTCTAAGCCCAGAAAAACATGAGCCAACGGTGTCTTCTATCCTCGCGCTTGCTTGTCTCATATAGATTCATATAGCCTCTTTATCCGCCAATCCAAACCACCAACAGAGGGGAACCTTTAGATCCCCTCATTCTCGACAAAATAACGCAACCAACCGCGTCCTCCTCCACATATTGAAAAAAGACCGGCAAAACACCTATGATCCTTTCAAATGGCATCCCAATAGAACTGCTGTGTCAAGATCAGGCCTTTTTGACACTTCCGCTCAGCACAAGGCGGTTCGCAAAGGAACCATGTTTTCACCCCCCGCCCCCCCCCCCCCCGCCCGGCAATTCCTCACAATAGCAAACAAAAACAAAAAACGAACCCATACTACCACCACAAAATCCTTGCTGGTTCTCAGCAGGGACTGAGGGAATCACTCCTATAGCCATCCCCTACAGCTTCCTTTCATGGAATCCAGAGCGAATCGAGGATGATCAGAGTGCGGATTTGCCAGTGGTCAACTCCCCCCCAAGTGCTCTATTTGGTGGAAGGACTGTTTCCCATGGAACCAGGGTTCAAATCCCCAGCTCCCACCAATCCAAACCGCCAACGAAGAGGTACCTGATTTTTGCCCACCTTGGCTGTAACCCCACTACTAACATGGCTGACTCCACTGAAGTGGGGACTTATAAGTGGGCTGAACACTCAGCACTGTTTAAACAAGTCACGGAGCTTACCGATTTTTTGTAAACAATCGAAAACCCGTGTTGTGGGTCCTTTACCTGTGGATCCAAGTCTTATCTGGCTTCGCCAAAATGGCGAAAAGGTGTGCCTTTTGATTTCGCTTGAAAACCCAACCGAAAAGGGGCACCCTGAAGACAAAACACACCCATGTTGTTTTCCCTTGCAACAGCCCCAGGATCTAAAATTGCCCAACTCAAGCCGCAAACCCAGAGAACCATCACAGGTGTCGATGGATGGAAATGAATCAAAGCCAGCGGACGCCATTTGACCACTGCAAGTCGGCCGGCCACGATCGCCATGGCGCGTGTGCAAGGCGCTGGTGCCGGCGTCTCTCTCAAATCCCAAGACTTGGGGTCCGCAAACCCCGGAAGGGCAGCGGCTCCCTTCTGCTTTCCTTTTAAACACCCACCAAAATCCCCCGCAGCGGCGTGCCATGGACAGCCAAGAGCCCAAAACACAAATACCCCAAATGAAGTAGGTTACAAAATGGCCCCTGGGGTCCATCATACCCCCCCCTTCTTCCTTCCTCGACCCCCGCCCCCAACAGAACACGAGCCAGCCCCAAGTTCTTCCCCGCACCTGGCGGCCCTCCTCTGTACCAAAGTAGGCGTTCTTCGCAGTGGTGGCCTCGAAGCTGCCGACCGCCAGCACCTGACTGTTGTTGGGATGCGCCCCTCGGATCAATCCACCGGAGGCGGTGCTGTCAGCTTCCCAGTTGGTGGTTTGGATGGGTGGCTTGGTGGCCAAGGAGGGGTCTCCAATTCAATTTACCCTTTGCAGGAACCAGGGGTTCAAATCAACCACCAATCCATTTTTGAACAAGAAGGAACTTGAGTTTTGGGTACCCTGGAAACAAACTGCTAGCTGTGAAAAGGAGAGCGCCACCCGCAGAAGTGAAGGATTCACACGGATTCACACTGCTGCCAACCACCAGCTCCCAATAGGGAAAACAAAAACCAAAAAAACAACGTGACCATTTTGCAGTGTCCGCCAAAGAAAACCAGACAATATTGGGGGACAGAAAGCTGGCTGGTGATATCGGGATCTTCGGACTGATCCGCTGAGAAAATCCCCAGAAACCTTGTTGCACAGGTTGGCAACATTCCTATTATAGAAGAGGCTGCTGACAATTCCTAGCAGCCCCAAGCACAAAGGTGTTTCGACAACGGCACATATTCTTCTGTGCGGCGACCCGATAAGCTTCGGAGCGCGCGGTGCCAATTTGCTTTTTGACTGCGAAAACTTGAAAAGTCTAAAAGTCAAAAGGTGCATAACACGAAGCTCGAAAAGACAGCTTCTCGAGAAACTCAAAAAGTCGCGCAGAACCGGAAGTCACGAAAAGTCAAAAACTCGAAAGGTCGGAAAGTCAAGACTTTGCAGAATCAAGCACGTTTGCACCGCGCCCTGCTGAGAGCAGGCACGGCCCACAGCCAGCCGGTCGTCAACTGTTTTTTTTGCGGGCCGATATTCATCAGTGACCCACATTGCCGTACATCGTGTGCGAACATTCTGTTGCATAAAGAGGTGGCACGGCCACGCCACGGCCACGGCTGCACGGCCACGGCCACGCCACGGCCACGGCTGCTGATATTTGAACGCTACAAGAAGTGTATAAATACCTACGAAAATACAATTCTTCGGCTCGTTGTCCAGAACCACGCTGGAGATCTTGATGTTGAACGTGGCTTCGATTTCCGTGATATGCGCCTCGATGGCCCGGACAGTGTTCTCCTTGTCTTTCGCTTGGGACCCGGAGTTCCAGAACCCAACAGAAAACTCCGCCCCGCGAGCAGCCACTACAAAGTACAGGTAGCGTTTTTTGCCGCCGTCCGCGCCGAGTGAGCTGCACGTCACACCCTGCAAGGCTTCGCGGCAGCTTGGCTTTGGCTTGGTCATGCAGCTGTGGCAAATATGTGGCTCGCAGCGATTTTGGCGTGATGCCCTTGTACTCAGCGCTGATGCTCTTCAGGAAGTCCACGTAGAAGGGATTGGTGAGCGATGCCAAGGTCGAGCGGCACATCACGACCGCCAACGCCTGCTTGCCCAAGTCCTGAAGCACGCCGCGCGTGATAGAAGAACAGAGCTTCACATCATTGCCCTTACGGCCCAGAAAGTGTCCGTACACAAGCTTGTTGACTGGCCGAGGTCAAAGGTCACACCAAATGAAGTGGTGAACGGGCGTGTTTCACCACCAATGTACTCTCCGTACCGTTTTGCTACGGCTAAGCATCCTGCTGGAGCTTCCAGGTCTACCCCGACAACAGCCATGGCCGGGAGCAATTCGAAAGGTGTGACTGCGTCCTAGCTGTGCTTTCTCTTTTTCCATTTAGCTGCGTGCACTCTCAAGAGTTTCACACTTCCAGTGTTGGTGTCGGTTTCACTTGTGCTTGGAAGGGGGAATATTTCACTCTGTACCCCTCACCGCTCTGCAGCCCCGGGCCTAGGGGCCTCCGAACGGACTCTGCGCAAACACGTCTTCAAACGGACAAGCTGCGTGCAAACAAATGTTGTGCGCTGACCTGATATCATGTTGGGCTGGTGACTAAGTTAAGTTGTTTCAGAGTCCTGGCTGGAGGTCAGAGGGATGCAAAATGAAATTCTATAACCACAAGCCAGCTGCAACAAACTGTTGATTCCGCCCAAGACTGGTTGTTGCGAAACAGCAAATTGACACAGAGCAAGCCCTGTGGCTTCTGGGGGTAGTGCGTGGGAAACAAGCGCATGGTCAAGTCACGCGCCAGACAAGGGCGGGTGGAGGGTGGAGGGTGTGGAGGGTGGGGTGGCGGGGTGGAGGGGTGGTGGCGGCGGGGGGCGGAGCATGGAGCATGGAAGGGTGAGGAGGGTGGGGGTAGTGGAGGAGCATGGAGCAGAGCATGGTATGGTGGGTGGAGGTGGTGGAGGAGCAGCACAGTAAGGGAGGGTGGAGGGGCGGAGGGGTGGAGGGGTGGTGGAGCATGGAGCAGAAAGGAGATGGAGGGGTTGGCAGCGGAGGGGCATGGAAAGGAGGAGCATGGAAGGGAGAGGAGGGGGCAGGGCTGGAGGGGTGGAGGAGCATGAAGTGGTGCAGAGTGGAGGGGTGGAATGGAGAGTGTCAACTCGGCCGTGCCGCCACGGGCACGCACAGCTGGGCCACGCCCACGGGTGCCACGGCACGGCCACGCACGGCCACGCACGGCCACGCACGGCCACGCACGGCCACGGCGCACTAGCCCCCTTATGTTCTGTTGAGTTGCCCCCGTCTGCGAGCGCTAACATGCAAGCCAGCATCATTGGGCAGGAGCCTGCGTGCAAAACACAACAGAAGGTGGAGTGCCGCGCGCGCTGACCCTGAGAAGCACAAGGGAACACAAACCCACAGGAATGCTCACCGAACATCACATGACGCTGGAAGTTTCTACGTCGCATGGAGGCTAGACAGCTCATGGCAGCTCTCATGGGCAGGAACTTGCAGCCAGGCAGCTGCCGCACAAAATCGGCACCCAAGCCTCACCTTGCGAAATGGTTGAACACAAGGGGTGCGCATCACGAAGCTTTGCGACTGGCTGACCAATTGTGCGGCAGCGCCAGCGTTGGGAGTCTGCACTAGGCGGCTCATGGTCAGCCTTGACGTCAAAATCAAGCATTGGGCCAGTCGACGCTGGGCGCCTTCGTCTGCAAGCGCACTGGGCGTGCGCAGCTCTAACGGCTAACGCAATCGAGATGCGTTCGAAGCGAAACTCTTCCGCAAGAGCGCTTGCAAAAGAAGCAAGCTCCGACCACAGTGCCACGACAACCGGGCGCACTTGCAACATCTCACACACTGTAGCAAGTGTATCCTCCTCTGGGCCGTGTGTCGGTGAATTGCAAGTCCAGGCATCGGTCTAGCATGTGCCTCGAAGCACTCGCAGCAGGTCCCCCAGGTCAGCACTAATGTCTGTTTCTAGCCCGGACTGATGCGCAACCATGATTGCTCCTGCACTGGCCAGAACGTAGGAAGCTTGCACGAAGGGTGTCCCGAGCCAATACAAGCACATTGGCAAGAGGGGCTCAAACACGTCGCAAAACAGTTATTTTGTCAGGGCGGTGGCGCTGGGGCCTTGCTGTCCCAAGGCCGATTTTTTCTTGTTCGACCAACCTCGCCCACATGTGCGGCATCAAGAAACATCGTCAAGTCCGCATGCTCAACCTTCCTTGCTGCTGATGCACTCGAAGCAGGAAAGCTTAAATCCAGGCACTGGCCTCTCAGCTTATCCACAGCAGCCGCGGTTGTACAGGGTTGCTGCAAGTGAAAGTTGTCTTCCAGCCTGCCGAGCATCGAGGAAGGATTTTGCAGAGAGCATATGCTGCAGAGCTTGAACAGCAGGCTTCAGTGGCCACTCCATGGTCAGCGGTTCCAACAAACCAATATCTGCTTTGGTTCTTCCAACTGCCCAGCTGCAAGCTGAAGTGTTTTGTCAACCAAGCTTGAAAGGATGCCGACAGCGCTGTCCAGCAGCAGTGCTAGAGGTGCTGCAGAAGCCAAACTGGCAGCAGTGAAGAGAACTACAAACGGTCTCAGCAAGCAATGGCCAAGTTTGAACAGCAGCAGCGCCGCTAAGACGCGCGGGGTCCAAAGAGGTGTCTTTCCTTTTTTTCGCTCTCTCTCTCTCTGTTTTCCCGCATTTCATCAGTGCGCCACGCTCACAAGTTGACTCGGTGTGCTTGGCAAGCGTTCCATAGCGCCAATTAGCAACCACATGAGCAGCGACCAACCAAGTCTGCTGGACGGGCGCTCAAGATAAAGATGAGGGCTCCTGAGCATGGGCAAAAAAAACGCACGCATGCTCGATGTCTCATAGATAACGTAGCGGCTGCGCGTGCGCAAAGCCTCTGGAGTTGCGGATAAGCGCAATGGTTTGTCTCCATCATTGCAGCGCACCCAGCCAATGAGGTGACGCGCTAAAGTAATATAGCGGCCGCAATCGTACGTGGAGCCTCGGTGAAGAACAGCAGCACACAGGTCAAGAACGTCGAGCATCAAGGTACCAGGTACACTTGCAAGCTCTAGAATTGCCACATGCCACGAAGGCACGCGGGCAATGATGATGGTGTCGAAAACTCAACACAAGCCGAGAACATCAAAAAGTTGAACAATGGAAGCTCGAAAAGCCAAAAAGTCAATAACTCAACAAGTCGCGAAACACGCAAAGTCACGAAAAGTCGAAAAGCAAAGCTCCAAACCCCCAGGACGGCCAGGGAGGCGCTCCAGACGTCCACAAAAGCCACAGAGAGGCCACCACACGGGAGAACGCACGGACCGAGGAGCCGGGTTCTTGCGCGGCGGCCAACAGGCCACCTTGACCAGATAATACTGATTCCGCTAATGAAACTGCATTGCTAAGCAGATCTAGGCATTGAACTTCTTGGACTACTACTGTAGCGTTGCACTTTCCAGGATAGATAACACTATGACACCCCTGCAAACGAACAACAAGAACACCTTGACGAGTTGAAATCTGAAAGGTCGAAAAGCCGAAAAGCCGTCACGAGCAAACCAACATGTCCCGAAAAGATGGAAAGTTGACAAGTCCCGAAAAGTCGAAAAGCCCCGAAAAGTCCAAAGTCAAAAGCCGAACTGATGGAACCCCAAAAACAGAAACGCCGACAAGCCAAAAAATGCTGAACCTGTGCCTGACTTCACGCAGTCCTAGTATGGGATCGACATTGAAGGCAAGGGAAGTTGCTAGCTGAGCAAGAGCAAGCCCAGCTATCCCTGGGTTGAACCCACCGTGTGGCAACCAGAAGATTGGCACCCAAATAGAGCCCTGAACCCAGAAACTGACAGGATAAGACTACTGTCCTTGTCTGAAACCTGCCTGCCCACTTCCACGATTATTGGTGGGGGGGGAGGGGCCTGAATGTGGACCCGACATTTGCCAATTTCAGTTGATTACAAAGGGTGTTCCCCTCCAAAAGTGGTCTGATTCCCCGCATTTCACCAGAGACACCCCCTATTAACAAACTGGGGTTGATTCATGCTGTGGGTGGACGAAATACCACTTAAGAAAAATTGGCATGATGATTGTTCTGTAAATACCCACCAACGTTGTGGTTTCAGCCATGGTGCCTAAACGGATTTCGTCCATCCACAGCATGTTGCCCGTTTTCGCTGGGCTTCAACATCATCACGTCGGCCAAGCTTTGCCCCTTTTTTTTCAAACGTCAACATCTAGGGCCACCTAGAACCCCAGGCTCTGCTAGTGAGGCCGGTTTGGCCTGGTAGGGACGCCCTGCAACCCACTTCGCCTTCAAGTAGGAGCTGCCCTCAGCAATCTGCAGCTGCCGGAACTGGGCGAAGGCCTCATCCACCGCCGCCGCGCTGGGGGCACTGAAGACCGGGTACCTTGCCGTTTTTTGGACGTCTGTGTGGTGCGCCAAAGCCCTCAATTTGTTTTGTTTCCTGGCGGGGGGGTGGGGGGGGGTGGGGGGGGAGGGCGGGTGAGAGGGGGGAGGGCGGGTGAGAGGGGGGGAGGGCGGGTGAGAGGGGGGGAGGTGGGCTTGCTGCGAAGCCCTGCTGAAAGTCTTTAACTTATAATGGGATTAAGTGGAAAGCCTATTTGTTTGCAAAAAGCTGAAGTTCTAACATCCAAGCAACATGCACCAAAGGTTTGGTTGGGGGGGAAGGGTCCCTTAAGGTTTCTTTGGGCGGGGGGCAGAGCCCCTGAAGGTTTCTTGGGGGGGGGGTCAAGGCTTAAGACTTTTTGAGGTCCTGCAGGGCTCTTCAGGGTGTCCTTGTTGCTGGTGAGGTCCGGGTCCCTTGTTTGTTCGTTGTTTTGGTGACGTCCATTTAAACCACTTGGAGACTAACTTTGATGTCCAGCCAGCAAGTCCCGCGCCGCTTTCCCGGCATACTCGCACCCCACTATCATCGCACCCGGAGGGTCACCCAGTCACCCGCACCCTGGCCAAGCACAACATTTGTTGAGCCTCGTCCGAGCAAATTGACAAAAATCTCCGTAAGCAACTTGCGAACAAGCGGCACCCTCAAATTTACTCTCTGAATTCTGGTTAAACAAGGGTTCTCACAGGACCCCAAAGAAATAGAAAGATGTCTTTGTTGAACAGAAAGCTATTCAGGGCGCAATGGGGTGGACTTCCTGCGATCCTTCACGTCAACATTGACACCCCAGGAAGCACAGTTTCTGAAGGCATCTCCTTTTGGGTCTGGTCCCAAAAGGATGTTCAAAAGGATGTTCAAAGCAATGGGAACCTGTCCCCTCCCCCCCAAAAAAAACAAAACAACACAAACATAAAACAACAAGCCCAAAAAACCTACCCTCCCCCTGCCCCCAGCGGCCCACTGGAAATCCCAGGCACAGCTCCTTGGGCACTCCCGGCTTGGTGACTGGGCCTCCTGGGAAGAGCTGGGCCACGTACTCCGCCAGGTTGCTGGAGTAGCTGTTCAGCACTACCACCACCTGTCGTGTCACAAACGTTGTCCCGAGCTGGGGTACACCCAAAAATGACAGAAGAGAACTCCGAAAAAAGTGCACGCAAAAAATGCAGACCTGGAACTGCTTGCCGTTGCGAAGGAAAAAGGCGTCATGTCACACAAAGTTAGCCTCTGAAGATCCAACCACAAAGCAGGCAAGACATTGTTTTCACAAGTAACCAGGCCCGGCAACAGAGAGAGAGAGAGAGAGAGAGAGAGAGAGAGAGATGTGTGTGTGTATGTATGTATGCGTATCCAAATAAAACCACCACCCCACCAAAAGGAAACTCTGGCTCCGAAATTCCAACGGTGATGTGTGTGTGTGTGATCTGTTTGTTGGGGGGTGTTCCCGTTCTGGGCCTTTAAAGCGAAGCCACAAGGAAAGCCGCACACCCGGAGGGTTGGGGCTTTCTTTAAAGGGCGGCTGTAACGGACGCACAGTTGGTTTGTTCCACATCGTCCGGAAATCGGATCAAACAAGAAAAAATAGAACGCCAACATGAGCCCCCTGCTTGGGCTCCGTCGCAGATGCTGGCATTCAGCGGGAGAAGAAAAGATAGAAGTATAAACAAGCTAAGAATTAAAGATTAGATGCGCTGTGATCTTTTGTTTGCCTGCCGAAGAAGAAGACTCACAGCCTTTCGCGAGTTTTCTCGGCCGTGGCAGCTGAACATAGCATTGCCCAGCATAGCTTCGCCGCTAATTTGCAGCACGCGCGTGGCCGAAACATTTGTCTATCCCTTGCACAGGACACCAGACATCTGCACGGTTGACTGTGGCCTCTCGCAGGGCCACCCTTTCTTCTCGAAGCCCGCGATCCTAATAAAATGTAACGGGTCAAAAATGAGCATTTGCAACCCCAAACCAAGTACTGAGATTCGAAATTTTAGGACTGGCAAGTGCTGGCAGTACTGGCTTTAGCATTGGCAATACTAAAGTTGGTACTGGCAGTAGTGAAAATAGATACTGACAATGCTAAATTATGCACTGGCAATACTAAACTTTGCACTAGCAATACAAGATTGACCATAAGCAATATTAGCTCAAGCACTGGCAATACTAGAGACGTTCAATTGCTAAACCACGTAGTGGAAAAGCTAAATTTAGTAATGTCAGTACGGACTGGCAATAATGAATGGAGCACTAGCAATAACGACGGTGGTAATGGCAATACTGAATAAAGTATTGGCAGTACTAAATTAAGTGGTGGCAACAATAAACTTCGTACTGGCAACATAAATTCACTAAGTTTACCACTGGCAAGATTACATATTGAACTGGCTATGCGGCAAACTAAAAGTATTCCTGGCAATGCAAAAATAAGCATCTGCAACGCTACATTAGCTACTGGCAATACTATATACTCCACTGGCAAAATCAAGTTAAGTACCGCAAGCTTCCCTGAACGCTGCAGCTTTCGCAGAGACCCCAAGGTTCCAGTTCTCCAACTATCCGTCCGTCACTTTACGCGGCTGTAACCTACTTACTGGGCGTGTGAGCATCCAAGAGAGGAAAACTGAAAACCAATGAGATGTGTTGGAAAAACTGATGCATTTCTCTAGCAGACGGTTTTTGAGCAGCAAAACACAGGCCCCCTGTTCAGGGGAAGCCAAGAGGCTGTGCAAACAATTGTTGTCTTTGTTTTGTTTTCACCAGGGTGTCAACTTGAGGATCGCCCCAGTCCTGTCACGAGGGTATCACCTTCACCGGCCCGGCTGGCGGTTTTAGCAAAAATGGGTAACCCGAAAAACCGCGCGGCTTGCCCTTTGGTTTACCCCAAAAGCGGTACTTGGATGCTCAGCCAAGTTAGCAAATGATTACCCACCTGGGTTATGCCCCACTCATAACATGGTAAACTCCACCGGGGACTTACAAGTTGGTTCTAGCCTAGGTTACCAACAACTTGCTAACTTGCCGAACACCCCAAGCACTCTCAAGAAACCACGCAACCTCGCTACCATCCAATGGAGGGGGGTCCCCGAAAAGAAATTCGTCCAAAACCCGCTGTCAACTACCACGATTGTTTTTGCAAGCGGGTAAGCAACCGGATTTGGAGCTCATCCGCTTTCTAACCCCACGGCGTCATTCCCTTCTGGGCACTTCAAAATGGAGGGCTTTAGCCAATCCTATTTTCTCCTAATCGGATTTCTTGCCCAAACAACAAGAAGAAATAGAAGGTTTTCTCTCCTTTGGGTCCTCTAATATGCACCAACCTGGGGGATAAAAAACCAAAACCAAGCCCTTAGGAAGGGGGAGGTACCAAAAGCCACCTGCACCCCACCACCCGCCCCACCACCCGCCCCCCAGGCGCCTCCTCTGCTCCGGAGGCCACCGCCTGGGCGATGCCCGTGCCGTCCGTGTAGCCCCCGTCGATCAGCGCGTGCACCGCCTCCTGGCCCAAGACCGCCACCTGCCGCCGGCCATAACCCCAGTCATCCCTGAACTAGGGGCTCTCTTTTTCATTCAGTCAAAAGGGGCTCGCCGTGCCTATGCTCACATTGCAATCCAATGTTCAGGGTCGGACCCAGCAGGCTTGGGCCAACTTGTGCCAAAAGAACCTCTTAATCGGATGCCTGAATCGCAAATCCGGTCGAAAAAGAAAAAAAAACAAAGACAGGTTGGAACAGAGGGGGCCAAGCCTTCATAATAAAGGCCGTGCGCCTACAGCGCGCCTTGCGCGGGGGTTGCCACACTGCGCAAGGCGCGCTGTAGACCGGGAGTCCCGGCAGCTGGGGATTGCCATGATCACCTGTTGTATAGGCTTGGAGATTTGCATTAGCTGCAGGTGACCATCACTGGTTTCCGTGGCTTTTCCAAGAAAACTTGCCATCCCCCGCCCCAGGACCCCTTGAAAAGACAAATCTTGGCCCACCTTCTGCGCGTCCGGGTGCGCCAAAGCCGCCCGCAGCTGGTCGGCCACCTGAGCCCGAAAAAGAAAAAAAGGACCAAGGACCTTTGTGGTTTCATAAGTGCTTTGTGCGTGTTTGAATTGTGTTGTGATCGACAAGGCCCAAATCCATCCGCCTCGAAGCCGTCGATGGCCGCCCAGACCTGGTCCGCCACAAGCGAGGGGGGGATCTAAGGATCTGAATGGGTTCATCACTAGATGCATAGAAAGATACAGAGAGATTAGACTTAGACTAGACTTAGACTAGACTTAGACTAGACTTAGACTAGGCTTAGACTAGACTAGACTGTGTAAGATGAATAGGTAGGTAGATAGATGGATAGATGGATATAGATAGGGTTAGCTACAAATGGGCGTATATGCGGGTATTGCGCCTCTTTTTTGAAGCACATATACAATACATGAATATATCTACACAAAAATTTGCGCATGTACACATATATATGCATCTACATATGCACGTACGCATGCACGCATGTACGCATGTACGCATGTACGTACGCACGCACGCACAAATACAAGCATGTGCGTGTGTGTGTGTATGTATGTATGTACGAATGTATGTATGTATGAATATATGTATGTATGCATGCATGCATGTATGTATGTATGCATGTATGTCTGTCTGTCTGTCTGTCTGTCTGCCTGTCTGTATGTATGTATGTGTGTGCATGTGTGTCTGTATGAACGTATGTGTGTATGTATGTGTGTATGTATGTGTGTATATGTATGTATGTATGTATGTATGTATGTATGTATGTATGTATGTATGTATGTATGTATGTATGTATGTATGTATGTATGTATGTTTGTTTGTTTGTTTTGTTTGTATGTGTGTATGCATTTATGCATGCATGTATGCATGCATGTGTGTATGTATACATACCATGCATGTATGTAGGCATGCATGCATGTATGTATGCATGTATGCATGTATGTATGTATGTATGTATGGACGTATGCTTGTATGTATGCATGCATGCATGCATGCATGAACATACACACACACACATATATATATATATATATATGTATGCGCGTATGCATGTATGCACGCATGCATGTACGCATGTACGTACGGACGCACACACACGCACGCAAACATGCACGTACATGCATGTATGCATGCATGCATGTATGTGTGTATGTATGTATGCCCTGAACCCCGGTAAAGGAAGTGTCCCACGCATACGAGCGAACGCGCCGACTCAGGTGCTGAGGCGCCGCCACGTCCGCCTTCAGCAGCGACGCGAGCTCCACGGCTGGGAGCCTCGGCTGCAGGCTCAAGGGACTCTGGGTGGAATCACCTTGGGCAGCTGCCCCGGAAAAAACCAGTTCAAACTGGGAAACAAAAAACAGTGAGATAAATGGCGCAAAGATGCTTGAACCCAAGCTGGGAAAGAAGAAAACAAAACGCCAAAAACGTGGGGAAAACCCGCAAGCAAAGGGAAAAGCAAAAAGGTCCAAAAAGGGCTCGTCTTTCGCCGTCCGATGCGCCCGTCCACCGGCTCCGCCCCGAAGACCGCAGAGGAGGCCGCCGCCGCGGCGCTGACGGGCACATGCCCGGACCAGACCTTAGATTGAAGCCGCAAGAC
>CAUJNA010003430.1:0-262500 GCA_963377175.1 Effrenium voratum
TGCTTCTCGATGTCCCAGAAATTCATCAGCTCCTTGAACTCCCTCTTGAACTCGGAGCCATTGTCGGAGTACACGTTGGCCGGCACCCCCAGGGCTTGGAACACCTTCTTCATATGAAGGGGTAGGGCTTCTCCCGAAGGCCTTCATGTCGGCCAGGTCCACCTGGTGGTTCATGGGCTCCAGAGGCACGAAGCTGTTGCAGCCTCTCTGCGGCCGGTCCTGGTTTACCCGGAGGCCGTCCAGAAAGCCTTCACCTCTGAAGATGCTGGGGCGGCACCTAAGCCTGCTGCAGCGTCTGCGCTATGCTGCTGAAGCCGGTGCGGGGATCCTCGTGGAGCTTCTACCTTGCCCAGCCGGGCCTGGAAGCCCTTGCGCACCCCCCAGAGACGCTGGTAAGGTGCGAGTAGTCGAGCGTGACCATCTCCGTGCCGTCGCTCCACCTCGCGGTGCTCGTCAGGTTCTTCCACTTCGTTCCTGCAAAGCCTCGTTCATGTCCGGGCGCTTGCGTGGAGTTGAACAGCTGCTGGAGCTCGTCACGTCGGCCTGGCCATCTCCGTCTTCACCCTGCTGTCCGACCTCTTCGTGAAGCTTGTGTTGCAGACCACGTTGCTCTGGTTGCCCAGCAACCGCAGCTCCGGGCCGCTGTCGGAGGCCGCGCTGTTGTTGGAAATCTGCAGCTTGCTCCAGCCCGCCCAGTTCTTCGTCAGTTCGTCAGGAAGAGATCGTCCAAGAAGTCGGAGGTGTTGGTCACGGTGAGCGTGTTGGAGGCGAAGAGCTGCGGCGCGGAGACCGTGCCCGAGCTCGTCACATCGCCGCAGACCACGCTGCCCGTCGACACTCCGCCGCTCGTGGCCGTGAAGGTGCAGTCCAGGCTCTCGCAGTCCAGCGGGCCCGTGGTGGCTGCGAAGCCCGAGGCCGTCAGCGTGCCCGTGGACACGTCGCCCACCGTGGTGAAGTTCCCGGCGTTGGCCGTGTTGTTGATGGTCAACGTGCTGCCCGTGATTCCGGTGGCTGAGCTCAGCAGGCCCACGCTGGCCGCCCCCGTGATGCTCAGCGAGCTACCTGACACGGCCCCTGTGAATAACAGCGTGGCTCCGGCGACGGTGCCTGTGGCTGTGAGCGCTGCGCAGGAAATGGCGCCCGAGGCGTCCACGCCCGTCGTGAACACGTCAGTGCAGTTCACGTCGTTGCACAGCAGCTGGTCGCAGCCCACGTTGCCCTGCGCGGTGAGCCCGTCCAGCGTGGCCGAGCCCGTGAGGGCCAGCGAGTCCGCCAGCAGGTCCGTTACTGAGACAGACTCTCCCTCGAAGGCGCTGGCCCTGATCTGCATGCTGTACAGGTCCAGCGTGCCCGCCGACTGCTGCACCAGCCCGGGGATAGACCCGCCGAAGGCTCCGAAGTGCAGCTTCGCGATTCCGCCCGGCGGCACCGAGAAGTCCAGGCGCGCCGTGCTCCAGACGCCCTGCGAGGGCGTGCCGAGGAAGGTGGCGGTGACGCCCACGTAGTCGTTGTCGGCCGCGCTGACGTACATCACCAAGTTGGAGGCCGTGCCCAGCCGGTACCGGCAGCCGAAGGAGTAGCGTCTCCCCGGCGTCAGCGTGTAGGTGCGCACGATGTTCCAGGCGAAGGCGCTCAGGGTCCTGGCGTAGCCCTCCAGCTGGAAGCCTCCCACCGTGAAGCTGGCCGAGGCCACGGAGCTCTGGCTGTTGGAGCGCACCAGGAAATTTCCTAGCGTGGTGAGCGTGGGCTCCAGCAGCACCTCGCCCAGGGTGGCCAGCGTGACGTCGTCGGCCCCTCCGTCGAGGAACTCGTGCTTCAGCAGCAGTGCCGAAGCCGCCGTGTCCTCCTCCACCTCCGCAGTGTTGCCGGTCTCCAGGGTTGCGTCCAGAATCTGGAGGCCGTAGACGTCCACCGTTCCTGCCGTCTGGTTGGGCAGGCCCGGCGCCTGGAAGTGCGCACCGAAGTGCAGCTTCGCAACTCCGTTCGGAGGCACTGTGAAGTACATCTTGGCCGTGCTCCAGGCGCCCTGGTCGCCCACGAAGCTGCCGTACAATGGGTCGTAGACGTTGTCGGCCTCTGACATGTGCACCACAAAGTTGGAGGCCGTGCCGAGCCGGTAGCGGCAGGCGAAGAGGAGCTCTCGGCCCGGGGTCAAGTTGTAGGTGCGCACGATGTTCCACGGGTTCACCGCCAGGGTCAGGGTGTAGCCGTCCACGCTCACTCCCGCGGTGTGCGTGGTCAGGACCACGCTGCAGCCGCTGCTGGGGCGAACCGTCCAGTTTGACAGCGAGACGTCCGTGGGGCCCAGGATCTGCTCTCCTATGGCGGCCACCACCTCGTCGGCCCCTCCGTCGTCCGAAAGCGCACTGCTATCTGCAGCGTCGAGGCTGCCTCCGTGACCTCCAGCTTGCCGGCAAGAAGGCCGTCTACTTGTGCGATGGTGTAGTAGCTGAGCAGCGCGGCTGCGATGCTCGAGGCCGTTGCCGTGTCCTGGTCTGCGGCTGAACGGTACGCCACCAGCGCCGAGGTGATTTGGTTGGTCGTGAAGACGTCCTGGTCCGGGCCCGTCTGGTAGGCCAGCAGCGCGCCCGCGATGGCGGCCTGCGGCACGCTTGCCGTGCGGTAGTCTCCCAACAGCGCGTCTACCTGCGCCGAGGTGTAGTAGGCCAGCAGCGCGGCTGTGATGGCGCTGGTCGTCTCCGCGTCCTGCGCTGCCCCTGTGCGGTAGTCTCCCAACAGCGCGTCTACCTGAGCCGAGGTGTAGTAGGCCAGCAAGGCCGCTGTTATAGCGGCGTCAGTGCCCGCCGTGGAGTAGCAGTCTGCCGTGATGCTCAGCGTGTCGTCGCCGTTGGCCAGCGCAGCAGAGAGAGGGAGCCCCCAGATGCAGGTTGCGAACGACGTTGCTTCCGCGAACAAGCTCCCAAGTCGTGAAGCCCGCCCAGGCCGGCGCGTTAACAACTCCGCCGCTGCCGGAAAGCTGCAGGGCGGCGAGCTCCGCGAGAATTGCGTCGAGGGCGCTCTGGAGCGTGGTGATCTCGCTGGCCGAGAGCGCGGCGTTCGTGGCGTATGAGGCCAGCAGCGTCGCGTCGGCCTTGGCCCCCTGGAGCGCCGTGATGCTGGCGTCCCGGCTAGCAAGCTGCGCCGACGAAGGCCGTGGCGAGACCCAGCAGGGCATTTGCTATCTTGGTGTCTACCTCCAGCGGCGTGTCCAACCCGTCCACCGTGGAGAGCAGGGAGGCCAGCGCGCTTGCGTCCGCCTTGCCGAGGAGGGCGGCGTCCAGGGCTGCCGCGGTGACGGCGTCCAAGAGGGCTGTCGCTATCTTAGAGTCCACCACCGAGGAAGTGTCCACGACCGACTGCAGGGCGTAAGCAGTCAGGGCGCTGGCGGCCACCTTGGTGTCCACCTCCAGCGGCGTGATCCTCGCCGCCATGTCTAGGGAGTGCTGGTCCACCGCCGTCTTGAGGCCGTAGTTGGCGGCCACCGTGGCCAGCGTGGCGTTGTTGGCCGAGGCGATGGAGCCGTTCATGGCCGCCGTGGTGCTGCAGTTGGACAGCTTCAGGTCCACGCCGTCCGGGGTGCTCTTAGTGGCCACCACGCCCTCCAGCACGTCGAAGGCCGACTGGTCTGCCTTGTTGGAGAGACCCGTGGTCAGCGAGCTCTGCAGCGCGGCGATGCTGCTTAGGGCCGCCGCCGTTGCTAGGGCCGCAATTGCCGGCGCCAGCGCGCTGCTGTCCAGCTTTGAGGCCAGCTCGGCGGTGACTCGGTCGTCCAGGGACTGGATGGCAGCGGCGTTGTTGCCGGAGGCTGCCGTGTTCACCGCCAGGTCAGTTACTTGAGCGTAGGGAGTCAGAGCGAGGGCCAGCTGTCCTGCTGTGACGTGCGTGCCGTCAGTCACCTCTCCGTTGTCCAGGACCTCTCCGTTGTCCAGGACCTCCGGGATGTTGCCCGTGACAGGTCCTTCAAACATGTTTTCTTAGAGTAGTCGTTACACGAATTCGTAACAATGGGGTGTTGTACTTTCGCAACGCTCCCCCACTTGAGTCGCTATGGGTCATTCGGGGCCTTCGTAGCGCAGGGTGGTATAATTACATATCAACTCGCAACAGCCCCTACCAGTACGCGAAGTGTGGAATGACGCAGTGTCCGATGGCGTCGGACACTGGGCATGAAGCGAGGTCCTTCACTTATGAAACCTCAGATGAATTGACCGATGGCGTCGGTCAAAGCGCTTGGGACGCCTCGGCCACATGACGAGACCGGCGAAGAGCGGCTATGATTTGCGGGGCATTCATGAGCCAACCTTGCCCATTCATGAACCAACCTTGCCCATTCATGAACCAACCTTGCCCATTCATGAGCCATTGATGAATCACCCGGTTCCATTATTGACTCAAACTTGCCAAGAACTTTCGGGAACTGGGGCGCTTTTGCGCACTTTTCGGCCCCAAAAGAGCGGTGACGAAGCGGTGACATCGCGGTGAGACCGTTTTTTTGGGCCAAAAAGCGCCGTTTTGGGACGGTAACAAGAGCCGATGGTGAGATGGCTTAGGCGTTGGTCTCCGGAGCGACGTTTCGGAGGTTCGATTCCGCCCGGTACCTCGGCGGGCTGACGTGTTAGAGACCGGTGACATCGGCGGTGACTAGTTCAGCAGGCTGACGTGTTACATGGAAAACCTCGCCTGGCTGTCGGGCTCCGAGCCAGGTCCTCGGCGGGCAAAACCCTGCGGAGAGAACTGGGCCCGGTTTTGCGCACTTTTGCACCCAAAAAGCGAGCGGTGACGAAGCGGTGACAAGCGGTGACAAGCTCAGCGGGCTGGAATTCGCAGGCTTTTCGGGCCAGAAAACGGATTTCGGAGCACGGCGAACGCATGGAACCGGTTTTCGGAGGAAAACGAGCGAATTTGGAGGCCCAGGCGCCACTTTCGACGCCGGACACGAAAAAACGCACTTTTCGGAGTTCGCCGTTTCAGCGCTTTTTGCAGCAAAAACGGAGTGGTGACAAAGACCGGTGACATCGGAAAAACGTTCAGCAGGTTGAAGAATTTGGCTGTTTTGCAGGGTTTGGGGACCAAAAAACCAAATGAATTAGGGTAGTATAAGCAGATGTTCCTTACTACTTACTCCCCGGTGTACGTGGCCAGGACCACGCTGCAGCCGCTGCTGGGGCGAACCGTCCAGTTTGACAGTGAGACGTCCGTGGGGCTCAGGATCTGCTCTCCTATGGCGGCCACCACCTCGTCGGCCCCTCCGTCGTCCGGAAAGCGCACGGCTATTTGCAGGGCCGAGGCCGCCTCCGTGACGCCGAGCTTGCCGGCAAGGAGACCGTCCACTTGTGCGATGGTGTAGTAGCTGAGCAGCGCGGCTGCGATGCTCGAGGCCGTTGCCGTGTCCTGGTCGGCGGCTGAACGGTACGCCACCAGCGCCGAGGTGATTTGGTTGGTTGTGAACACGTTCTGGTCCGGGCCCGTCCGGTAGGCCAGCAGCGCGCCTGCGATGGCGGCCTGCGTCTGCGTGTCCTGCGCGCTTGCCGTGCGGTAATCTCCCAACAGCGCGTCTACCTGCACCGAGGTGTAGTAGGCCAGCAGTGCGCCTGATGGCGCTGGTCGTCTCCGCGTCCTGCGCTGCCCCTGTGCGGTAGTCTTCCAACAGAGCGTCCACTTGCGACGGGGTGTAGTAGGCCAGCAGGGCTGCTGTTATAGCGCGTCAGTGCCCGCCGTGGAGTAGCA
This sequence comes from Effrenium voratum, assembly GCA_963377175.1. Taxonomy (NCBI): domain Eukaryota; class Dinophyceae; order Suessiales; family Symbiodiniaceae; genus Effrenium; species Effrenium voratum. Next base: position 5,728 of record CAUJNA010003430.1, read on the forward strand.
GTCTGCCGTGATGCTCAACGTGTCGTCGCCGTTGGCCAGCGCAGCAGAGAGAGGAGCCCCCAGATGCAGGTTGCGAACGACGTTGCTTCCGCGAACGAGCTCCCAAGTCGTGAAGCCCGCCCAGGCCGGCGCGTTAACAACTCCGCCGCTGCCGGAAAGCTGCAGGGCGGCGAGCTCCGCGAGGATTGCGTCGAGGGCGCTCTGGAGCGTGGTCTCGCTGGCCGAGAGCGCGGCGTTCGTGGCGTATGAGGCCAGCAGCGTCGCGTCGGCCTTGGCCCCCTGGAGCGCCGTGATGCTGGCGTCCCGGCTAGCAAGCTGCGCTGCGACGAAGGCCTCGGTGGCGAGACCCAGCAGGGCATTTGCTATCTTGGTGTCTACCTCCAGCGGCGTGTCCAACCCGTCCACCGTGGAGAGCAGGGAGGCCAGCGCGCTTGCGTCCGCCTTGCCGAGGAGGGCGGCGTCCAGGGCTGCCGTGGTGACTGCGTTTAGGAGGGCCGCTGCTATCTTAGAGTCCACCTCCGAGGAAGTGTCCACGGCCGACTGCAGGGCGTAAGCAGTCAGGGCGCTGGCGTCCGCCTTGGAGGCCTGCAGCCCCGAGATGGAGGCGTCTCGGCTCGCGAGCTCGGAGGCCAGCGCCGCGGCGGTGACGGCCCCCAGGAGAGCGTTGGCCACCTTGGTGTCCACCTCCAGCGGCGTGATCCTCGCCGCTATGTCTAGGGAGTGCTGGTCCACCACCGTCTTGAGGCCGTAGTTGGCGGCCAGTGGCCAGCGTGGCGTTGTTGGCAGAGGCGATGGAGCCGTTCATGGCCCTGTCCCATCGGACCCCAAGATTGCCAGGGCGCTCATTGTTTCATTTGGGCGTCCGCTTGCTCGTATTCGACTCTCCCTTGTCGGGCTCATAGTTGTACAAGCAAACACCCCACTCCATCTTGAAGCCTTTGATGGTACTATAGGGCGAGTGTATCATCCCGACCGTGGATTTGTGCAAATCACCCGCGATGAAGTTGAACACTTATTGCCCTACATAATTGGGGCCGTCTTTTGCAGCTCTGATACGATTGGCATTGAGTGCCTCCAGGCCAGACGAAGGATTCGGCTACGACATGCTGTGTGTGGACCGACGCGGCCACATGGCATAATTAGCTTTTTCGATGGCAGTGGGAGTTTTGTTGACACACTCACAGAAGAACTCGGGTCTCCCGCTGCCTTGCTCATCGCTGAGCTCGACCCCGACATCCGATCTGTTATCTCCGCAGTCCATGGCTACCATTGCGACCCCAGCGTATGGGTAAACCATCGCGGCAAAATCCCTGTTCGGTATCTCGCTGACGCATCAACACTTTGCTGCATTGCGTGAATTCCTCGCCTTGCTTCCCGAGGATGCGCTCATCTTTTTTTGGTGCAGGCTCTCCGTGTCAGGACAACACGACTGTCGGGAGAGGAGGGGGCAAACTTGGCATTACTGGCACTAGGAGTGTGCATTACCATGTTGTATACATTGTAATGTATGCGCTCCAGGAACTTGGAGCTGCCCACAGAGTCGTCCCATGTTAGAAAATGCCGGCAGCATGGCTAGTGCCTTCCGACAATACATCCAGGACACCTCTGGTGTGCCAGAATCGTGCATCCATCGAATAAATACTTCCTCTTGGTCTGCTGTTTCTAGGAATCGTTACTTCTTCGTCAGTAATAATTCCTTCATTTTGCCTTCTAAGCAGGCTGACCCATGCGATCATGGATGGATGCTGCCCAAGCCGAAGCATAAAGCCAACACACCGCCAATGCTACCCTGGCTTAGAACCAGAGGGCTCACACCCAGAGGTAGTATCCGATTCACTACCAGTGCCTACCACCCTCGGCATTTCCTGTATCATATTGCCTACTTTGGCAGTGTTGAGGCCTTTCATAGCCAATGTGGCACGCAGGGTTGGCCCGACCTTCCATGGACAGACTTCCTCCCCCTTGCCGCTGTCCGTGCCCTCCAAGTCATCATCCAGTGGGGCGCCCCCGTTGCGCAACTCCCAAACAAGGAGCAAGAAATAGCTGCCGCTGCCCTTGCCGATTTCCTTGACCACCCTCGGTTTGCCGTCTCTCGCTGAAAAGGTTGTTGTAGTTTTGCTGAAGATTCCATGCATGATGTCACTATCCCTGACCGACTCATGCATGATCTTATCGGAAACTATTTCAAGCCCAGCGCTGTGACTACTGCCCTTGGTGGCAAGCATTACCTTCAGCGTCTCAAGCGTGGTGAGGCTGAGCCACAAGTATGGCAACCTTGTTCGCCCAACGCTCTCGCCAAATACGCTGGCATTAGACAGCAGGTTCTCGGCTCCATTGATCAGAGCCTACGATATTGTTGTGACGTACCTTTCCCTAAAGGAATCCCCTTTTGCAGTGATGACTTTTTGCATATTGTACGTGCCCTTCCGCTTGACAAGCCTAAAGTTGCGGGGGCTGCGCCCGCTCCTCCTGTGCTCCCTGCTGACAATGATCCTGCTCTCACTGAGCCTCGATCCATTCTCACTTACCTCTCTCATGAGCCAAGTATGCTGCGGGTCATTCAACGCTCCCCATACACGGAGCGCACCCTTAGAGCTCTGTGCTCTGGAGAAGAGCTTCTGTTCCCGCAAATCGGATTGCTTGGTCTCATTGATTCTATGTGACCCGGACTCCCCCAATCTTGCAGGTATCTGCCTATGGCTGCGACAGTGGGAACAGACTGCGCCAGCTTCTACCTCGTGTATTCTCTTTGTTGGTGATCGCGGCGACTGTGCTTCAGTCCACTCTGTTGGGTGTATCCCACCCACCAAGTGGACCGTCCTTGTGCCTGGCCGCCTCCTTAGAGTTTATTGGTCTCACTGTGCCACATTACCGCATGGCAGCTTCCTTTCCGAGTTGCAACAAAGGCGCATCCCTGTCGCTCGCAGGATAGATATGCCTCAGGACATCATTCAGGCCTCCTCCCAACTCGAACAAGGGATAATACTTCGTCTCCTCCGCTCTGAGGAGGCAAGTGCACAGGGGCCACCACCTCCTATCATCTATGTCCATAATGGCGCCATCACATGGCAACTTGGGAATACCACAACCCATTATGACTGCCTCATCGCCATCACTAAGGCCTTAGGTACTAGGGGCCCCCCACCGACGCAGCGCAAGTATCAGCCGGTTAATGGACGCGACCTCCATTACCGCATCGCGGCTTTCTCTTCGCACACCACTTCTGCTACCAGTGTCCACCATCTGGTACGCACGTGCTGCCCAACCCCACGTTCCTGAGGCTCATGACCGAACACCTGTTGTTTTCTTCAGAGCTCAGGAACGTGCTGCCATTGCTCTCGTGTGCAATCTCGTTCCCTCCATCGCCTTTCCTTGGGGCCGTTACGAGAGCCCTTCTTACTGACCATGACTGGGGCTGATGACTTCATTGAGGCTAGGTGGCTGCCTCGCCAAGTCAAAGCCCACCTATTGACCAACCTTACGAATGCTATGAGGTTGGCTTGGCGCACCATCAGCCCCAATCCCGTTCGTTCTTTCGTGTGCGCAGCCTTAATTGTTTTTCCTTCTTGTGTGATCTCCCTGTTGATTTCACAATTCAGGAATTTCGGACTGCGTACCATGATATCGAACCTTTTAATTTCCAACCCGATCTATGGCTCAGGCTCGGGGTACATGCCGTCCAACGACGGCTCGCCGTTTACACGCAGGCATGCCCCTCCAATCTCCACGTGTGCGCGTGGAATGTTACTAGCCTCGCTGCCCTCCCTAACTCTCAGGACAAACTCGCGCATATTCGTGCTGGACGGGCCAAAGGTTTCACTTTGCTCCAGGAGACCAATGCACACCCTCACATCAACATTGCCGCAAGTAATGTCCCCATTGGGGAATATGCATCCTTCCACCCCTCGGGTGCTGAAATCGTCCCTGGTTACCTGCAGGATGCGCTATACGAAAAACACGGGACACAGCTGCGTGTCATCAATGTCTATGTGCACCCGACTAAAACTAAAGACATTGGTGCGCGCCTCGCTTCTCATATCGCGCTACTGTCCGACGAATGCATCGTTCTTGGAGGTGACTTTAACCAGCTGCCTAGTACCCCGGTTTGGAAGGATCTGATTTCAAATTTCTCTTACGTATCTCCCAAAGTGGTCACTTTCCTCAACAATGGTGCTGGCTCTTCTTACTCTGCCGGCACCCCATGTTGGACAATGAGAGCGCTAGTGTTGTCTGTCATGTTCGGTGGCCTGCTACTCGACCCAGTCAGCATGGCGCGTTATGGGGCGCCCTTCGCGTTGCTTTCAGCATCGCCCCATCGCCGGGGGACTCCATTATGCAAGCCGTACCTACTGAGTGCCTCATTCATCGATCTGGAGGTGCTGCCCCTGATGAACAATACTCCAAGCTTGTGCGGCGAGTCCATTCGTCCCTTGATCTTGCTGATTTCAAGGCATCAGTATGGACCTGGTGGAGGGAACAGCCTCCGCCTCGGCAGATGTTGCCCGCCCATTGTCTCCTCCGCAAGGCTATGAGGAAAACTACTGGTGGGCCTGTGCACATACCTTTTCACATTATGCAAAGTTTATGCGCCATCCCTACCTTTCTCGTTATCCTCCTTGCGCACTAACAATCAGGCGTACCTGTTGCCCCGGGCAATGGCTGAGTCCTTACTCAATGCATATGAAGCCAGCAGACTGCTTGCCCTGGCCCATCCCAGTATTGTCCAGAACTCTGCGCGTGTTGCAGCTGCTGCGGGGCAGGCACAACGCTGCCCTGCCCCTCGCGTTGCACGAACTAGCGGCATCGTGCTAGACAGGGCAGGGCGACAATGCCGAACCACATCGGCCGTTGATGAGGCCATGCGGGCCACCCGTGCGTTTTGGCAGGAAGTCCCTGTTTCATGGGACACGCAGTGGGACAAGTTACTTTCCTCATACCGGCCGACATTATTAGGGCCATGTACTTTGCCAACTGAGGATGACCTACTGCGTGCTGTTGTTCGCTTGCCTGACAGCGCGCCTGGTCTTGATGGGCTACCATATGCCGCGTACCGTGCAGCGCCCGTCGTTGCAGCGCGGGTACTCAACCGACGCCTTGGTGAATACATTAACCTGCAAGTACCTGCGCCCGTGCAGGCCCTCGTCTTCATCCCTAAAGCTGATGCTGGGCCCTATGCAGACAACTTTCGCCCACTCGGACTGCCAAACACGGCTGACCGTATTATTGATCAGGCCGTCTATGTCAGGATGTATACGGCTCTTCGTCGTTCCTTGCACCCTAGCCAGACCCTGATTAACATTGTTAGAGAACCCCAGGGCAATTTTCTTAACATGCAGTCTTATCTTCGGGATGGATCCGCTCCCTATTTTGTACTGCTATCTGACCTTGCCAAGGCATTCGAACGGGTCAATCCGCACTGGATCCTGCGTGTGTTACAATGCCTGGGGGCGCCGGTTTGGGTGCATCAGTGTGCGACCTATGTTTTATTCGGCCGTTCTGTCCGCCACCGAGTAGGACGATTCTATCGACCGCCCATCCCTGTTTGCCAGGGCGTTGACATGGGACGTGCTGTGTCCGTGCTTCTTTTTTGTGTTGCCATGGATCCTGTGTACGTGAACCTCAATACCATTCCGAGGGTTCTAAGTGACAAAGGGTATATGGATGACAATGCGACCTGTGGGGAGGGAGTGCAGTGGTTAATTGCAGCCCAGAGTGCTTTCACCTCTGCGTGCCATGCCGGCTTCCATGTGCTTGGACACCAGTGTATGGACGCTTGGCCTGGGAGTAGTGAGGGTCCCACCCGTCCTCTCCCTGACCAGGCGCCTATTACTACTGGCGGCCCGTCCTTTTGCAGAGCTATTGAAGCGCTCACTATTGGGGGTGACATTGTTGTTGGTTGTGCCTCGCGTAGGATCCACCTGTCTCGCCAAGATGTACTTGACTTCTGCACTGGCCACCCTCGTTTGCAGGACCTGTGGCAACATTTGTTTGTTGTTGAATGCTCCTGCAAATGCAAGACACACCTTCTTTGTTCCCGCCCACTTACGTGTGCTGACCTTGGGGCCGCTGATGCTGCCCCTTGGGGCGCTCGTATTCTTTCCTCGGGAGATATCATGCTAGGGCTTCCTCTGCAGGGCCAAATACAGCCCCTCCGGGTCTTGTCGCCTAGCATCAGGATCGATGCCAAAGCCCATGCCACGTGTTCTGACCGTATCCGGGTAATGCGACACCTAAATCTTTCCGTGCGGGAGCGTGGCATGTTTTGCGCCTTCTACCTACAATCCACCTATGCGTACGCTTACAGTGTGCAGTGGCCCACCAAGGAGGCTCTGCTTCGACATCGACGGATGATTGCCCGTGCAATGTACCCTGCCCGTGCATGGCTCAACATGCATGCTTTGCCTGAGGTTCTGCGCTATTTGCGTATTGCCCCGATCATCGCGCCTGAGCATCTTGCACTCAAAGCAGCCGTTGGCCTGGCAAGCCGCATACTCGCCCCGTCTCGGCCATCCTGGGAAATTGCGTTAGCTAGGCTGCCCCCTTCCTTTGCTCTACAGCTCCTAGGTCTGCTGCGCCATTTCCCGGGCCTTCGACACGTTTGGAACTCGTGCCCGTGCGCTGGGCCTCCGGCTGCCGCTATGAAAATTCATCTCACCAAATATCTTAACACGCTTGAAGAAGCCACTGCGGTCGGCTTTCTTCTTAAACGAATGGCTACCGCGGCGTGGAAGGATAGGTCCGACACCTCCTTCCTCCTCTATCTCCATAACCTGCCGCACAAGGTAGTCACAGCTCTCGATGAGGAAAGTGATACGTGGTTTCTCCTACGGCGCCACTGGACCTAAGTGCGCATGTGGCTGTGGTGCTGACAGTAAATACTTTCCGTACGGCTTCTTCGCTGGTGCTCTCTCGGTCAATCATATTGACCTTGAAGTTGAGTGGATGCGACACGTTCCTAGCGAAGCATGGGATCAAGGCATTTGCCTATTTAACCTTGCGCCCCTTCCTCACCTCTCCCCTTCCCCACCTGAGCTTCGTCATGATGGGCGCCTTGATCCCGCTACCTCGCTCCTCGAACTGTCAGCGCCTTGGCTACAGCGTTCGTGTGTGCTGTGTGGACATGGAGCACCAAATTGCTACGGCTCGATGATTTCGCCTTCGCGGCGATCGTTGCTTGTGATCTCTTTCTTGCCTTCGGGCTTCCGTTTTTGCTTTCCTCGACCGGCAAAGCCCGGGAGAGATGAAGAAGAGCCTGACGAACTGGTCGCCTCTCGCTCTTGCTGGGGGGCGGCCACAAAGAAGGGGGGTGATAACAGTGTGCAGCCACTCGGCCCAAGCCGGCTCGTGGTAGTGTGTGCCACCCCAAGAAGGGACGGGGTGCCAATTTGGGCGCGGTGTCTGCCAAGCCATGGTTTCTGACTGGCCCAATCACATGCTCCGGAATGCTTGGTTTGACGCCAATGCTCATGAGACCCTCTCCTTTGGCATACAGAAGCAGTTGATGGAGGCTTTTTTCTGGGATGGAGTTGAGAAGCTTCCTTCGACACGGCCGCGATCTATTCTTTTTGAGGCATATGGCGAGAGCAGGCATGATACCACTCAGACCATGATGAAGATCAACCTATTGCAGTACAGAGATGGCCATCGACTTGAAACGTGTGCGTCCTTCGATCTCATGACGCCGAATCATTTGATCGCCACAACCCTGGAATACCCTTTCAGGGCTACTGCATGTGACGTTGTTTTTCTGCATGACTCTCACGCCTGTTACTTGAAGACGTTCCCATCAGGTGGAATTTTCCCCCGACCCTGCTTATCCTTGCCTGGAACCACAGTCGACCTTTTTTCAGGAATGGGAGGTTGGCATTTTGGACTCTTGCTTGCGGAGAATAGCATGAATGTCGAGTTGCCTCCAATGCGGTTTGCAGTAGACATCAACCAGCTCGCGAATCAGACATTTGCACGCATTTTTGATGCCACAGTTTGGGCAGAGCAGCAGATTCAAGATGTTTTCTTGGACCAGATCACCACTGGAACACATGCTTTCACCACGAGTGTTGACAGTGTTGACAAATCACTCTTTGTAATTTGACCTTTGTCACTGCATCCCCTTCTTGTCAATCATGGAGCCTCGCCGGAAACCAAAAAGGTCTTGCCACTGAAACAGGAATGAACATGGTGCAGTTGACTCGCTTTTTGGCGCTGGTGCAGCCTGTTGCAGTTTCTATTGAGAATGTGGTGGGATTGATGCAGCACCCGCACTACCGCCTCATCACGCAAGTGTGGAATCAGCTGGGACTAAGGGTGGTTTTGCATCATACTCTGAGGACGAATGGTCACCTCCCCACAGATCGACCGAGATATCTGGGTGTTTTGCTCCGAGCTGACACCAATGTGCCACATGACGTGTTGCGGGCAATGCAGCAAATCAGATTTCCTCGGGCAGTAGAAAATGAGCAAGCAGTGCCGATGAGTTTCATTTTACCCACTCTGCCAGCAAACTGGAGATCCTTGCAGCCGACACCTACTGAAATCTTTCGGTTATCGGACCCTGAGGTGTGTGTTGGAGGTGCCAGTTTGACACCTGAGGCAGTACTGGGAAGGCGCATGATAACTCAGTCAAGCAAGCAGGTAACCATCATGGCATCTTACAGGCAATCAGTTCACTACGACTACCAGTACCTCAGGCATCGCAAACTTCTGGTCAGCCTGGTTACCGTCTCGGGAGTGGTAAGGTTCCTGCACCCAGTTAAGATCGCAGCATGTCTTGGCATCCCAATCACCCTCGCCCGAACTTCATTTCAGCTGCCTTTGGAATCGAAGGCGGCGTACCGGTTTTGGGAAACATGTTCGTTCCTTGCCAGTCAATGCTTGCCATGTTGATGATGGGACTCCTGCGCAGTTTCTTGCAGAACAATTCAATTGAGAATTTTGACATGCAACATGCTCTGCAATATTGGAAGAATCAGCTCATCGATCTCTGTCAGGTTTGGACGCGTGCCCAGGTGGATTCCGGCTTCATGACCATTTCCTGTGCTCCGGATTTTTTGTCTCAGACGGTAAACTGGGCTTCGCCCTGTTCCCTTTTAACAAACCTTAATCGTGAGCCTGTCGAACCTCAAACACTTGGCTGTCATTGCATGCGTTTGAAAAGATGATGAGTTTTTCCACTCTGTTATATTTTTGCTCGAGTGGGTGGGTGTGGTGGGACCGGTGGTCTAATGACCGCCGCGCGAGTAGGTGGGGAATAGCAGAGCAGGCGCAATGGACAATTATGCTTTTGAGTCGCATCTTTTTCATTGCAGAAGGCGTGCTTGGGGAACAATTTACAGACCTGTCTGGGAGCTGACGAAGCAGTATGACCACAGACAGTTTGTGTCCCCAACTGCTACCCCTTCAGGTGTATTGCAAATCCAGAGGCCAGAGCTTGAGGATGGACATCTGGATGACGATACGCATGTCTCACAGCTGGTTGTTTTTAACGTCAAGCGTGCAATCAAGGATTTGACTTGGGAGCACCAGCTGAACAGTCAGCGAGTTGCAGCTGTCAGAAAGTGGTTGGCCATTGTTACAACCGATCTTTCTTCCTTTGAGCTTGGAAGAGTCTGGAGACGAAGCGACCCAATGGGCGCATCGATCTGTGGAGGCCTCAAACATGTATTTGCTGGACGTGCAACAGGAACGTTACACAACAGGGCTGGACCAATTTTTAGGTATGTTGCGTGGTGCAACAAGTTTGGACACAGACCTTTTCCATTGGATGAGCCAGTTGTGTACAGTTTCATGTCAACAGGTTGTACGGAAGCCGCTCCAACATTCTTGAGATCGTTTGTGGTTGCAATTGCCTTTTGCCATTTTCTGCTTGGTTTGACTGGCGCCGAAGCCACTATGAAGAGTGCTCGTATTCAGGGATGTGCCAAAGAGGCATACCTGACCAAGAAGAAGTTGTCGCAGCGAGATCCCCTCACTACTGAGATGGTGAAGGCCCTCGAAGCGTTTGTATGTAGTGCAGATGCCAGAGGAATTGACCAGGTTGCGGCTGGATGCTTTCTTCAATGTGTTTATATGAGGGCGCGGTTTTCAGACATGCAAAATATGCTAGATTTCAAGGCTGATGAAATCAACATCGACGGGATCGTCGAGGGATACATCGAGTGCTCAGTCAACAGGACCAAATCTGCATATACCACTGAGCGGAAGACCATGTTCCTGCCGATGGTTGCGCCGAGGCGGGGATTGACTCAGCATGACTGGTATAGTGGTTGGCAGAGGGCATGTGTGATGACCGGCAAGCCGAAAGGAGTTGGAGTGCCGAATTTGCCAATCCCAACACAGGGCGGGTGGAGCAAAATACCCTTGAAGGCAACGGAAGGCGGCGAGTGGTTGCGAAATATTTTGGCTGCTGCTGGGATTGCCAGGGATGCCCTCGTTAAGATTGGCACACACAGCCTTAAGACGACCTGCTTGACGTGGTGTGCAAAGCATGGTGAGCCAATCGAGATCAGACGTTTCTTGGGGTATCATTCGGCGCCTGGTGACAAAGTGGCACTTATATATTCAAGGGATGCGGCCTCGGCGCCTCTTCGAAGGCTTGATGCAGTCATCAGTGCAATTCGATCAGGACGTTTCTTTCCCGACATGACAAGGTCTGGATACTTTGTGAATCCTGCTCAGGGACTGGACCAGGCGTCGTCAAGTGCCAGCCAATCAGCCGCGAGCCCAGTGGGCAATTCTGTGAGTGATTCGCTTGAGGATGATGATCCATCTGACAGCGAAGATTCGCAAGACGAGGAAGATGACGAAGAGGACTGCAAGTGCGTTGAAGCTGCAGTGGATGAGATTGTTGATCCATGGAGTGAGCATGCCACTGTGGAGAGTCTTTCGAGGGAGAGTGACCCCGAGCTGTTCAGACACAGGGGCACTAGGTTCCTCCACATCGTTGCCGATGAAGCAGGCGACAGATTCAGGTGTGGCCGTGAGATCTCAGAGAGATACGAGCGGCTGGAGGCTAAGCCGAAGTTTTGCTCACCCCAGTGCAGACAATGTTTCAGGTCCTGACATGCTTGCGGACGCATGGACCCATGTTGCAAGGTGAAACCTTGCTGTGTTGTGCAAACTGTGAACTGTGCTTACTTGCATGCTGAATTGCAGCATCACGGGATTCATGAAAGCATGAATTGCCAAAATGGAGCCAGTTGCACGTACATGTTTGCGCATTGCTGCACATGTGCGAACATAACCGGACGCGCGCGCGCGCGCGCGGCGCGCGCGCGGCGCGTCAGATTGAGTCGATGTGCGACTCAGCTATCGCCATGTGGAATTCTTGGCATGTGTACGGTGTGCGTACAGCATGCTCAAGGGAGATCGCGCTTGGCGTTCTCTGAACTGGCTGCGGCCTGCAAGACCCATCTCCATTTGGGAGTTGGGCACATGAGTTCAGGCATCTTCACGACTGTGAGTCAATCAACATGACATCACATGTGTGCGTTGTGTGTTGTGGATGCTTTGATTGATTACCTGTCCCTGCGAGTTTATTTAATCCGTTCTAGGGAAAGCGGTTCCAGTGTTTGCGACTTTGTGCCAAACAGCTTGTTGCTGTTGCAAGCTCTTCGGAGTGAACACAACTTGAGCACCTCAGTAGTGAATGCCATGTCGGTCACGGATAGTGAGCCTAACTTTCGTGCTCGTGCAGCAGCTTTGGGCATGGACGCAGCTACAATTGACGCCTTGTGTGCAAGTGGCATCAATACAATTTCCAAGTATGCATTCTCATCATCGTATGTTCCTGGTGCTCCTGATGAGCAGCCTTTTACAGATGCGATGGGAGCTGCCTTGGGAGGCCCCCCTTCGTTGGGTGTCATGGCCATGCTGCGAAGGTTGTTGCACGAATCGTTTGCGATGACATCGGCAGAGTTGAAGGCATCTGTTGAGAGAGTTGAGGATGCTCCGATCAGGAAATTGGCACAGCCGGAACGAGCTGACCGCCTACAACGCCAGAAAGCTCGTTTAGTAGGCCTTCGAATAGAGGGCAGATTGGAGCCCAGTGACAGGTTGGTTGATGCGGCTGTGGCAATGTACGAGGAAAACCGGGTTTCTTATCTGGAGCTTAGCAAGTGTACCTCGAAGGATCAGGAGGTCCTCAACAGCTCTCTGAAGGAGGACAGGCATATGACCATCGACCACCATGGCGTAGTGCGGCTCAAGGACAAGGAAATGAAGGACGATGTGAACATCTCAACGGATATGTTGAGGTTGGCACTCATGCGACGCGGGCTGGCCTTGGAGCAAGCCAACATCTTGGACTACCTTATCCATGATAGGTGGGTCGAAAGAATTTTTGACGTCAGATCCGCTGAGCAGCCTGAAGGGTATGCGCAGGTATCGCAGCAGCAAGTGATCAGTGCCGACAAGAAATTGTTCATTAAGCTGGCGGAGTTTACACGCTCTGGTATTCAATTGCAGCCATCTGGACGACCAGCAGACACTGCATTTGTCCGGGCCATGGAACACCCGGATGTTACTCACCTGTTGCAACCCCTGCCTCGGATTTCGGCAATCAGTCCCCCCAAGCGTCCTTTGGAGCTTGCTCACACTGACAGGCATGTTTCGCCAAAGACGAAGGGACGATCCAAGGGGAAGTCGCAGCAAGGGTCGCGCACTATTAGGATGCCGGCAGGGCTTGAGGATGGTGTCCCGTGTACCAAGGCTGGTAACCCAGTGTGTTTCAACCATAACCTCAACGGCTGCCACCTTCAGGTGACCAAGGGCAGGTGCCCCAGAGGCCTTCACGCTTGTTGCTATCGTGGGTGTCACAAGATGGATCACACATACAAGGATTGCCCTGCGCGCAGGGCAGCCACCTCCTGACAAGGTGCAAAAGCAGTTTCACTTGGTGGGGGTCTACCTGATGGACCTGACACTTTGCCAACGCCGGGCAAGAAGCCTAGGACCTTGCCGCCGCCTCTGCTGTTGCAAAATGCAAAGGTTGCAGAACAAACCTCACAGCGGCCTTTGTTTATTGAAATTTGCGCTGGATCAGCCATGCTAAGCAGGTGCTTCCGGGACGCAGGATTCGATATCCTGGCCATTGACCATTCCATGAATCGTTTCAGTCCACTGGCGAAGATTTGTACGATTGATCTTTGCGGTGCCCATGGATGGGACTTTCTGAATTACATTCTTCGGCATTATCCTGTTGTCTTTGTACATGCGGCGCCCCCTTGTGGCACTTGCTCGCAGGCGCGGAAGATCCCTCTTCCTGGTCAGCATCCGGTACCACTTAGGGATGAACAACATCCGTTGGGTTTGCCACATTTGGATGGCGCCGACCTCGAGCGTGTTTCGAAGGCCAATGCAATTTATCAGGGTCTTGCAGACTTTTTGGTGCAATGCAATTCTATGGCTATTCGCTGGTCCATGGAGAATCCTGAGAACAGTTTGCTGTGGCAGATTCCATTCATACATGCATTGCGGACTACGGCTTGCTTCTATACCTTTGATGCATGTGCGTGGGGCTCAGAGAGACCCACACGGAAAGCTTTCTTGTCGACGCTGCCTGAGATGTGTGGACTGCAAGCTATGTGTCCAGGCAATCATGTGCACAAACCCTATGGGAGGCATGTCGACTCAGCAGGCAAAACCGTGTACGCCACCGCTGAAGAGGCGGCCTATCCCAGAGAATTGTGCGTGCAGGTGGTTCGCATTGTGCAGGAAGCCTTGAACTTGTACCCTGAAGTCACAGACCTCAGCTCAGGGCCGCTCAATGCCAACTTGAGAGGCAGCATCGGCATGCACAAGCAGCCCAGAGGTCGCAAGGTACCTCCTGTGCTGTCAGAGTTTCAGCGTGTTGTGCAGGTTACCTTGTCAGGCATGCCGCCTCTTGACTCCAAACAGTGCACGTGCCACGACTTGCCTGATGTGCCCGCTGGTTCCAAATTGGTTGCCAAACAGGTTAAAGTGGGGAGTGAGGATGAGGCAACCCCTCAATTTTGTTGCTCTTTTGGAGTGTATAGGACTCCGCTTCTTTGGATTGACAAATCTTTGAGTGTGGTTCATCCATTTGATTGCTTTCATGCTGTCCCTGATGACATGATGAGAGTAATTTTTACCCTCATGACCCAAGAGCCTTCGCAGATTGCCCGAGAGCGAGCTGCCACGTTGAAGCAGTGGACTCAATGGGCTCGTGAACTGGCAGCAGATGAGAAGAAGCTTTTTGCACAACTTGATGCCGGTGTTGCCAACGTTTTGAAAGGCAAGAGACTCTTGCTGCTGGAACGGATTGCCAACAGCATTGGCTGGCCAGACACTAGATTGTTTGCCGAGATGCGTGCAGGCTTCATGATAGTGGGCATGCAGGAGCCGTCGGGGATATTTGGCCTCGAACCGAGACCTGCCAGCTACTCTGTGGATGAGTTGTGCAGTGCCAGTAAGTTTCTGAGACCGGCTCTCTTGGGCAAGGTTCGCAGTGCCGAAGACAGCGACGTGTCCGAGGAGCTATGGCAGATCACACTCGAAGAAGCGACCAACAAGGAGTGGATGGTTGGACCGCTCGATGTTGATGATGTTCGTGCTCGCCATGGAGAACACTGGATTCCAGTGAGAAGGTTTGGAATTCGTCAGAGCTCGGGTGACAAGGTCAAGTTGAGACCTATTGATGATTACGCGGAGAATAGGGTTAATGGTGCCTATGCTTACTCGGATAAGTTGGAGCTCAGGACCCTTGACCACATCATTTGGTCTGCTACAGCCATTGCTAGGTTTGGGCGTTCTGGCACAGTCAGGCTTGTCCTGTCGTCAGGCGAGGTGCTGGAAGCGCCACTGTCCAAGGCGCTGAACTCTAGTGACAATTGGCAACCTTTGCTGACGGTTTTGGACCTGGCCTCCGCGTACAAGCAGTTTGCTATTCATCCGTCTTGCAGGAAATACTCGATTGTGGCTCTGAAGAGGCCCGGGACGAACGCCGTGCAGTGTTTCGAGGGACTGGTATTGCCATTCGGGTCAACTGCGAGTGTGGTGCACTTCAACAGGGTGTCCAAACTCCTGCACAGCATCGGCTTCAAGCTCAACCTCTTGTGGGGGAGTTTCTACGATGACTTTCCTATTCTGTCACAGAGATGTCTTGCTGACACGACATTGGAATGTGCTATTTCGCTTTTGAAACTCCTTGGGTTTGCCTTTTCGGAGCACAAACTCAAGCCGTTTGCGGACCGGGCAACTGTCCTGGGGGTTGAAGTCGATCTTGCGGGTGTGGCGACGGATGATGTGAAAGTGCGCAACAAGCCTGGGAGAGTCGAAGAAATTGATGTGGCTGTTCAATCGCTTTTGGAAAAGGGTACTGCAACCGCAAGTGAGTGCAGCAAAATCATTGGCAGGTTGCAATATGCGGATAGCCAGGTCATGGGGCGGACTGGGCGTCTGGCTTTGGCCGAATTGCGTGAAGCGGTTCGCACCCCTTGCAAGTCTGTCGTGCTTAGCAATGCAGCAGTGGAGTCGTTCAAGAACTTGGTTGCAAGGATCACTGGTGGGTTGCCGAGATCCATACCTTGTGGGGAGCCTTCGCCGCCTTTGCTGGTGTACACTGACGGGGCTAGTGAGCAAGACCTACACACTGTGGGTGGTATTCTGGTTGCGCCGCATGTGACTCAGTGCAGGTATTTCTCAGCGCATGTGCCGAAGCGATTGGTTGCAGTTTGGAAGGAGACAATGAAGCATGTGATTGGACCCGTTGAACTGTATGCTGTCGTTTTGGCTAGGTACACTTGGCATGAGTACCTGGTGCAAGGCAAGAGCATCTACTTCGTTGACAGCTACGCTGCCCTTGACTCATGCATCAAGGGAACTTCAACTAATGACAAGTTCCGGAGACTTCTCCTTGCCTTTGAGGAAGCAGACTTGAGGGGGCACACGTGGAGTTGGTTTTCGCGCATCCCCTCAAAGTCCAACCCAGCGGATGACCCGTCGCGTGGTGAGCGCAGCACTGTTGTAACGGCCTTGAATGCAGTCAGGGACCAGTGCTCTTGTCCGATCACGGGGATGCCCTTGGATCCTTTGTGAGTCTTTGACATGAGTATGAAAGTGGGGAGGTGGGAATGTCAAAGAGTGGTCCATTCGAAGAATGGATGCCACTGAAATTCATTCACCTGCCCATTGAACCGGACAAACAGTGAGAGCCTTGCGATCTGGTTGTTTCAGTGATGTGCCACCTTGCTAGTGTGCAAGGTTTGATTTGCCCATTCAGGGTGTAGTAACCTCTGCTTGCCCTGTGGTTACTTCCCCCCCTTTTGGGCCTTGTGTTTGAGTTAAGGGTGTTCAAAGGTAAACTGGGCTTCGCCCTGTTCCCTTTTAACAAACCTTAATCGTGAGCCTGTCGAACCTCAAACACTTGGCTGTCATTGCATGCGTTTGAAAAGATGATGAGTTTTTCCACTCTGTTATATTTTTGCTCGAGTGGGTGGGTGTGGTGGGACCGGTGGTCTAATGACCGCCGCGCGACCCTCCCTCCCATCCCCTGTCAAAGAGTGGTCCATTCGAAGAATGGATGCCACTGAAATTCATTCACCTTGCTAGTGTGCAAGGTTTGATTTGCCCATTCAGGGTGTAGTAACCTCTGCTTGCCCTGTGGTTACTTCCCCCCCTTTTGGGCCTTGTGTTTGAGTTAAGGGTGTTCAAATCAGAGTTTTTCGCCAGTTACAATTGATTCAATTGCTTTTGGCAGCACCCACTTGCGGGTTGTCCACGATGCGGACCTGGATACTGACATCTTGCATCTTTGTTTGAGCGACAGCGAAAACCAGGACACTGCAGACAGTTTCTCCATTCTGGAGTTTCAGCCCTCGGGTCAGGCTCGTGATTTGTTCGTTGTAATGCATCCCTCAGGAATTTTGATCCTGCGAAAGGTGATTCTCGAGGAGGCAGCCACAGCAATGCTGAGCTCATGGATAAAACACTTTGCTACCACCACCTCGGATCAACGCCTCTCCTTTTTCAATGTGTTTGGCCACCCAGTCACATGGACCGCCCAAGGAAATGAGCATTTGGCATTTGCTATGCAGTGTGATAAACCGCCCTTGCAACAGTGTGACAAATTGAATTTTCGTGTCAGCGATCAAGATCTCCAGATCTCATCCGCGGCCCTGAACTCAGATGGACTTCTTGACAGCTTGAGAAAATCGGGAGTCTTTTCATTGGTGCAATGCTGCGGATGGCAAATCCTGGACTCTCAAGCCCATGGAATCAGGCCTGGCAATGCAGTGACATGTGTTCCAAATGAAGTCAGGACATGTCTGGACCATACCGAGCTGGCATTTCTCATTCAGGTTTGGTCTTTTGGATCAGGGATCAATGCGCTTGTATGTCCTCGTTGTCTTCATGATCGCCCTTTTGTTTTCGGAGGACAGCAGTTGGGTTGGTCGGAGGCCACTGATTTTGAGATCCAAAATGAAGTTACACGGCTCAACACAAATTGGCCTGAGGCATCCTGGACGCTCACTGCAGGTACCATTGCAATGGGGCCATCTGGCCAATTTGCCGACAGTCAGGAGCCAATGCCGACCCGCACGGCCACTCACATAGTTAGGACAGTTGCGAGTCACATGCGCTGGACCTTGATTGAGCCCATTGGCCAATTCGACTCAAGCCTTCTTGGTATCTCTTGCTGCCCTCCCGGACCGCTATTCCAGGCGCACAAGGCAGAGTTGCGAGCCACTTTGCAACACGACACTGCATTTCATTTTGTCCAGCAACTTGAGCAAGGCCAAGTGATTCACCTCCTGCAGAAATTTGGACTTCAGCTATACTGGTCAGAAGCCCAGACGGGCACGGTGCGTTTGAAGGTTCAGCATGCTTCAACCCGCAATGGTGCAGACCTTTCAAATGACTTTCTGGCATGCCTTTTCCAAGCCTATTGCAGTGAATCGGCCAGACGTTGGGCAAGTAGTCATGCAGGACCCTTGGTTCCAGTCAGCATCAGGATGGTCAATAAATGCAAGGTGAACCTTGCCGTGCCTCATACCATGTATGTGGCGGATTTGCAGAGTTTGTGGGAGATGTCTTGCAGATGGGTTGGACAATCCCCTGAAATCAGATGGATCTGCGGAGCCAGAAGTCGCACTCAGATCTGCCCTCTCAGCGACTGCATACATCAAGGCAAGATCACCTTTTTCCAAGTCATGCGACTCCATGGAGGCGGACACAAACAGGACAAGGTTGTTGAGACCAAAACCCAGCTGGCTTCTTGGATGGCTCTTGAGGGCATTAAGGTTGATGACACCATGAGACTCATCGAGACTCTCCACTCCAAGGCAGGGTTGCCTCAACTCCAGCATCTACTTGGAGTCAACGCTGCAGACAGATGGAACACCTTGGAATCATTGTGCCAGAAAATCGATGAACCGATACCTGTGCCGCACAAAGGCCCTCCAATCCCGAAGATGAAGCCGAGCAAGATTGTTTCGAGTGCACCAGACACGATTCAAGCTGCAGCGCTTTTCCTCAGGCCAGGTTATTTCATCACGCCAGATGATCATCCTGCTCAGATACTGAGATCGGTTGCTCCGAGGACCACAGGAGTTGTGCTTGCAGATTTTTCAGATGTGCAATCATGGCTTCAGAATCAAACCAAGATTTCAGCCGACGCATTGGGCCTAATCATCCCTGGCAAGCATACCGCCAACACCGTACGGGAGGGAACAGAGGTCAAAGTGCCGGTTGCTGACGCTCAACAGCGGCAATTTCTTATTTCAGCTACGATGTACCAGCTTGGAGAGCAAGAAATTGGCACTGCAGCGAGCTCAGGAGACAAGGTTGACACAGATGGGGAAATACACGTTTCATTTTATCTGTATAAGGAAGACTTTGCAGCGAATATTTGGTCGGAGTCCGCATTACGAGACGCCTTTCAACTGAGGCTGGATGGAATGCAGGCCTTTCCAAGGTATGGCGTTAAAGTTCCTGCAGAAAAATGCGATGTAATTGCATTCCAGGCAACCATCAAATGGACGAGAATGGTTTGCTCACTCACTCAGGAGTTGCCGGGCCGTACATCACATCCCGTGACCCTCATGGGCGACCTTGTAACAAATACAGAGTTCTTTGGCTACCGGATGCGAAACCCGACATGCAGCGTCCATGAATGCTTTCGGGCTGGTCAGAAGCAAGACTGGTTTGGGAATCCGAGTTTTAGTGGATGAGTATGTGAAAAGGTACGAGGACCTCCATCCGGGAAAATCTGCCCCTGCTCATGTACCAGTGCATTTCCGCTACAGATTGGAGCAGATCCCTCAAGGCATCCAGACAACAGGACTCCAGTCATGGGCGACGTCCTTGAATTGGGCAATCAAAATTCAAAAGTGGAATGGGCCGCGCACTGCGATTATCGGTGCTGAACATCCTCCTCTTTTTGGAGTTTTGGCAATCAACGCAGAGCCGGTCATTCTACACGAGCTGCATTTTACCCGCAAGGAGACAGAGCGAGTTTCTCAGATGTTACAGCCGGTCAGCAAGGACGCTACACCTGCAACCGACATTTTGCAGACAAATGACCCCTGGCGCAAATCGGATTCGGTAGATACAAGACCATCTTTGCCGAGGCGTCCACAACCCACTCCCAGTACAGGCCCTTTCGAGGCCAAATTAAAGGAGCAAGAGAACGAGATCTCTAGCATGAAAAAGTCGATTGCGGCAATGTCACAATCCCACACCCAGTTTGCAGGCAGGTGTGAGACTGAATTCAACCGACTGCAAACTGGTCAGGACAATATGCGAAAGGAGTTGAACCTTTCCCTGGAGACTGTCATGGCCAAAAGCCAATCGTCCTTCGAGGAGCTCAAGATGCTTTTGCAGGCCAACATGAGTCATCAGCACCACCGCCCTGCAAAAAAGGCAAAGGACTGTCACCCTGGGGAAACGGAGAGAATGGAGCTTCTTGACTAGGACTTGCGTTCCAGACGGAATCAATCCCAGTGCATGCACATGGACTCCGAGTACCTGACGGTGCAGATCCAGCGAAGGATACGTCATCGTTGAGATCTCGGAGAAAATTCGGGGAAGCGACCCAGGAGCTCTGCAACCGCAGTTTTGTTCGAGGATCCAACATTATCTTTCTGGGGATCCACCACTCAGATCCTGCGCAATGGAGTTTGTTTGCACGTGCAAACTTGGGGTATTTTCGCAGCCGGGACGATTTGGGACGCGAGCATTTCAGTGCTGGTGGTTTCTTTTCTACTGGTCAGGTGAGTAACTCAATCAATGGTATATCTTCGGGCAAGCTTGGTACAAACCAGGCTGGCCTAAATTCAGATGATCATGGAATGGACCGCCCGTTCTACAATCGACCAATCTTTTATTCAAAATGGCGACCTCAGGTGGTCTTTGCGAGAAATGCTGTGAAGAATCACCTTGTTGCCATTTTTGCATCCGACGCCCAAGGTCAAGGGGTTTGGCCTCAGGTGCAACTTTCGAGAGTCCGTGAAGGGGAAAATAAGTCCGCAGCCTTGGAATTAGGTTTTTACTTGCAGTGCAGTCAGGTTGACTCATTTTCAGTTTGGGGGCAATCCTGCCCCTTTTTTTGGTCGACATCCTACTTGGCAGATTTCATACACCGGAATTCGAGTTGGCGAAGCTTCACACCCGGGCCCTCCTGCCCCTGAACTTTTGCCTTGTATTTTTGCATGTATCAATCCCACTGCGGTTCACGGAAAAATCCGCCCAATCACAAAGTGCGGCGACGTTGTGGTCCTCGCTGAAACCAGTGCAACCCCGGCAGCCCAACGAGCTGCTACAAAAGAGGCTTTTTCTCAAGGCTATAGGGCTGTGTGGGGATCACCTGTTGCACCTATGAAGCAGGTTGAACACGATCTGAATTTGCGTGGAGTTAGTGGTGGTGTTGCCTGTCTTAGCAGGTATCCGATCCGGGAGACAAGAGACCCCTTTCCTGAATCCTGGAAGGCGACCGCTCGCATCCTTGAGACGTATGTGCAGATTGGTGGAATTACTATTCGGATTATCCCTATTTATGCCCCCCCTCATGCAGGAGATACAGCCACATGGTTCTATCCTCCTTGGGGCAGTAAATAGCCTGCGCAACCGGCAGCTGTGCATCGGCGCCGGTATTTGTGATCTGTGTCCACCCATATGTGTTTTGGATGGCCCGCCTCGTGCCCGGCCTCGACACATTGAGTATGTTGCATGGCAAAATGAGCACTCCTGCGATCTAATTGAGGTACTTTGTACAGACATTTGTTTTGGAGATTTCTTGAATACTTGTGCTTCAGTTTTCCATGTGTACTGGAGTCCAGTGATTGTGCAATTTCTCTGTTGCATCTGTTGGCAGATTTCCCTATTGGGTATTCGAGTAGGAGAAGCAAGCCACCCTGGGCCAGAGACTTCTACTGTCCGATTTACTGCACTTAACCCTACTGCTGTTCACAATAAATCTACCAGGTTGGTGGATTGTGGCGATGTCTTATTGCTTGCTGAGACCTCGCATACGACCAAGGCCTGTAGCCTTGAAACTGTTGCTTTTAGAAGATTGCGATTTAAATCGGTATGGGGTGATGCCGTCCCCTCAATGCATCATACTGCGCATGATGAGTCTCTTCGTGGAATCAGTGGAGGGGTGAGTTTTCACTCTCGATTTCGACGTTTTTCCAGCAGCTTGGGCGGCGACTACTCGCATTGTTGAAGGTTATGTGCAGCTCCCTTCTTTGGTGGTTCGCGTTTTCTCCATTTACGGTCTTCCACGTGGTGGCTCCACAATGTCAAACAATAAGGCTGAGGCTGCCACTAATTGTCTTTTGCAGATGATTTTACAGCGTTTGCAACTCAATGGCACGCCCACTGTGATTGGGGGCGACCTCAACCGGAAAGTGACGCATTGTGAGGCCTGGAAGGAATTTCAGCAGAAGGGCTTTGTTGAATTGCACGACTTTTGGAAAGAAAGCAGAGGAGTCGAATTGCCGCCTACTTGCAAAACTCGTAATGCCACCACAGGTACACGGCATGACACCTTGCTTATTGATCCGAGATTGGTCCCGCTCTTGACTAATGCCTGTGTACTTACTGAGAAGGCTTTCGACATTCATTACCCGGTTTGTGCTGACTTTCAGTTACCTAAATGCCAACTGTATCGTTCGGTTTGGAAACTGCCGGCATCTATGCATGAGCTTGAACCGGACCTGCAAATCTATTCTCGCGTTTATGATGAGAACCATTCAGAGATTGACGGCGTTGTTGCTGGCCCAAGTGATGACACATCTTTGCAGACCTGGTCAGAGTATGTTGAGCGTACTATGCATACCACATTGCAGCAACAGCACGAAATTGACCCCATCAGGCATCCACTCAATGGATTGCCCACACGATACCGAGGTAGATGTGTTCCACGATCTGCAGTATACACCCCGGTCACTGCGCCTGTTCGCCATGCCCGATGTGGGGATTATGAGCCGCCTGGTGAGGCGGCCACCATGCTCGAGCGACAAAGGATTCGACAGACTAGGCGTATCAAGTCTTTGCTCGATCTCCTTCGTAAATATGGCACTTCTTATCAAACTGGTGCACTTGCCGCCCAGCAGTGGAATGCAATTTGGAACTCCACGGGATACCGTGGCTCTTTTATCACTTGGTTACTCGATTGGCCTGAAATTTGTTTAGTTGGCTATGACTGCCCAAGTGCAGATCAGCTTCACGATATCTATCAGATTGTGAAGTTTGACGCGGACGCAATCGTTTTGCAGGGTGTCCGCCAGCGCCGTGATGCCAGGAAATACATTCAGTACATCGACGAAAATGAGGCATTTTGCCAGAACCATATCCGTAAGCTTAAGGGTTCGCCGCAGCCACCTTTGCACTGCATCACCCGTGTGCATTGCCTTGAAGTGTCCCTGCTTAGAGCCTCCTCTAAGGCCTGCCCGCGGTTTCGGTTTACTACCCCTGACCTTTTTCATGACACCCGCACTTTGTTTTGTGACTCGCATCCAGTTGTGCCACACTTTGAGCCCAGTGGGGCTTTTTGGATTGATTTTGACTTTAGTGACAGTAACCCACGCAAGGTTAAATTCACACAGCGGGAAGAAATCATCCAGCCGGATCAGTTGCATGATGCATTCTCACAGTACTGGAGCAGATTCTGGATGAGAGAAGACTTTGAGGAGCAGTTCGACCCAGCGTCATGGGACCCTTTCCTTGAGCAACTGCAGACTTTGCCTGCACCTGCCCTTGAATCAGCGCTTCATTGCGACAATATCGAGTATTGGAAAAATAGCGTGCAAGAAACTCAAAAACCATTCCAGCAAGGGTGTGTGTGGATGGAGTGCGCCTGACCTCAAAGCCTTGCCTGAGCGTGCCTTAAGTGATCTTGCCACCATCTTTCGTCAGTTTGCCCATCGCCTCCCGAGGCACCTTTTGGTTGCACGTGTTGTATTTTTACTCAAGCCCGGTGGGGCGAGAGATGAATCTGGCACCCGCCCAATTACTATTCTCCCGATGCTGTGGCGCCTTTGGGCCGGTGTCGTTGCGCATGTCAGCCTGCGTGCATGGAGTAAGCTCTCGCTTGAAGGTGTGTGTGGGGCGATGCCACACGTTTCGGTGCAAGATGTGACCATGCGTGTCCAGTTGCAAATTGAGCGAGCTTTGAAGAGCAGAGAGCCTGTCTCAGGTTTTTGCATGGACATACAGAAGTGTTTCAACTGCATCGGCCGGTATCCGTCGCAACACCTCATGCGCATCTTGGGTATCCCTGACTCTGTGATTGCCTTTTGGGCCAACTGTATGTCTGGTGTCACTCGAGTTTTCCACATTGGTGACACTTTTTCTGAACCTCAGCCAAGTACTTGTGGTCCTGTCAGCGTTGTGATTATGGCGGCTTGGGCTTGGGCTGTCTCTGTTCGGCTGTCGCAAATCGGTGTTGAGCCCATCACGTACTACGACGACTGGTCTTGGGTCAGCAGAAACTTTGCACTGCGCCAACCTGCTCTCCAAGCTGTGCTTGCCTTTTGCCAGGCGGCCAAGTTGACAGTTAGCCTGAGTAAATGTTGGGCTTGGTCCACTGAATCTAAGGAGCGTGAACGTTGGCAGACCGTTCTCAAAGGGGTACTTGGCCGTGATCAACCCGTGCCCGTTAAATTGGATGCGATCAAGCTGGGAATCTTGCATCACTATGCTAAGACCCACCGTCTCCTTAGCTTCACAGATCGTCTCGCTTACGCGGGAGATAGGCTTGCCAGACTCGCTACTGTGCATACCTCGCTGCAAACTCAGGGACACCTTGTTCAGACTGTAATATGGCCTGCTGCTCTGTGGGGCATTGAATTCATCCCGCTTGGCCTCCATCATTTTGAACGTCTTCGGACGAAGCTGACGCGTGCGATACTCGATCAACCTGAATCCCATGCATCTCCGTGGTTGGCTTGCAATGTGTTGGTTGGGAAACTCCAAGATCCAGAGGAATTTGCACACATTCAAGTGCTTAGGAACTTGCGCCGATATCTCGTCACTGCTAGTGTTGACCAATGTAATGCATTGTTTGCACCTTGTTTCGCACTCTGGAGACTATCCGCAGATTCACGGCCCGATTGGGGTGGCTAAGCGCACGTTGAAGAGATTGGAGTGGAGTGTTCAACTCAACGGTGACATTGTCACTGACAACCTCATTCGCTTGCATCTTTTGAGCACGCCCTGGCAAAGGCTTAAGTACTTCGTGCACATGGCTTGGATGAAAGTCGTGACCTCGAATATTGAGCATCGAAAGGAGTGTGCCGATTTGCACCCTCTTTCGAGGGTTGGAACTGCAACTGCGTTGGAGCAACTCCCGAGAAGCAGGCAGCGCGCTGCGGCACTGCAAATCACAGGAGGTTACTCCTCCAATATGCGAAAACATATTTGGAGAGCAGATGAACCCGGTCTCTGTCCGCTGTGTGGGGAGCCTTCTGCTTTCAGGCATATCGTGCTACAGTGCCCTTGCCTAGCAGATGTGCATCAGAGTGCCGGCCGTTGTGATATCCAACGTGATGATGCCGATGCTATTTGGCGAATTCCTGTCATGATGCAGCACCCCGATGCACCTGCCTTCACAGTCACTAGTGAGCACCTACGCGAGGCCTCCATCAGTCCAGAAATTGTGCATGAGCTTCGTGCCGCTGAGCATGTCACATTCTTCGTTGACGGTAGTGGGTTGAGACAAACTTCCATTGACGGACGCCTCTCTGGTTGGAGTGTGGTGGCATGTACTGACACTGTTGCGAATGCCCTTTTTGCGCTTAGGAGATATCAGACTACTCAGATTGTACCTTCGTGCTTCCGGGTCGTCGCACTTGGTCAAACCACAGGAGCACAAACTGTCGCTCGTGCTGAACTGCAAGCACTTGTGGTTGCACTTGAGGCTGTCCCAACTGCTACTGTGTACACGGATTGCCAGTCCAATGTGTGCTTGTGGGAGTGGGTGCGCAAATATGAACTGCCGCGTGTTGCAATTGCTAAGCGGGCTAATGAAGATCTTGTTGGCCGCCTTGCCGTTGTTGCCACCCAGCCTGGGCAGCAAGTGCTTAAGGTCAGGGCCCATCAGAATCTCGAACAAATCCGTGACCTTGAGCAGCTTTACTACCATCTCGGCAATGACATTGCGGATGAAGCTGCCAAAGCTGCTGTTGGACAGATTGACTTGCAAATTAAGCAAGCTTCTTGCCGCATTGCCAGGGATGAGATTGCAGACAAACAGGAGTTGAGCCAGATACTTGACTACTCTGCGCAGGTTCTGATTGAATATGCCATTCGACTCAAGAAGCTTGAATCCGCAACTTCTGCACGCAACTCCCCTGCGGAGAGGATTCAGGTTTGCCGCGATTGGATGCCAGACCCGGTCAGCTCATTTGTGATTGAATCTGATCCTGCACTTGCTGACTGCTTCATGTGGGGTACGGCATTTTACACTTCCATCACTAAATGGCTTCCCTACTTGCATGGCCCGACCAGGACTTGCCCAGTGACCCAGGCATTTCTCTTTTAGAGCTTTTGGTAAACTGGCTGGTTTGCTCAGGCATGGAGTTCCCGTATGTGGTGCCCAAGGGAAGCGATGCCCCAACCAAGCTTGCTAAAGATGCGTATAGCATCCGCACATCTGCACAGGACATTAGCGTGATGCTTTTGCCTTTCTCTTGGTGCAAAGCGGTCAATGCCTTCGAAAATGCACTCCGCACTCTTCAGAGATGGAGTGAACACCCGCTTTTGCCCTGGCCACTCAAATCCAAGGTGTCAACCTTGACTTGTTTTGGCGCCATGCAAAAGACCTCAGGCTTCAGTAGGCGACCGCGTCTACCAATGCAGTCAGACACCATCGATGCCATTATCAGAGGCTATGCTGGAGGGCGTGAGTTTACTCTCCCACGTGCTTGGATTCAGGAGCAGGCATTGCCCCGCGTAGTGCGTGTCGACATGAGTGCGGCTGAGCTTGGTGAAGGACCGTACGCACGTTTCTTGCGATGGCAAACATACCGAGGACGTGTTCGCAGGCGAGCGGCCCGGCTAGGGGGAATGTAGACATTCTGGGTGGACCCAGACTCGGCTTTCTGATTTTGGGAGTTCACCCCCCCTTGTATTCTGTTCGCCGCCTGTTTCTCTTGGTCTGAATGTGTGGTGCCTGTGCATTTTCTTGAGGGAGCATTCCATTTGATCTTGTCATCGTGCGGTATGGGCCTTTGATGCTTCGTGTCTTAGAGAAAACCACCCCGTGCATGGCATAGTCAACTTTGCATTGATGTACGGATGATTCAGTTTTTCTGCATACTCGCTCACCTGGTGGACATCTCTGAGCGACCTTGCACTATGGTGGGCTATTGTGGCAGCTTTCCTGAGGGTGCATCCCTCTCTGGAATGATATGTACTTTTCCATTCTATGTGTATTCCTTTTATTCGGCACCCACTACCTGTACCAGGGAGCTACATTAGCCTCGCTGGCGATTGATGATTCTTATTTGCATACTGGTCAGCTTGGTTGAATGCTTCTGAGGGAGCATCTCACTGTATCTCCTTTATACTCTGCCCGAGGGTACATTCCGCTTGTATAGCATGTGCGGTATCCCCAGCAAGGCAATGGTATTTTCGGCGGCAACGTGTCCGAGGGTAAATTCCGCTTGCTCAGATGTGCGGTATCCCCAGCGTGACACGTGGATCCCATTTGTACCTCATTTCTTTCGCATGTAGGAGCTCGGTTGTACAGTACTGAATTCTTCACCCCACAGTAAATAGCCTGTCGGGATGCTCAATTGTGAACCTTGCCCCACTTTGTCGGCTTCTGTTGATTCAGTTTGGCCTGCACTGGGATTTGCGGTTTCCTGTTAATGCTTGTCCTGCGCAACAGTCGCAGGCGCGCTCGAACATTGGACGGTCAGCCTCTGCATTGCGCTGGGGGTTGGCCATAGAAACAATGGCCAGGTAATACACCTGGCTGGCGTCTCAGCGAGCTTGAACTCCCTCTCTGCGTGAGCTGGGGGGGGGCCGCTAGTCGAAGGGTGTGGATAACAGTGTGCAGTGTTGGATGTCCTCTTGTGCTTGTCTGGGTCTCGCCGGGTCGCTCCTTCTGTGTCGCTCTTGGCGATTTTCATTTTGGTTCCCGCAATCCCATTGGTCCCACGCCCAGGCTGCGCGCTGTTATGCTCTTTACGCAGGAGCCAGGGCCGTCGTCCGACAACGTGGCGGCCTAGTTGCTAAGCAAGGCGACCCGCCAGCCCTCCCTGAAGTTGACATTCTGCATGCGGCTAGAATTGTTGCGACCTGTGCTCATGAGTTCCTGCCATCTGACGTGCGCCGTGGGGCCGCTCCCCAGTGGCTTATCGGGCCCACTGAGCAACGCAGTTGTGTTTGGACTGCCCGCCTTGCATTCACTGCTGGCTCACCTTTGCGTGCCGTTGCCCCACGCCAGCCGCACTATGCCTATCAAGGACCAAAGGCAGCCTGCACGGGTTCCCTTATCGCTGTCCTTCTTGAACATAGTAAGGAGCATCACTTGCTCCAACATTACCGTCATGGAGGACCTAATGTTATGCTAGAGGCCCGTGTCTGCGAATGCGGCCTTGTGCACATTTACGCCCTGGCTACGCAGGTCATTCGCCCTGGCGATCCCTTAGTTTGTGTTCATTGTCCTTGGCGATGGACTGCTCTTGTAGCGCACTTCGATGGTAGTTGTCACCGCTCGGAGGGTACTGGTGGTGCAGGGGTCATTGTGCGTAAATTTTGCGGGGACACCTCTGTCGTGCTTGAGCAAACTGCCTACCCCCTGCTCGACTGCCCGGACTCATATCACGCTGAGGGATTTGCCAGTTCCTATGCCGCACATGCCTTGGCGCGTCATTTTTCCTCCTCCCCTAATGTGCAGGAGTGTGTTATCATTGGTGATAACTCTTCCATTCTTAACTACTGGCGTCGCACTGCACGTGTGCGGCGCCCAAATCTAATTACGGAGCTGCTTCCTGCCACTCTGCCAACCCCATACCCTAACCGCACTGCCCCTTGCAATGCGGAAGTGTGAACCTTGGTGGCCCAGGAAATGGATCTTGCTCCGGAGGTTCCTTTCCATATGTGCCATTGTACTGGACATTGGTGATGGGGCAGAGGTGCCGCATCTTGCCCATTGCCTTGCACTTATAGATTTGCAGCTTGCCAATGTCTTTGCGATAGGATCTGCACCGTGCCAGGCCTCTGCAAGGTCTGGGCTCTTGGAACATCGTGCTTTGCAGATGGCCAGACAGTCTCAAGCTGCAGCGGGACTCCAGCCTACTATCACCCCGAAACAGCAACTTCCGGACGGGCATTCGTGCCGGACAAGTTGATTGCTGGGGCGGAAGGTCCGTGTAGTCCTGTGTTCCGCTCGGTCTTGCGGTCCCTCTTCTGCCAATCGCCTTGCACCCCAAACCGTAACCATTTGGTAGGCAATGGTTGTGCTAAGGAAATGCTCTGTGAAGGCCTGGGGGATGGGCCGTGTTGTATCGGTCTCGCGGCCCCTTCCTGCCACTCTGCTAACCCCTAACCCTAACCGCACTGCCCCTTGCAATGCGGAAGTGTGAACATTGGTGGCCCAGGAAATGGATGTCTTGCTTCGGTGGTTCCTTTCCTATATGTGCAATTGTACTGGACATTTGGTGACGGGGCAGAGGTGCCGCCTCCTGCCCATTGCCTTGCACTCCAACCCCTATAGATTTGCAGCTCGCCAATGTCTTTGCAATGGGACCTGCGCCGTGCCAGGCCCCTGCAAGGTCTGGGCTCTTGGAACATTGTGCTTTGGCGATACCACCAGATGGCCAGACAGTCTCAAGCTGTAGCATGACTACAGCCTACTCTTAACCCGTTCGTGCCGGACAAATTGATTGCTGGGGCGGAAGGTCCGTGTAGTCCTATGCCCTGCTCGGTCTTGCGGTCCCTCTCCTGCCAATTGCCTTGCACCCCAAACCCTAACCATTTGGTCTTGCCAATTGTTGTGCTATGGGAACTTGGAAAATGTGCCTGGCAGGCCGGCTATGTAGCTCTTCACCAGGGCTCATGGTCCGGTAACTGCTGCGCTGCTGTCCTTTGTGTGTCCTGCCCAATTGGTCTACTGCGCACAGAGGATCTTTTTGGCAGTAGGGAGTGGCCACCATTCCTCCCTGGCGGATGCCCCAGCACTCAGACACCCCACCGACCGGCTACACTGCTCCCTGCAGTGTTGCCGGTGGACCATGTGGGTCTTGAGCCCCGCTCAGCCCATGGTCCACTTTTTTGCCGTGTGGCCCTTGCAGTTGGCCCACTTGTGGTGTTGACCGATGTGTGAGCGCTCCTGTGTCGCTGCTGGGCTAACCCGCTGGCTCGCAATGCCGCGCAGTTACCCCTGCGGCTACAGGTGATGCCTGTGAGCCGGCTAATTCATGCACGCCTTTTGCCTGTCGCCTCGGTGGCATTTTTGCCTTAATTCATGCACGTCCCTTACCTAGTGTGTGCGGCCTTCAGCGTTGTCCCATTGCATATGCTCCTCTGCATGGCCATGTACGGGGGTTAACGATGCGCAAATGTGCCCCCGGCAGAGTGTAGTGCGCTCCGCGAGTGGACCATGTGGTCTGTGCCCCGCTCAGCCACATGGTTTTCTCCGCGCGTAGCCGGTGCATTTGGTGCCTCCTTCCGCTTGTAATTTATTTTTACACGCGCTTCCGCATGCTGGCGAAACCCTTTTCGTTTCTGTTCTCGGTTTGTTGGTTCGCTGTCCTGCTTCGTTGTTCTTTTTGGCTCCTCTGTGGCTTGTTGTGTGTTTTCGCCGGCTTTTTCCAGTGACGTCTCACCCTTTGTTTCACACTTTTCTCTCTGTTTCTTTAGTTGGTTTTCACGACCGATGGCATGAGGCGTGCTGGTGACAAAAAAGAATTGGGGCGCTCCTGCTCAGATATTTGGACTCTTCTTTTTAAAAACAAGACAACCAGAAGAAGAAATTGGACAAGAACTTGGACAAGGAACTTGGACTTGAACAAGGAACTGGGACAACTGCAGGCTGCCTTATTGTTGTCTACGTGGGCCAGGCGGAGGGGCCGCCTGGAATCGGGGCGCTCCTGCTCGGATTTTTTTATTCTTTTTAATAACAAGACAACCAGAAGAAGAAAATATTAGGGTCAGAGAATTCTCCTCCGGGGGAGGAACCTGAACTTGGACAACTTGGACAAGGAACTTGGACTTTATCACGTGTTTTCCTCTTGCAGAGCCACTTGTCCAAGCTCCCCCGCCGAACTTGGACAAGGAACTTGGATTATTATATGCCTGGAGCCAGCCTGGCCGGGCAGGTGGCGCGCAGGGTGGAGGCTTCTATGCCGGGCAGGTGGCGCGGGCGGGTGGCGCAGTGCCAAGCCGTATGACCGAATGACCGTATGATCCGTATGATCCGTATGACTCGGCGGGCTGCCCGGCATAGAAGCCTCCCCCGGCCGCGCCGCACGATTTTGCATGGTTTTGGCATGGCATGATTTTGCATGGTTTGTGCGTGACATTTGCTCGGTGTGATTTTGCATGGTTTTGCATGACATGATTTTGCATGGTTTTGGCATGGCATGATTTTGCATGGTTTTGCATGACATGATTTTGCATGGTTTTGCATGACATGATTTTGCATGGTTTTGGCATGACATGAGTTTACATGGTGCTGAGGATGAACGATGATGATGATGATGCTGATGATGATGATACAGATGATGATGATGATGATGATGCCGCTGATGATGATGATAGTGCTGATGTTGATGGATAACGCTGCTGATGATGAATGATGATGATGGTAATGATGAGGATGACGACGATGATGATCATGATAGTGATGATGATGATGGATAATGCTGCTGATGATGAATGATGATGATGGTAATGATGAGGATGACGACATTGATGATGATGATAGTGATGATGATGATGGATAATGCTGCTGATGATGAATCATGATGATGATGATAATGATGAGGATGACGACGATGATGATGATGATGATGAATGATGACGATGATGACGGTGACACGTGACGACGCTGATGATTATGATGAAGAATGATGATGATGATAACGACGGTGATGATGATGATGAGGGTGACGATGATGACGCCGATGATGATCCTGGATGTGATGATGATGATGCTGATGATGATGATGGGTGATGAGGATGATGATGATGATAATGATGAGGTTGACGACGACGCTGATGAGGAATGATGACGATGATGAATGATGCCGATGATGATGATTGATGATGATGATGATGATGATGATGATGACGCGACGAGGGTGATGATACTGATGAAAGATCATGATGATGATAATGATGATGATGATGCTGAGGATGATGCTGGTTATGAGTATGATGATGATGACAATGATGATGGTGATGGACGAGGATGGATGATGATGATGATGATGATGATGATCGATGGACGATAATGATGATGAGGAGGAGGACGATGAGTGACGAATGATGGCTTTTCGGTGAGCAACTAACAAGCCAATCTGATGCTCGAAGCTGTTAAAACCATAACAAGTCAACCCTCTCACAAGCGAATCTGATGCTCACAAGTCAATCTAATGCTCCTCACAAGCCAATCTGATCCCTCTCACAAGCCAATCTAAAAACAAACAAGCCAATCCAATCCTTCACAAGTGGTTTTGATGAGTTTTCAACTCACAAGCCAATCTGATGCCTTCCCCAAATTGATGAGCAGACCGCTGAAGACCCTTCATGTCTGGGTGGCGTTACCTACTGCAAGTACGGGACTCCGTACAGGAAGCAGACCAGGCTGTGGACCAACATGCGCTGGAGCCAAGGGCTGTGCAGGAGCGGCAGCCGGTGCGAGGCGTGGGATTTGAGGGGCGCTCAAGGGGGGCCTCGACTCATGGGGGGCCAGCGTGAGAGGGTCAGAGGGCAGTCGCGCGAGCTGCTTTACAGCATGCGGATCGGCTAAGCATCCCGGACTGAACCGAGGTCATTTTCTTATAAGAAAGAATTCCTAAGGAGAGGCGCTCGCCGGGCTGGAGGCAATAAGATCCGTCTCTCGGCGATGATCCGTCTCGGACCAGGATAGATTTTTGTATTCTCAGGAGAGGCGCTCACCGGGCTGGAGGCAATAAGATCCGTCTCTTATTCAGAAAAGGCGGTCACTGGGCTGGAGGTGGAAAGATCCGTTTCATGGAAATTCTTATTCCCAGGACGGCGGGTTGGAGGTGGAAAGATCCGTCTTGGGGATTTTCCTATTCCCAGGAGAGGCGGTCACTGAGCTGGAGGTGGAAAGATCCGTCTCATGGAAATTCTTATTCCCAGGAGAGGCGGTCACTGGGTGGAAAGATCCGTCTCGGAGTGAAAGATCTGTCTTGGGGATTTTCCTATTTCCAGGGCTGGAGGTGGAAAGATCCGTCTCGGGGATTTTCCTGAGACAGAAAAGGATGACGAGCCAGACAAGCGTGTGGAACTTGGGCAAGGTGCGCTCCGGCAAGTTCTTGAGCTTCGCTGGAAATCCGATGCGAGCCCAGGGCTTTTTCCGAGGGGGAGATTGCAAGTGCGGCCACGGCAGAGCTTGCGGAGCCGAGGATCATTTTGTGAAAAGATCCGTCTCAGAGATGATCCGTCTCGGACCTGGATATATTTTTTTAGTTTCAGGAGAGGCTCGCCGGGCTGGAGGCGGAAAGAACCGTCTCGGACCTAGATAAAGGTTTTTTAAGGAGAGGCGCTCACTGGGCTGGAGGCGGAAAGAACTGTCTCGGACTTGGGAATAAAGCTTTTTAAGGAGAGGCGCTCACGGTGGAAGGGTCCGTCTCGGAAGATCCGTCTCGGACCCGGATAGAATCTTATTGTCAGGAGAGGCGCTCACCGGGTTGGAGGCGGAAAGATCCGTCTCGGAGCTGGAAAAGAGGCGGTCAGTGGGCTGTTGGAGGCGGAAAGATCCGTCTCGGACCTGAGGAGAGGCGGTCGCTGGGCTGGAGGTGGAAGATCCGTCTCGGACATCGGAATAAAGGTCTTTTAAGGAGAGGCGCTCACCGGGCTGGAGGCGGAAAGATCCGTCTTGGACCTGGGAGTAAAGGTCTTTTAAGGAGAGGCGGTCACTGGGCTGGAGGTGGAAAGATCCGTCTCGGACCTGAAGCAAAGGCGGTCACGGAATAAAGGTTTTTTAAGGAGAGGCGCTCACTGGGCTGGGGGATTTTCCTTTTCCCAGGAGTCACTGGGCTGGAGGCGGAAAGACCCGTCTCGGGGTTTTCCACTGGGCTGGAGGTGGAAAGATCCGTCTCGGAAGATCCGTCTCGGACCTGGATAATTTTTTATTTTCAGGAGAGGCGGTCACTGGGCTGGAGGCGGAAAGATCCGTTTCGGGGATTTTCCTATTCCCAGGAGAGGCGGTCACTGGGCTGGGCTGGAGGCGGAAAGATCCGAAAGATCCGTCTCGGAAGATCGGCCAAAGATCCGTCTCATGGAAATTCTTATTCCCAGAGAGGCGGTCACTGGGCTGGAGGTGGAAAGATCCGTCTCATGGAAATTCTTATTCCCAGAAATGGAGAGAGGCGGTCACTGGGCTGGATGTGGAAAGATCCGTCTTGGGGATTTTCCTATTTTCAGGAGGCGGTCACTGGGCTGGATGTGGAAAGATGGAAAGCTCCGTCTCGGGGATTTTCCTATTCCCACAAAAAAAACGGTCACTGGGCTGGAGGCGGAAAGATCCGTCTTGGGATTTTCCTATTCCCAGGAGAGGCGGTCACTGGGCTGGAGGTGGAAAGATCCGTCTCATGGAAACTAGACCACGGTTGGCCCGAAGGCAGAACATCGCGAGGTCGGCCCAACGCTGCAGGATGCGTTCTTTTTCCCTACACGAAGCATTCGTGAAGCAAGCGCGAGACAGCACCAGGCAAGGTGCTCTGCGCAAACTGGTCGGCGCAAGTTGGTCTGCGCAAGTTGCTCTACGCAAGTTGCACTGTGCAAGTTGCTCTGCGCAAGTTGCTCCGCGCAAGTTGCTCCGGCAAGTTGGTCCCTGCAAGTTGCTCTGTGCAAATGCTCTGCAAATTGCGCTCCCTGCAAGTTGCTCTGTGCAAGCTGCTCTGTGCAAGTTGCTCTGTGCAAGTTGCTCTGCGTAAGTTGCTCTGCGCAAGTTGCTCTAGGCAAGGCGCTCTCCGCAAACTGGTCGGTGCAAGTTGGTCTGCGCAAGTTGCTCTGTGCAACTTGCTCTGCGCAAGTTGCTCTGCGCAAGTTGCTTTAAAATGCAAGTTGCATCTTGCGACGCCCGCCCGCGGACCAGGGAGGAATCGAACCCGCGACCCGCCGGTTCCGGGAGCAGGCGCGCGAACCACGAGACAACTCCCGAGGACCAGTTCGAACAACAAAAGTCGCAAAAACCTCGAGTTTTTGCACCTCCACCACGCCGATTCCCGCAGAGGGTTGCGCGAGCACCGCAGAAATCGCAAAAACACCATGGGTTTTTGCACCTCCTCAACCACGCCGATCCCCGCAGAGGGTCGCGCGAGCAGGTTAGAAATCGCAAAAAACCATGGGTTTTTGCACCTCGACCACGCCGATCCCCGCAGAGGGTCGCGCGAGCAGGTTAGAAATCGCAAAAAACCATGGGTTTCTGCACCTCGACCACGCCGATCCCCGCAGAGGGTCGCGCGAGCAGGTTAGAAAT
This sequence comes from Effrenium voratum, assembly GCA_963377175.1. Taxonomy (NCBI): domain Eukaryota; class Dinophyceae; order Suessiales; family Symbiodiniaceae; genus Effrenium; species Effrenium voratum. Next base: position 40,868 of record CAUJNA010003430.1, read on the forward strand.
CGCAAAAAAAACCATGGGTTTTTGCACCTCCACCACGCCGATTCCCGCAGAGGGTTGCACGAGCGCCGCAGAAATCGCAAAAAAAAACATAGGTTTTTGCACCTCGACCACGCCGATCCCCGCAGAGGGTCGCGCGAGCAGGATAGAAATCGCAAAAAACCATGGGTTTTTGCACCTCCACCACGCCGATCCCCGCAGAGCGTCGCGCGAGCAGGTTAGAAATCGCAAAAAACCATGGGTTTCTGCGCCTGGACAACGCCCCGCAGAGGGTCGTGCGAGCAGGTTAGAAATCGCAAAAAACCATGGGTTTTTGCACCTCGACCACGCCGATCCCCGCAGAGGGTCGCGCGAGCACCGCAGAAATCGCAAAAAAAACCATGGGTTTTTGCACCTCAACCACGCCGATCCCCGCAGATGGTCGCGCGAGCAGCGCAGAAATCAAAAAAAACCATGAGTTTCTGCACCTCGACCACGCCGATCCCCGCAGAGGGTCGCGCGAGCAGGTTAGAAATCGCAAAAAACCATGGGTTTTTGCACCTCGACCACGCAGATGGTCCCGCGAGCAGGTTAGAAATCGCAAAAACCATGGGTTTTTCGACCACTCCGATCCCCGCAGAGGGTCACGCGAGCAGGTTAGAAATCGCAAAAAACCATGGGTTTCTGCACCTCGACCACGCCGATCCCCGCAGAGGGTCGATTTTCGTGTAGTGTCGTCGGCACTACCCCGCCGCCCTAAGAAGAGATTTTAACTCCTCGCAAGTCAATTGCACTTGACTCCTTGCGCTTGCAACTTGCACTTGACTCCATGCACTGGCAACTTGCACTTGACTCCATGCACTTGCAACTTGCACCTGACTCCTTGCACTTGCAACTTGCACTTGACTCCTTGCGCTTGCAACTTTGCGCAACGGCGGGGTGGAGCGCGGGTACTGCCAGGAGGCCCTCACCGCCAAATCATGACGCTTGTCGTGTCGGCGTGAATTAGCTTCTCTCCTTCTGTGCAGGGGCATGTGCAAAGAGCGGCGCGGCAGTACAGCCCGTGCCCCCGTGTATCCGACGAGCTCGCAGCACGGCAATGATCTCTCATCACGGCGATTGGCCGGGCGCGCAGTCTCAGGCGCAGTGTCGTGTGTGCAAAAGAAGAGCCATGCGCGCCGTATGAATCCTGTCGAGTTGATTGATTTTGAAACGTTTTTGCGTTTTTTTACAAGCTTGCGTGTTGCCGGTAGCGCTTCAGCGCCAAACGGCGCGTATGATCCCTCGGCCTGCGCCAGGCAGGGACCCGCCCTGGGCACTGTTTTTTTTCGTTGGAAGCGGCCCAAAAAAACCCAAAAGGACTCCGTCTTTGAGCACTGTCGAAAGTGCCTCCCCGGAGTGCCAGGCCGTGTGTGACCGTATGATCCGTATGATTCGTATGATTCGTATGTCCGTCCATGGAGCTATCCTAAGAGTCATACGCATCATACGGTCATACGGATCATACGGTCATACTGTCATACACCATGCATTTTCCTTTCTCACGGCTCAGTCTCCCAGGCATGCCCGGGCAAGTGCTCGGAGGCCCGACCACGGTCAGTTGGAGAGGTTTCCAAGGGCCTGCTCAGAAACGCGTTTAGGGTTTGATACTGGTTCGCCCAACCCGTTTGGGTTTGATACTGGTTTGCCCAACCCGTTTGGTTTGCCGAGGACCCCAAACCCTAACACAGGGCTATCAGCTTTTGCACGGTTTTGCGCTACAAAATGCTATTCCTCTAGGGCCTACATTTATGTAGGGCCTAGTGCACGGTTTTGCGCGACAAAATGCTATTAGCCCAGGCCCTATATCAATGTACACCCTAGACTAATAGCTCGTTTTGCACGGTTTGCACGGTTTGCCCATGCCGGCGCAATCCTGTTGTCAGGATTGAGTGGAGCAATCCTGTGCTCGGCGCAGGATTGAGTGGAGCAATCCTGTGCTGGCGACAGGATTGACTGAAAACTCCGCCAGCGCCCCGGCGAGAAGCAGGCCGCTGACTGACCAGGGTTTTTCGGGCCAACTCCGGCAGTGATGCGCTCCCCATCACATCGCTGCCAGCAGGATTTTTCCTTGCCCATTAATGAATCAGCCCGTTCCATCAAGAACGAAGTCCTTGGAACTTGGGAACTTGGCCGCTTTTGCGCACTTTTCGGCCCAAAAGAGAGCGGTGACGAAGCGGTGACAAGCGGGCTGGAATTTGCCTGTTTTCCGGGCTGAATGCGGAATCCTGAGCAAAGTAAAGTGAGTGTGTGGAGCCTGCTTTCGACCGAAAACGAGCGAAACTAGAGGCTCACGCATCCCACTTGCAGTCTGACACGAAAAAACGAACTTTTCGGAGTTGGCCGTTTTGAGCATTTTTTGCACCAAAAACGGAGCGGTGACAAAGGCGGTGACAAGTTCGGCAGGCTGTCGTGTCACAAGCCAAAACCTCGGCGGGCTGCCGCGTTACGAGCAAGGTCCTCGGCTGGCTGTCGTGCCGTGGAAAAACCCTGCGAAGAACAAAGTCCTCCGGAACTCGGGAACTGGGCCGCTTTTGCGCACTTTTTCGACCCAAAAGTGAGCGGTGACGAAGCGGTGACAAACGGTGACAAGCTCATTTGCTTGCTTTTCCGGGCAGAAAACGGAATCCAGAGCACAGCGAGCGTGAACCCTGATTTCGACCGAAAACGAGCGAATCTGGAGGCTCAGGCACCACGCTTGACGTCTGACACGAAAAAACGAACTTTTCGGAGTTGGCCGTTTTGAGCGCTTTTTGCACCAAAAACGGAGCGGTGACAAAGACCGGTGACATCGGAAAAACGTTCAGCTGGATGGAGAGTTTGGCTGTTTTGCAGGGTTTTGGGACCAAAAAACCAAAATAATTAGGTTGGTTTAAGCCTTCTTTCGTTACTACTCTAGGCCTTGCAGGTATGCTGCCCTAGCCATGTTGGTTTGATTCCATCAGTGCTGTCAGTGAGCTGTTTGCTCCCGTGTCTTCCAGCCCCGGTTTTCGTAGGCATCTGTCCAATTGCTCATCCAAATGGTGGGTTGTGTGCTACGGGCCTGCAGGGCCTGTACCTTCGAACTGTTGCTGCCGAATGCCCATGACTTAGCGAAGGCTTTGTCGTGCATGCAGGCGTCTACCCACACAAGGGCACACTGGTGATCGCGTAGCATTTGGAAGTTAGCCTCCTCCAACCAGGACATGGCTGATGGTGGCTGCTCCCAAATGCCCACGCCCCCTTTGGAGACCACTGCTCTGAACAGGGCTCTACCACGGTCGTGGATGGTTTTGCTATCCAGCAATTTTTTACGCTGTGCGGGCGAAAGGCCGGGGACCCCGTCCATGTGCTGCGGCGTTCTCAAGGCTTTGGGCCCGCCCGGGCGAAGTTTGAGTCTGGAGTATTCTTTGCAAGGCGGGGCAACGTCACTGGGCGCAGCCTACCTGCAAACACGTCCAAAAAGAGCCGTTTTGAGGCTGGATGCAACTGTGAGTCCGATGAGCTTGCCCGGGCGGGCGCATGTGGCTTTGGCCTAGGGCTGGGTTCGCTAAGGTGCGCGGAAGGCAAGGCTGGCGTCAGGGCCGTTTGCCCTGGCCCCTGTGAGGGTGAACACGGTTCATGAGTCCCGTCGTGGCTGCCCGATCCTGTGCCGGTCCAAGCGCGTGTGTTTATTGTGATCCATGGCAGGATGCTTTTGCTGGCAGCCTACTATGGCACACACGTGGGCGAAAGGGCAGTGGGTACACAATATCTAGGCCTGGAGAGCAGGGCTTGTGAAGGTCCCGGGGAACCTCAGTTGCCAAGGGCTCGCGGCGCAAGGCAACAACCCCGGAGGGATGCAAAACCAGGGCGGGCTCAAGATTGCATGGCTTGATGCATGACCGGGGTCATGACGGATAAACCTGATCGCAGGGCTTGGTGAGGTCCCTTGGGAGCCTCAATTGCCAAGGGCTCGGCCGCGATTCAAGAGCGGACTCAAGAATGCATGACTGAGGTCATGACTGAAGGCATTGCGCCTGTGTGGAGGTCTCGGAGGATCCTCAACTGCCAAGGGCTCGCGGCGCAAGGCACTGCGGTCATGAACGAAGGCATTGCGCCTTGTGAAGGTAAGAGCGGACTCAAGAATGCATGACTGAGGTCATGACTGAAGGCATTGCGCCTTGTGGAGGTCCCGGAGGAGCCTCAATTGCCAAGGGCTCGCGGCGCAAGGCGCAACCCGGAGGGCTGCAATTCAAGAGCGGACTCAAGAATGCATGACTGAGGTCATGACTGAAGGCATTGCGCCTGTGTGGAGGTCCCGGAGGAGCCTCAGTTGCCAAGGGCTCGCGGCGCAAGGCAACAACCCCGGAGGGATGCAATTCAAGAGCGGACTCAAGAATGCATGGCTGGGGTCCTGACAGAAGTCAGTGCACCAGTGTGGAGGTCCCGGAGGAGCCTCAGTTGCCAAGGGCTCGCGGCGCAAGGCAACAACCCCGGAGGGATGCAATTCCAGAGTAATGGCAGCAGTCATGGCGGCCTGAAATGCAACAACTAAGACCGTAGCGGAGGGACAGGCGTGCGCTGCAGCTCATGTTTGCAGAGGCTCGTGAATGCTGCAGGCGAGTTGGCCAGTCGAACGCAAGGAGGCAAAGTGCAATGTAGTGGGCTCAAGATCCAGCCGCGATGTCGCGTCACTTTTCTCATTAGCCTATGGTAAGGAAGGCAAGGCTGTCACAAAAGGCAGAGCGTCGCCAGTGCATATGCTTCACCACAGGCTGCGACAGTTGTCACATGGTTGGAAGGTAAGGGCTAAAACATCGCGCTGCGCCAAGTGGTGGCACTGCCGATGATGAAACACCTTGCGCTTTGGCAGGATGTACACGGTTTCGGGGCGGCATGACGGCTGAAAATCAAAGGACCCAAGGAGGGCCTTGCGGTACTGGCGTAGCAGGCACCAGATGGCAAGGCAGGTGAAGCCGGACACAAGGGCTGTGTAACTGGCGAGGCACCGCAGGTTTGGGTCAAGGCTAGGAGCAAAACCACGCCTTTGTACTTCCCTGCCGCCCCGGACCCCAAAGTGTCCCCAATCTCGCCTTCACAAGGCTCACGTGCTTGGGGAAGCTCTTTCCAAACACGACCGACAACATGAAAATCGTGAGAAAAACGCAACACCGGCAACCTGTCATGCAAAATCACGCTCAAAAACCATGCAAAACTGAATTTACGGAAAAAACAGACAAAAACGCTTTTTTTTCCGGAAATGGCGGCCCTCGAGCCGCTTGAGCCGAGGGCGACGCTAGTGGCGATGGTAGTCATCTTAACTTTGCTTGCCGGTCCTTATCTTATAGAGCGAGTATAAAAAAGATGGTCCAACCAAAGCGTCGGCCCTGGGCGAGGTACAGACGAGCCCCAAGGGCGCCAAGTCGGCGCCCCTTAGGTACGAGGGGAAGCCCATCGTCTGGCAGTCCGCGTGGACTCACGTCCTCCGGGAGCCCAGCAGCTTCGCGAGGACCAAGGACCCAGGCAGATGGAAAGGGATTCCGAGGCCTGGGCGGCCTGGGAGGAATTCGAGGCGTTAACGAGCTGTCTTCGCGGTCGAGCCGCATTTGGGGCGACTACGGCGATGTGAAGGACAGGTTTTTTTTGTCACCTGCGCGCCTTGGGGCAATTGCCATCGGTCACGAAACCTAATAAACATAAAAAACGAAGTGAGACGGATGTGAGACACAGAAGATGCCACGCGAACGAAACGACCGTAACCAAAACAACAAAGAAAACACAGAAACAACGCACAAAACAACGAACCAGAGAAAAGACAACACCAACAAACAGTCAATCATTTCGCCCGCATGGGAATCGACAACGTAAGAGCAACCGCTCCAAATTACATGAACTGAACTTCATTGAGTCCAAATAAAAATTGAAGTGGCAGGCATAAGAGTCAACAAATGCGCGCTCCAATCCGCCGGGGGCACATTTGCGCATCGTTAACCCCCGTAAATGGCCATGCAGAGAGGGCAAAATGCGCAAGTGAGGCGTAGAAAGTCCGCCAAGCAAAACATCGAGAGGAATTAAAAATCACTCACGGGCAAAAAAACCACAGTAAGTGGCCAGGTAATGCGAGACATGCATGAATTACCGCAGCGCACAGGCATCACAATCCGCCGGCAGCGCCCAAGGCAGCACCCATGCCCAAGGCAGCGCCCAAGGCAGCACCCAAGGCAGCACCCTTGACCAAGGCAGCACCCAAGCCCAAGGCAACACCCAAGCCCAAGCCTGCCCCCAAGGCAGCCCGAGCCCGAGGCACAGTTAGAGCCGGGGGCACATTTGCGCATCGTTAACCCCCATAAATGGCCATGCAGAGAGAGCAAAATGCGCAAGTAAGGCGTAGAAAGTCCGCCAAGCAAAACATCGAGAGGAATTAAAAATCACTCACGGGCAAAAAAGCCACAGTAAGTGGCCAGGTAATGCGAGACATGCATGAATTAGCGCAGCGCACAGGCATTACCCGGCGCCGCCGAGAGCGGCCCTGCGCAGTTCTCACACGCGCATACACCATCACAGCGATGTACGAAAGATGTGGCAAGGCAAGCAGAGGGCCAGAACGTGGGCCTCCAACCACCCGGAGCAGCCAAAGAATTGCCAATCTAGTTGTGGCGCCATAGTCAAAGTAGAAAACTGCGGCAGGGAGACACCATGGGATGACGCGGCCCCCATGGCTCTCCTGCCAGAACGCACATTGAAAGATTGCAAAACGGGAAGGTAGGTTTTGTCAGAAATGAGGTTTGAAACCGCACTGCGCACGGATGCAACAACCGCTGCCTATGTCCAGAGGCAACAGGAGACACGAAGGAGAGGGCGATGCCCCTACTGGTTGAGGCACGGTAGCGACGTCAAGACACCAAGCAGGGCTTGGTACTGCAAGGCTTTACGACCGCTGCAATCACTCACACAAGCATCAAAGCATTGCAGGCGTGAAGGAACAAGGGGTATACCTCAGCACGCTAACTGCAGAATACCCCCCTCCCCCTGCAATTGGCCCAAATAGGCGTAGGAAGGGTAAGTAAAACAGGCTCCTTCCGGCAAGCGCTGCCACTGCGCCCCAACTCCCCTAGAACCGTCACTTTGGCGCCTTGCAGGCTCCCCACCTGCGATGGAGCAGGAATGCACTCATCCGCAGATTGGTGTCTACCCAAACCCGAACACCCGCTGCAGGCAGTCGCCAGACCCTGGCTGCACTGGATGCATGAGCGCAAACTCGTGCCACGTATCCTGGCACACATCAAAAGCGGTTCTTCGGACTGCCCACTCTCGCCCTCCGAAAGCCTGGAAGTGGCAACTCTAGCGTATACCGCTTTCTTCAGATATGAGCCCCGAAATTTGTGAAGGCAACTGGAAGATGGCCGAAGACGAGCCAGAAACCGTGCAAGGCTTGCTGCGCAATGAAATTGCCAACAACTGGATTGTTGAAACCAGCCTTAGCATAGCTGACGCTCGGGAAAAATGGCCCTTAGGCATTGCCGTGGGCAAGCTAAATGTCGTGTTCGCCGAAGGCAAAGAGCCGCGCCTTGTCTTGGATAGCACCGTGTGCCAAGTCAATACCAGATGCCATTTGCCAGAGCGCCTTAGCTTGCCAATGGCATCTGATTTGGCGCTGTCCACGCAGCCAGAAGACACTCCAGGCGCCTTCATAGGCGCCAGCATTGACTTTAAAGCCGCACACAAACAAGTGCAGGTCCGCCCGGAAGAGCATGGCCTTCTACTCTTCGCCTTTCAGGGGAAGCTCTACCACTACAGGGTGTGCCATTTTGGGGGCCGTTTCTCGGCTTTCTGGTGGCAGCGCACCGGCGGATTCTTGCTTCGTCAGGTGCATGGGTTGCTAGCCTGGAAGCCACACAAAGCCTTCCTCTTTGTGGATGACCTGCTCTGTGCACTCTTCCGGGATAGCGCGCCAGACATGTTTGCCTTGGTGGTGCTCTTCTTTTGTGCCATTGCAGCACCCATTTCGTGGAAAAAGGCGCAACTCCAGGATAGCCTGGTTTGGTGCGGTTGGGAGATCAACTTCTCTCACGACACCATTCAGCTCGTGTCCGCTAAGCTCACCAAGCTGGACGCCTTGATCAAATCCCTTTTGGGAAATCGACGTGTGCCCCGCAAAACACTCGAGCAGTGCATAGGCCTGCTTATTTGGGCCACCAGCATTGCCCTACACCTCAGGTCCTGGCTAGCACCGCTGTACGCGGACCTCAACAGCCCACCAGGCTCCATGCACTCAATACCGCCGCAAATGTGGTCAGCCTTTAGAGCATCCTTGACTAAGGACCTCAAAACTAGCCATAGCCTCCCGGGCTTGTGGATCACAGTGGGCTCCAAAATCTTGGAAATTTCAGGCCGCACCATGCATTGCCCCCAAGACATCCCGCAAGTGCCTGGCACTAGCAAGCCCACATGGGTGCGCATCGCGGACCCCAACAACCCACACACCAGCCTTTCCAAGTCAAGCCAACAGTGCCTTACTTGGCTGGCGTCGTGCTGTCGACACTCGCCTATTCAGCCTTTGGCGCGGCCACACCAGCTGCAAGCTCTGGCTGCCGCCGACGCGTGTGCCGAAGATGATATGGTGGGGATTGGGGGCTGGGCAATCACATCCTCCCAAGTGGTGTGGTTCGCCGAGACCTGGAACATGCAAGACATAAGAGCCGTGTGGCCTTGCCTTGTCAAGCCAGGACAACGGTACATCGCATGCTTTGAAACTCTTGCACAGTTAGCACTGCTGCAAGCAACCCACAGCCACATTGGTGGTGGGCACTACTCGTTTAGCATGCCTTCCGGCACAGACAATTCCGCCACGGAAGCAAGCCTTAACAAACTGTTCACGACCTCCTGGCCGTTGCAACTTTTTGTGCAATTAACAGCCTTCTGGGCTCACGCTCACAATGTGCTGCTGCAGCCGACGCACGTTCCAGGAAGGTGCAATGATTGGGCAGACGATCTCAGCAGAGGTCGGTTGGCCCGGTTGAGCCATCGCCCTGAAAGTCGCGTACGCTTCAGCCCTGCAAGCCTAGCGATGTCAGGCCGAGGCATTCAACTGTGTCCGATGCATGCGCCCTGGCGTCCGGAACATTTGGCAGCAGCCTCCGTCGCCGCTGCACCAGCCTAGCTTGCATCCGACATGGCCTTCTGACCCAATATCCGCCGTTGCCCTGTCAGCCAGAACAACTGGCGATGTCAGCCAGCCGCATACTCAAGCCGCTCTGACCGGGAAAAAGTGCAGTCACCGCATGCCAAGCTGCTCACAGCACAGCGTGCATGGTGACGCTAGCATCTGCCCTTGCAGGTACAACCCCACTCTGAAGGGCGGGTGATGAGGCCTTCGGCCCAGCGGGTTCGCTTTTACCGGGGTTGCCTGAAACACTGAAGGGGGGGTCAATGTGCCTCCTGCTCCAGGCGCACTAGTGCCCTGGAAGCAGTGCAACTTTCAGCAATCCCGGTAAAAAGAACTGCGGCCGCTTCGGACAAGCTTTGTTCTTTTGAGGTTTCATGTTTGGGATCAAGCTAGGAGCAGTGCGACATGCCTTAACTCACAGTTTTTCTTGACCTCACGTGCCCTGTGCCCAGACTTCGACGTGCAGATCTTCTCGCAGCGCCGCGCTTTGGACACTTTTTGTTGCAGGTGGATCCAATCAATTTGTCAGGCCCCCTGATCTTTGGCCTAGCGAGGCCCGGACACCCCCCCCCCCGTCCCGTGCCGCGACTCGAAGACGTTCTGCCTGGGCCTTTTTGCTGATTGCGCCGTCAGTGTTGATGCGCGGATTTCAACTGAGCTTTCAGGGTTGGGCCCAACCTTGATCTCTTTGACCCGGTGAGGCCCGAGTGGTTTGCGTTGCTTTTTTGTGTGCTTTTCCCAACCCCGTCAAGCCGCGCCGTCAGGCCCGTGTATCTTTTGGAAATCGTGACCACGTTGAGCCAGGCCCGCATTTTGTGTTGTCTCTCCAACCTGGTGAACCCTTGACCTTGAGAGCGATTGCCCCAACCCCGTCAAGTCGTACTGGGGTCCCTGGGGTCCCTGCTGCGTCCCTGGGCACGCGTGCGTCGCCAGGGTCCCAAAGTCCATCCATCCTTGTCAACGCACGGCGTTTTCAGGGATTTTAGGGACCCCAGAAACCTTACGGACCCTAGGGACCTTAGGGACCCTTGGGACCTTAGGCAGGGACCTTAGGGACCCCAAAAACCTTAGGGACCCCAGGGACCTTAGGACCCCAGGGACCCTGGGTCTTGGGGGCAAGAGATCCTGTGAAGTGTGAAGTCATCTCTCAAGCTTCGGTTGGTTGCAGCTTGCCACGCAAGGGGACACAAAGACGCGCGGAAGGGCAAAGCTTCTGTTGTTTTTCCATTCGAGCAACTTTCCATACATCTATTTATCTTCGTGTACTCATATCTATTTATTTTCATACATTTATATCTTCATATCTCTGCGTATTTGTATCTCTTTATGAATTTTCATATATTTATATCTTTGCATTTCTACAAATTCATATCTTTATATCTTTGTATCTTTATACCTTTCTCTTTATATCTTTATATCTTTATGTCTTTGCCTTTATGTTGGTATGTCTCTACATTGTGTTTTCTACATCCGTGTTTGTAGTTGGGAGATGATGTTGTGGTGTTGTGGCCCATTTGCAATGTGTGTGTGTGTGTGTGTGTCTTGGCTTCGGCATTTTGTGTTTTTGCATGACCCTATGATGCTGGAGAATGCCCAGGCTGAGTGGTACCCGGCGTGAAGTTCTTGCCAAGATCCCTTCAAGCCCCAAAATCCTTGGGGCCACCAAGGATCTATTGAAGTCCCTGGGTCGCTGGGTCCCTGAAGTCCTCGGAGTCCCTAGGGTTGCTAGGGTCCCTAAGGTCCCTAAGGTCCCTAAGGTCCCCAAGGTCCCTAAGGTCCCTAAAGTCCCCAAGGTCCCTGAACCCGCCGTGCGTTGACAGAGCGCACTCTGGGGCCTTGACCCCAGCGACTCTAGGGCACCCTAGGGACCTTAGGGAGCTTAGGGACCCTACGGAATGTAGGGAATCTAGGGACCCAGGGACCCCAGAGGCCCCAGTGATCCCAGGGACCAGGGACCCAGAAACCCCCGCCCTTCAGCCTCTGGCGGCCCGGTGCCGATTTCGGCTGCTTGTTTTGCAGGCAGGCCAGTTTGGTATCTCGCTTGGACTTTGATGCAGCGGCAGGATGTGGGTCAGCCAGTCTGACGGATGGACGGCGCGAAGCCTTGCAAGGCTTGGCCCGACCGACCTTCAGGCCGCGAGTGAAAAGGAGGAGGAGCATCCAAACCCGTGCGTTGGTGTTGCCAAAGAAGCCAGTCAATCTTGTGTTTGCTCTGGAAACTTGGCTCGAGGGTACTCATCAACACTGACACAACAACAGCTCGCAATGGTTGCCCGATGGGTCTAGTGCCAGTGCTTGAGGAATCGCAGGCCGCTCAAGCGCTTTTCGAATAGCCATGGCGATGATGCGGACCAGGACCAAAAGCCGAGGCTGGCAAGCTTGTGACGCTACCGTGCCCGCGGTAGGCAGCGGCCAGGTATGTGCCTCTGCCTTCTCGGGATTGCATTGGCGCTGCTCGTGCAGCCGAGCACGGCCTGGGTCTTGGGACACATTTTTTTCGAAGGTTTTCGGGTTTCAGGAGTCCCTTGTCGCCGCCGCCCAGGACTTTGCTCGAGGAGTTCCTGGGCTGAAGGAGCATGAAGTCCCTCCTTTGCATGTTCTTGTTTCGTGCTGAGTGCCAGGACAGCATATTGGCCCAGTTCTCAGAGTTGCCCGCAGGCGCAAGCAGATTGCACTTTGGCTCTTTCAGGCAAAACGGCACCCGTTGCATGCCGGAGTCGCTCGGCGCGCCGGGGCTGCGCAAGAGGACTCCTCCGACCCGAAGCCCGTTCGCATCTTTTGCCGGTTGCCGCCAGGACAACAGTGGCCAGGCCTGGGGGACACGTGCATCGGGCTTGAACGTTGGGCTTGTTGGTTGTCAGGACTGGCGCGATCTTGAGGAGGCGGCGGACCAGAGAATGCGGGCCGAGTTCGTGGAAGAGGCAGGGCTGTTTGCTTCCTTTGCCGATCCACATTTCGCGGCATTTTCTTTTTCCGCCAAAGCAGCCAAAAGGGCATTGGAGAAGGCTGTCTGTTTGTGTGTGCTGCTTCGGTGTGTGAGTCTTGCTGGGCAGGACCTGCTCCTGGCGCGGCAGCAGCTGCAATTTGCTCTGGAGGAGCAAGAGACGGCCCAGGCGCAGGTCGCGACAGCCCAGGAGCAGGTCGCGACAGCCCAGGAGCAGGAAGCAATTGCGGTGAGGCGTCTCGCTCGGGCGGAGGAATCGGGCGATGCGAAAAAGGTGCAGGCGGCGGAGAGGAAGGTGCAGGTGGCGGAGAGGAAGGTGGAGAGGGCGAAGAAGGAGGTCCAGGAGGCGGAGAGGAAGGTGGAGAAGGCGAAGAAGGAGGTGGAGAAGGCGGAAAGGAAGGTGGAGAGGGCGAAGAAGGAGGTCAAGGAGGCGAAGGCAAGCGGCCGGACGAAGGAGTCCGAGGCGGGCGGAGTCGGTCGCTTCCGCCGGCCGGCTGCGTTCTGGGACTCTGATCGTTGCGTGCGGTTCTGAAATTCCCCGCGCGGCCCGCACATGGTTTTGGTGGGGCTGCCCTGATCGCATCCACAGAACCAGGAAATCCCAACATTGCATTTGTGCAGATTGCAGCGCTTCCTGTCTTCATAGATTTCAAGTGGCTGCATTGTTGGCAGACGTGAAACGAATCAGTGTGGAGGCCCATGAATCGATGTTGCCCTTCCTTGCCATTTGGGAGGTCGTTCGCTTCTGCCGGTAAGTGGTTCGGTTTTTCCCTCCCCACCTGCTTTTTGAAGAACAAGACCTGCCCTTCGGCAAACTCTGATGCCGTTGCAGCCATTGGGGTCGTTGCCGCTGCAGGCACAAGTCAATGGTTTTATTTTGTTCCGACAGCATGAGCATGGAGGAGATTGCTAACATGTGCGCAATGTATTTCGGCTGTTGGCTGACTTTTTGTTGAGGTGTGCCGTTGGTCGTTGTGTGTAGTTTTGACTTCCCCAGCTCGCAAATGCTTGCAGTGGGGCTGCCCTGATCACATCCACAGAACCAGGAAATCCATTGCTCGACACTGAATGTACTTGATGCCACTCTCTCTCCTCATCAAACTTGCAGTGTTTCGACTCAGTGGGGAGGCCATAAAGAGATTGTTGAGCTTAACCACGCATCCGCTTCCTTCTTTTTGGACTTCAGCTGGCTGCATTTTTGGCAGACGGCATTGTTCCGATGTGGAGCCCCAGGAACATCCCCAGCTTTGCGTCCACGGGCAGCGATTGTACGGTGTTTTGTTTCGGCTTGCCCTGCTAATGATCGATTTTCTCCCTAATTGCGAGAGAAGGGTGGCTCGCTGGCTTTGATTTCTCCCGCCTGGAATTGTTTCAGCGGGGAGAGCTGCAGAACTAGTCTTCCTGCAACTCTGAGAAAGAAGTGAAATCTGCACGTTTAACAAAAAGCCCACATTCGTGGCCACCCCACAAGCTGCGGGCCACAGGTGGACATTGCTGAGGCGTTGGCCGAAATGCTGTTCAACACCACGGACACCCAGTGGCCGCTGGTCAGCGCCAAGTATTCTGCAGCTTCCAGCAGCATCATAGACCTGAGCCGTGGCGCTTTCAGAGGAGTACTGCCAGTAGGCAAAGAGGACAAGGCCCAGTTGCTCGACCGCCAAGAAGAGGTTGCTTTCATTGTGCAGCAACTCAAGATGCGAGCGGACGATTTGAAAGGTCGAATGGGCACTGACAAGCGAGCTTCCCCAGCAATGGTAGTAGCACAGGCCCCTGGCTCTGGCAAAAGCCACTTCCTGGCCAAGTTGGGCGAGCAGCTGCCGAGCCTGTACGACTTGGAGGGCAATAACCAAACACCTATCGTTAGCGCATTCACCTACAACTCCGGGATGAGCACAGCTTTGAAACATGAATCCGGCAAGACGGACGTTTTGGCCGACTTGGCCTTGCGAATCATCTATGGCGCGGCGAGGCACATGACTGAGAACGGATGCCAGTGCTGCAGCTGGGATGGCTTCTTGCATGAACTTCGCAGTGCAAGGCGCAATGAGATTCTGGCCACCCTGCGAAGCGACCCAACGTTTGCGGTCAAGCTGCTGCGCAACTGGTATGGAGCCCGCCCTTTGGTGATCCTTGCCGACGAGGTTGGCAAGTCTGAAGACGAAGCTGCGGTGCGACATTGTCTGTGCAACTCCATGGACACCTGGGGCGGGCAAGCTTTCGTGGTTATGTCGGCGCTGAGTGAATATGACGAACTGAAGGCAATGTTCAATGGCAGCCAGCGAGACTACCACATCCTGGCGTTGCGGACCCTGGATTGTGACACCTTCAGGCTTTTTAGCGCAATGCTTCAAAAGCTGAATGACAAGCAGAACGCAAGCGTGAAGAGAAATATCCTTGAGTACCGCATCGCACTTGCCTGGGGCACCACTGGAGGCTACGCAAGAGCCGTTGAGATTTTGGCAGAGTACATCGGGAGAGCAGAGCTGGGTGCTGGGTTGGTTCTCAAAATGGCTTTGGACCACCTTGCCAAGGTAAATCATCCCCTTCCTCCAAGTTTCACATTGGAGGTTTTGGAGGAAGTGCTTGCAGTGTGGGAGGACGATTCACGAATGTTTTCCTTGGACAAACTCTTGGCATACAGTGCTCGTTTTGCCAAAGCCATCTACACAGGGAGCGTCCTTCTGGAGTCACTTCAGTTGGGAGCAGGATACTATCCGACTGTGGCGTCGTGGCATGCGGCCCAACTCTTTTGCAGCCCTGTAAGGCGAGAAAAGGAATTGCTTGGGATTCTTCCCAGATGTCGGAAGCTGATGGAGATGGCAGGCCAAGCATACAAGAGCAAGGTTGCTGCCGTAAATCAAGATGAGGAGTTGGAGATAATAAAGCAGGCGAGCGCATACCTCACTGAAGTCGCAGCAGCTTTCGGTGTCATGATTGCCATCGTGAAGAAGTATGAGAAGCTGCCACCAGCGCTCCTTCAGGGGGCCTGCCAAAGCATTTGTGACATTGGCTTTGATGATTCGCTTGCGCAGAAGTCAGACCTTGCGACACGAGGCGAAGAGGATGCACCCCAAAAGCTCAAGGAGTTTTTAAAGCAATCCCAGGCACGTGGCAGAAATCAGACTCAGCCGTTCTTGCTGATCATGGCCCCCCAGAGTTGCCAGGCGCTCGACTTTGTCATATACTGCAAGGACAAGCAAGCTTTGGTGGCGGTTCAAGTAAAGTCCGACACGCCCAGCAATCGAAAGGCCAAAAGAAGGCAACTCAACAAACTCAAGAAAGCAGCACAGGACTTACAGGAATGTGGCACGGACATGCTGGCAGTTGTTGCCTCGGAGAGTGCAGAGCTTGGCGAGTTGCAATTTCGTTGTTTGCAGCTGAGCGACATACGGCAGCTGGTGCCCCCTTTCCTACGTCACCTCTCCGGTCTTGCTGCCGGATTTGACGCAGCTGGTAATGCCCCTGGCCAAGACGACGTTTCAAGCAAGCCCAGAGCTGGCGGGGAAAAAGTGGCATCACTGAATCATTTCAGGCTTCATGTTCTGTGTAAGAGGGAGCTAGGAGTAACATAGTCGACGAGGCTTCATTTTGCTGATCTCTGGTTAGCAGTCATGCTGAACGGACCATGCGCTTTGGGTCCAATATTCCCCGCAGCCTAAGCCACATTGCTTATGCAAAGCTTGGTGCGAAGGTTGCAAAGCTTGCTGTGAACTGCCCAGGACCGCTAAGCTGCCATGCCATGCTGATTGTGCTGGGTTCCACTGCTTCAGGGCAGGGCTGTGGTTCTTCATGATCAAAACCAGAAGAAGATAGGGTGTGCAAGGGCTGCCCCAGGAAAGTCGTCCAGCTGCCTCACCGCAGCGGGCCTGCCCCGCCTTGTCAGCCTGCCCGCGGCGTTGCCGCTGCCCAGAGGGGCAGGCAGGGCCAGCTTCAGCAGGGTCTCGCGGCCCTCTGTGCTTCTGACCGTCATGGAGTCCACGGCCTGCAGCCGCTGCACGTCGCCGTACTGCGGGTTGAAGCTCCGGGTCGCGTTGGTGGGCGCCCTGAAGTCCCATGCGTCCTCGATCGCTTTCATGCGCCGGTCCGTCAAATCCTTGTTTTGCTGGAACTTGTCGGCGTTGTCCTGCAGCAGCCGGAACTCGGTGGCCGGCTGCTTCTCCACGTCCTCGGGGGCGCCGTGCTGCCCGAGACGGCGCCGGTGGACGTCAGCGTGGCCTGGATGCGCCGCGAAGTGCAGCTTCGCAATCCCGTTCGGCGGCACGGTGAAGTACATCTTGGCCGTGCTCCAAGCGCCCTGGTCCCCCACGAAGCTGCCGTACAGGGGATCGTAGACGTTGTCGGCCTCGGACATGTACACCACGAAGTTGGAGGCCGTGCCGAGCCGATACCGGCAGGCGAAGAGGAGCTCTCGGCCGGGGGTCAAGTTGTAGGTGCGCACGATGTTCCAGGGGTTCACTGCCAGGGTCATGGTGTAGCCGTCCACGCTCACGGTGTGCGTGGCCAGGACCACGCTGCATCCGCTGCTGGGACGAACCGTCCAGTTCGTCAGGGAGACGTCCGTGGGGCCCAGGATCTGCTCACCGATGGCGGCCACCACCTCGTCGGCCCCTCCGTCGTCCGGGAAGCTATCTCCATGGAACTGTTCTTGCCCGACCTCAGGCTCGTGATGGAGTCGGCCCCGCTGTAGAGCTCCCGGGCCTCCGGCACGTCGTTGACGCTCACGACGAAGGGCAGGCCGCTTGCAAAGAGCGCGTCTTGGAGCTCTGAGTGGAAGGCCAGGTTGTGGCCCTGCCCCCTCGTGCCGTAGAAGTTCATGACACGACCGAGGAAAATATAGGGAGAGTCCGCGTAAATGCATTGCTGGGGTGCCGGGGGCAGCGCTCGCAGATAGGCCAGCGCATCCTGGTGCCGCACGGTCACGTTGGACGGTGGCAGCTGCAGCCACCGCACGCAGCTCGGGGGCAGTGGCTGCTGCTGCCGTGCGAAGGAGCCCCACTTTCCTGAGAAGCTGTTGCGCAGCAGGGCGTACGCGCAGGCCGCCCGGCGCCCGGCAGGGCCTCTCAGCGCGCCCGGCAGGAGGCGTCTGAAGTAGAAGTGCCTGTCCACGTCGCGCCCCGCCAGGTGCGCCAGGGAGCGCAGGAAGACCGGGTCTTGCCTCAAGTAGCAGCGGCCCAGGTTCACGACGGGCTCGAATGTCCGCGCCACGCACCTCCAGGCCCGGGCGCCGCCGGGCAAGGTAGTACTCTAGCTTTCCGGAACCGAAGAAGGGCGAGTGCAGCACCGACACGTCGCCCAGCAGCAGGTCCAGGTGTGGAGCCAGCCACGACTCACTGCCCATATACTTCAGCTACATGCCGGCCTTGGCAAGACCGTGGCGCTCATCAGCCTGGCAGCTGCGCGGAGTAAGAAGCGGTCAGTTCCTTCAAGTTAATGAACAATGGACATGGAACGGGGCATTTGCGTTCGCCAATGGCTGGCGCTGTCTGCCCAAGACAAAGGCGTGTGAGAGCAAAGGGAAGACTGTCGGTAGTCCGGTGGGTTTGCTGCCTGCTTTTCTTCTTGAGATTAGCAGCGCCCTTGGGCTGGGTGTCGCTACAGACTGGGTCCCTGGCCGGTCCTTGGCTCATGGCCATTTCCGCTTGCCTTGCTTACGGCTATGGTTGCAGAGGACGCTGGGGTGCCCGCGTGTTGCTTGTGCCTGATGAGAGAGGCCTTTGGCTCTTTTTATTTTCTAGACTTTGGTTGTCGTTCGAGAGGCCCGAGGCATATGGAGCGGTCACCTACCATAGCAGTAAAGCCATGTGGCCCTTGCCCAACCATGCGTTTTATGCAGAATGGTTGGATTTCCCGGCCTTCCGCCCACCTTACATGCTTGAGGTTGACTGTGAGCCAGAGAACGATGCCGATGACGAGGCTTCGGACGTTGAGCGACCGGACATGCCTGGCTTTGAATGGCTTCGTGATTTCCAGGTCAGGCCTGTTGGGCAAAGTGCTCTCGCGGACGCACAAAAGTGCTCAAATTTAGCGCAGGAAGTCGTACGGAAAGGAAAACAGGGGAACTCCCCAGCGGAGCTTTTGCCACTCACGGAGTTCCGCATTGATCACCCCTGCCTAACCGATCTTGCCTGCCTGCCAATGGACTGGCCTTTCCGTAGACTTGTCTTTGCCATCGACGCGCTGCCTTGGAGCCGAGAAGGCGTCCTTGCCGACCAAGAAGCTTTGCTTGCTGCCTTTGAGGATTTGCCGGAGGCTGGCTTTGGCCTTGACCCGACACCTCACCTGCTTGACATGCCCCGTAGCATTCCTTGCCTCCATTTGTGGCAAGGCTTTTCGTGTTAGCCACAACCTGCAGTGGCCGGACGAGCTGCGGCTCCTGGAGCTTGGCGCATGAGACATGCCTTAAGCCTTTGGATGCATGAGGGCTCAAGATGACAGCCTTTGGAAAGAGAGATAAAAGTGCTTGAGTGTCGGGGTTGTGTTTTCATGGTGGCGGAGCACTGGATAACAGATCCGGTGCTTTGCCCTGCCTAAGCCATGGATACTGCAGTGTTACAACAGTTGCTTCAAGCAGCTACAGATGCCGCAAGTGCAGCAGCGAGAGCAAGCACCTCCGCAGGGAATGTTAGCCAGATTGGCAAGTTGGTTAAGCAACCTACTGTCTTTGGATCGATTTCAGTTGAGACCAAGCATGGAAATTACGCTTTACAAGTTGGCTTTCCTTGCAGAGCAAGCCTATGTACGACATGGTGGAAGCAGCTGAAGCGAATCCTAGTCATGAACAGGCTATGGTTGACTTGGATGAAGGGCAAACAGAAGTGGTTTTGCAGTTGCACAGTGTGTTGCTTGCATTTACACAAGGCAATGCCTTCAGGATTGTGGAAGATGTCCGAGATTGTTGTGGTGGTGAAGCTTTCAGGAGATTGTTGGTTGAGAATGAGCCGAAGACTACATCTCGTGCCGCAGCTTTGATGGAATGCATCATGGCATATCAGCCCACCAACAAAGAATTTTCTTTGAGGCAGAAAGTTGCAGAGATTGAGGAACTTTTTGATGCGTACAAGAGTACCGCTGGGAACGAGATTGACAACATCATGAAGGTTGCAGTTTTGATGAGGCTTTTGAAACCTGAGTTGAAACGTCATGTTCAGCTACAGATGACTGCAACAACAACGTATACGCAAGCGCGCGACATGATTACTGATTATGACAGGGCAACAGCAACGTGGGCAGTTGATACTGTTCGACCAACATTTGCTAGCTCTTTGCTAGCTCATCTTCAGGTGATGGCTTGGTTCCCATGGACGTTGACCAAGTGCGCATGGAGTACAAAGGAAAGGGTAAAGGTGGTAAAAGAAAAGGCAAACGTGCCAAAGGAAAGGACAAGGGCGGCAAGGACAAATCAAAAGGTTTGGCTCTAAGTCACAGCAGTACAACAATGAGCGCAAAGGAAAGGGCAAGGGCAAGCAGGAACGTGGTAAGGGCAGTGGAAATGCGCTGAAAACCTGTTTTGTATGCAATAAGACAGGTCACATTGCAAAGGATTGCTGGAGCAGACAGTCGCAGGTACGGTCAGTTGACGCTGTTGATGGATCAGCAACACAGCAGAGAACTGATGCAGAGAGCCAGCGATTTTCTAGCTCGGCAAGCATGAGCGCTGCAACCACGAGCAACATCAGGCAAGTTTTGATGTATGACATGTCAACCCCGAGAGCACATGTTTCAGGACCGAGCCGATTTAGGATTGACTCATATGACGAGGAGGAGTTTCCATCTCGTGTGAATGTGGTGCATATGGTTCAAGCAGATGTGCAAACAACACACCGATGCACTACAGCAGTGAATAACATGCATGAGATGAAACACTGTGACCATTTTGACATGAGTTGCAGTGACTTGGATTGCGACTGGGATTTATCTCCATGCTTTGCATCTTTTTCTTGCATGCAGTATTGCAACGCGATTCAGCAGCCTGTCAGGGATGATGCTGGATCTGCAATTGACTCCACCATTGTGATTGATACCGGCGCAGATGTGAGTGTTGCACCCATGTGGTGTATGGGTATTGGTGCGGTTTCAAACCTCATTTCTGACAAAACCTACCTTCCCATTTTGCAATCTTTCAATGTGCGTTCTGGCAGGAGAGCCATGGGGGCCGCGTCAGCCGCAGTTTTCTACTTTGACTATGGCGCCACAACTAGATTGGCGATTCTTTGGCTGCTCCGGGTGGTCGGAGGCCCACGCTGTCCCTGCTTCTGGCCCTCTGCTTGCCTCATCTTTCGTACATCGCTGTGATGGTGTATGCGCATGTGAGAACTGCGCAGGGCCGCTCTCGGCGGCACCGGGTAATGCCTGTGCGCTGCGCTAATTCATGCATGTCTCGCATTACCTGGCCACTTACTGTGGCTTTTTTGCCCGTGAGTGATGTTTAATTCCTCTCGATGTTTTGCTTGGCGGACTTTCTACGCCTTACTTGCGCATTTTGCTCTCTCTGCATGGCCATTTATGGGGGTTAACGATGCGCAAATGTGCCCCCGGCTCTAACTGTGCCTCGGGCTTGGGCGCTGCCTTGGGGGCAGGCTTGGGCTTGGGTGTTGCCTTGGGCTTGGGTGCTGCCTTGGTCAAGGGTGCTGCCTTGGGTGCTGCCTTGGGCGCTGCCTTGGGCATGGGTGCTGCCTTGGGTGCTGCCGGCGGATTGTGATGCCTGTGCGCTGCGGTAATTCATGCATGTCTCGCATTCCCTGGCCACTTACTGTGGTTTTTTTGCCCGTGAGAGATTTTTAATTCCTCTCGATGTTTTGCTTGGCGGTTTCTACGCCTCACTTGCGCATTTTGCTCTCTCTGCATGGCCATTTATGGGGGTTAACGATGCGCAAATGTGCCCCCGGCGGATTGGAGCGCGCATTTGTTGACTCTTATGCCTGCCACTTCAATTTTTATTTGGACTCAATGAAGTTCAGTTCATGAAATTTGGAGCGGTTGCTCTTACGTTGTCGATTCCCATGTGGGCGAAATGATTGACTGTTTGTTGGTGTTGTCTTTTCTCTGGTTCGTTGTTTTGTGCGTTGTTTCTGTGTTTTCTTTGTTGTTTTGGTTACGGTCGTTTCGTTCGCGTGGCATCTTCTGTGTCTCACATCCGTCTCACTTCGTTTTTATGTTTATTAGGTTTCGTGACCGATGGCAATTGCCCCAAGGCGCGCAGGTGACAAAAAAAAACCTGTCCTTCACATCGCCGTAGTCGCGCCAAATGCGGCTCGACCGCGAAGACAGCTTGTTAACGCACCTCTTCTCGAATTCCCCCCAGGCCGCCCAGGCCTCGGAATCCCTTTCCATCGCAAGGCAGGCGTTCTGCCTGGGTCCTTGGTCCTCGCCGAAGCTGCTGAGCTCCCGGAGGACGTGAGTCCACGCGGACTGCCAGACGATGGGCTTCCCCTCGTACCTAAGGGGCGCCGACTTGGCGCCCTTGGGGCTCGTCTGTACCTCGCCCAGGGCCGACGCTTTGGTCGGACCATTTTTTTTATACTCGCTTTATAAGAAAAGGACCGGCAAGCAAAGTCAAGATGACTACCATCGCCACTAGCGTCGCCCTCGGCTCAAGCGGCTCGAGGGCCGCCATTTCCGGAAAAAAACGCGTTTTTGTCTGTTTTTTCCGTAAATTCAGGTGATTTTGCATGACAGGTTGCCGGTGTTGCGTTTTTCTCACGATTTTCACGTTGTCGGTCGTGTTTGGAAAGAGCTTCCCCAAGCACGTGAGCCTTGTGAAGGCGAGATTTGGGGGCACTCTGGGGTCCGGGGCGGCAGGGAACCGCTCGCGGGTACAAAGGCGTGGTTTCAGACTGACAGTTTTTCTTGACCTCACGTGCCCTGTGCCCAGACTTCGACGTGTCGCAGCGCCGCGCTTTGGAGTTGCCTTTTTGTCACTTTTTGTTGCAGGTGGATCCAATTAATTTGTCAGGCCCCCTGATCTTTGGCCTAGCGAGGCCCGGACACCCCCCCCCGTCCCGTGCCAGGATTTGCGCGACTCGAAGACGTTCTGCCTGGGCCTTTTTGCTGATTGCGCCGTCAGTGTTGATGCGCGGATTTCAACTGAGCTTTCAGGGTTGGGCCCAACCTTGATCTCTTTGACCCGGTGAGGCCCGAGTGGTTTGCGTTGCTTTTTTGTGTGCTTTTCCCAACCCCGTCAAGCCGCGCCGTCAGGCCCGTGTATCTTTGGAAATCGTGACCTCGTTGAGCCAGGCCCGCATTTTGTGTTGTCTCTCCAACCTGGTGAACCCTTGACCTTGAGAGCGATTGCCCCAACCCCGTCAAGTCGTACTGTCAGGTTTTTTGTAAGTCAGGCAGTGTGGTTTCCTCAAAATCGCCTCTTTTTTCCTGGCGCTCAGGCACTCCGAACTTTTGAGCTTGCGCCTCGAGCTCCACGTTCCGCCCGGGTCCTCGCCGCGTTCCGTTGTCATGGCCAAGAGGTCCCGTGCAGGTTATTGTCATTTGATCTTTGTCACCAATCTGTCAGCCCCCTTGATCTTTGACCCAGTAAGGCCCTGACGGTCCCCGGGTCTCGAGGGTCCCTGGTTCCTGGGGTCCCTGGGGTCCCTGCTGCGTCCCTGGGCACGCGTGCGTCGCCAGGGTCCCAAAGTCCATCCATCCTTGTCAACGCACGGCGTTTTCAGGGATTTTAGGGACCCCAGAAACCTTACGGACCGTAGGGACCTTAGGGACCTTAGGGACCCTTGGGACCTTAGGGACCCCAGGGACCTTAGGGACCCCAAAAACCTTAGGGACCCTGGGTCTTGGGGGCAAGAGATCCTGTGAAGTGTGAAGTCATCTCTCAAGCTTCGGTTGGTTGCAGCTTGCCACGCAAGGGGACACAAAGACGCGCGGAAGGGCAAAGCTTCTGTTGTTTTTCCATTCGAGCAACTTTCCATACATCTATTTATCTTCGTGTACTCATATCTATTTATTTTCATACATTTATATCTTCATATCTTATCTAGGTTCAAAAGGCCTGTGGGCCTGATTCTGAGGTTCTTGTTCCGTCGCGAACGTGCGCGGTGCGCGGGGGGTGCTCGCGGGGGGGCGCGCGTGCGTGCGCGCGGGGCGCGCGTGTGCGCGCGCGGGGCGCGCGTGTGTGCGTACGGGGCGCGCGTTGCGTGCGCGTGGGGCGTGCGCGCGCGTGCGTGCGCGCGTGCGTGCGTGCGTGCGTGCGCTCGTGCGTGCGCGCTGGCGTGCGTGCGTGCGTGCGTGCGTGTGCATGTGCGCGTGCGCGTAGGCGGGCGGGCAGTGGGCGGGTGGGCGGGCGGGCGGGCAGTGGGCGGGTGGGCGGGCGGGGCTTCCAAAGATTCCAAGGCGTAAAAGACACTTCCAACATACAGGCTGGGAAGACCTTAATTTAAACCTTTCTGATGCTTGACCATTTGCACCTCGAGGACCTGGAAGCAAGTTCCCTGAAAAGCAAGGAACTAGAAAGAATGACCTGCAAGCAAGGACCTGGAAGCAGCGAACTGGAAGCAGAGAATTGTTTCCTTTACTAGGAAGATACTAAGAAAAAACAAAATGACACAACATGATAGAAGATGTAAAAAAGATATCCCATGCTATGATAACTTTAAACCACAGATAAAACACTGTGAAATAATTGACTTTGTCCAAAAAGCGAGCAATAAAGGATGATCCGCGAGCCATCGCACATACTTTGGGTGGATAAACGCACGAATGACAGGCGAACAGCAGCGAGCCAGCTGCATATTTTTTGCTGCGATCCGTCCTAGACCAAATGGATCGGCGAGTCCGCCGTAACCTTTACAAGCTGCGGATCACAAAATGCGACTTGCCCAGGTCTACGAAGCTCACTGGTTTCAGCATGCCCAGACTTTGCGAACTGCCCGTCGCTTGCAAAGCAGACTTTTTTGCAGAGCCTGATACCTGTAGAGCCAACTTGCACAGCGCTTGCCCTTGAGTAGAAGAAAGGTTGCAACAGGTGGCAGGAAGGGCCAGGTGAGTCAGTAGTTGCGACTTTCGAGCTGGAACTGCGGAAGGAAGTGTCAAGCACTGTTCTCTCGTTATAGACTAACGAGGGGCCCCCGCTACACACCTCCGTGCCAGGATTTGCGCCGCGTCGCACGTTGCGCACCCTTCTAAAAGTAGCAAGATATAATCCTAATCCAAACAATGGCATCATCCTTGCGCAATAAGACAAGTAACTGGTGCAGTAAAACCAAGGAGGGAAAGCCTGGCCTTGCAAAGAAGAGGTCTGGAGGGGCTTTGGTTGCTGGTTTGGAGGGGGCTGCTGTTTGTTTCATTTAGTTTGGGTTAGTAGTTGCTGGTTTGGAGGGGCCGCTTGTTTCGTTCCAGCTTCATTAATGTTGTGTTGGTGGTTTGGATGGGGCCGCTTTTGTATTTAGTTTGGGTTGGTGGTTTGGAGGGGTCCGCTTTTTCCAATTGGTTTGTGTTGCTGGTTTGGAGGGGCCGCTTGTTTCATCTAGTTTGCGTTGGCGCTTTTCCACTTAGTTTGGGTTGGTGCAACGGTTGGTGGTTGTAATGTCATCTAATTAATTGTTGTTGGCGGTGTGGAGGGGGCCGCTTTTTCCATTTACCATAATTTGGGTATGTTTGGGTTTGTGATTTGGATGGGGCCGCTATCTTGGAGGGGCCGCTTGTTTCATTTAGTTTGGGTTGGCGGAAGTTGCGAAAGACAAACCAAAGGTCAAAATCCAGGGCCTAGTTCCTGATTTAGAACCAAGTTCAAAACGTTGAAAGTCCCAGGTCCCCCCAAAGTGATGTTTCTGCACACAGGGGCCCAAGCGCTTCAAAAGTCCAGGGTCCTCGCAATAGTCTTTCTTTATTTAGGGAGGTCAAACAGTAGTTGGATTCTTTCAGGGCCTGTCGGCGGCCTGCTTTGTCGGGCTGCTGCTTGTTGCGATGTCCAATTAGTAGCTTGTTGTGTGCGCCTGCCGATTTTTTGTGCAGCGCTGGATTGCTGCTTATTTTTGCGAAGTGGGACATTTTTTGTAGGGCGTCTAATTTGCTTATTGTGCGGGGATGCTGCTTTTTTGTGCGCCGCTGGATTTTTCAGGGCCTGTCACTGGCCTGCTTGGTCGGCCTCCTGCTTTTCGTGAAGTGGGGTTTTGTCCGTTGGGCTCTTAGTTTGTTGTTTTGTGTGGCTGCCGTTTTCTTTTTTGCGCAGCTGGATTTTGTTCAGGGCCTGTCACTGCCCCGCTTGGTCGGGCTGCTGTTTTTCGTGAAGTTGTTTTTTTAGTAGGGCTTCTAATTTGCTTATTTTTCGTGGATCTGCTTGGTCGGCCTGCTGCTTTTCGTGAAGCGTTGTTGTTGTTTTTTCCGAAGTGCTTTCAGTTTGCTTGTTGTGTGCGCCTGCCGTTTTTTAGCGCAGTTGGATTTTTTCAGGGCCTGTCACTGGCCTGCTTGGTCGGCCTGCTGCTTTTTGTAAGTGGGATTTGTTTTGAAGGGCTTCTAGTTTGCTTGTTGTGTGCGCCTACCGGTTTTTGTAATGCAGTTGGATTTTGCTCCTTGCCTGTCGCCGGCCTGCTTGGTCGGGCTCAAGTAGTTAGAGCTTCTAATTTGCTTGTTGCGTGCGCCTGCTGCTGTTTGTGCAGCGCTGGATTTTGTTCAAGGCCTTGTAGGGCTTCTAATTTGCTTCTTGTGCCTGGATGCTGTTCTTTGCGCGCAACTGTTTTTGTTCAGGGCCTGTCACTGGCCTGCTTGGTCGGCCTGTTTCTTTTCGTGAAGTGCTATTTTCCGTTGGGCTTCTACTTTGTTTTTTTTGGGTGTGTGGCTCCCGTTTTCGTTTTTGTGCAGCTGGATTTTGTTCAGGGCCTGTCACTGCAATGCTTGGTTGCGCAGCTGGATTTTTTCAGGGCCTGTCACTGGCCTGCTTGGTTGGCCTACTGCTTTTTGTGAAATGAGATTGTTTAGTAGAGCTTGTCATAACATCAAGCAATAAGGAAAACATTCCATCAAAGTGAGGAAGGCCACGCATCACAACAACACTGATGTGCCTTTTAATAGTGGCAAAGCCCTTTTGCTTGAAAAGTGCATTTGATGCGCTATCTAAACTTGCAAAACTAGCAAACCAGACCAAACATAGCAAAGCAGATAAGAACACAAAACACAAGAGCAAAATAAACACAGATATGCAAACAGATGCTTTATTATCTTCAATTTCTTTTGGTTAGAAGAGATGTGGAAGGTACAAAGATGTCTTATCTTTTAGTTTCCTGAGTAGCTACGCCTACGTCTACTATATCCCCTGCGGAACATAACCAACCGCATCTGATAAGAAAAAATGTTAGCCACCACAAAAACAGACTTATATCTGACTTACTCTCTTCTATTTCAATCCATTTCCAAGCTGTCTGACTCCGAACCTTCTTACAACTGGAAGCCACTGCATTATGCATGGGGCTGACTCCGCGCCCGCTCACCCCCGCGCGCGCCCGTCCCCCCCGCGCGTACACACGTACACCCCGCCCGCGCGCCCGCGCGCGCACCGGGCACGTACACAAATAAGGGCTAGTTTTTCAAAAATAAGGCCTTATTTTTGAAAAACTAGCCCTTATTTGTGTACGTGCCCGGTGCGCGCGCGGGCGCGCGGGCGGGGTGTACGTGAGCACGCGCGGCGGGAACGGGCGCGCGCGCGGGGTGTACGTGCGTGCGCGCGGAGTGCGCGCACGGGCGTGCAAACGCGCGCGCGCGCGCGCCAGGCGCGGGCCTGGCCTTATTTTGCAAACTAGCCCTTATTTGTGTACATGCCCGGCGTGCGCGCGGGGCGCGCCGGCGCGCTTGCGGGAGTGCACATGTGTACGCGCAGGGTGAACAAGCGCGCGGGCGCGCGACGCGTGAGTGCGTGCGTGCAGGGTGCGCGCAGGCGTGCAGGCGCTGTAGGTCCTAGTTTTTGGATTAATTCTTGAACAACTAGCCCTTATTGGTGTACGTGCCCGCCGTGCGTGCGGGGCGCGGGCGCGCGGGGGTGTACGTGCGCGCGTGCGGGGTGAGCGGGCGCGCGCAGGCGCACGTGCACGTACAGGGGGCAAACAAGCCAGCCCCATGCATGAAGGAGTTACTTCCAGGGGCCTCGCGCCCAACTCCCTGAGTTCAGTTCCTTGCTTTCACCTGCTTGCTCTCAGGCGCCTGCGTCCTGGACCTTAGCCTGTGCTTCCAGCTCCTCTTTTCCAGTCCTTGCTCCTTGTTCCCTGCTTGCAGATTTGTTGCTCCAGTTCCCTGCTTCCTGTTTCCAAGTCTTTGCTTCCCTGCTTTCCAATTCCTTGCTTTCAGTCCGCTGCTTCCAGTTCCCTGCTTCCAGCTTTGCGGCTTCCATTTCCATACTTCCAGGTCCCTGCTTCTACGTAGCTCCCTGCTTCGCTTCCCCTGCTTTTCAGGTCCAGTTCCGCCAGCTTTCCTTGTCCAATTCCATGCTTCCAGTTTCCAGTTCCTGCTTCCAAGCCCTTGCCTTGTTCTGGCTTCTTCCTTGCTTTTCAATTCCGCGCTTCAGTTCGCTGCCTCCAGTTCCCAAGCCCAGTTTCTTGTTTCCAGCCCCCTGCTTCTAGTTCTCTGCTTTGCTTCCAGGTCCAGGACCTCCGTGCTGGTTCCTTGGGAAGGCTGGCTCCGAACGCGGCGCAAACGCGGGCGACGCAGGTGATGCAGGCGATGCGCGCGCAGGGGTTGCGAGGCGGCGACGCTGCCGACGCTGCCGGGATGCTAGGGTTTTTTGCAGTGTTTTGCGCCTTCCCCCCAACTCGAGCTGCGTCCGCAAACGTTTCCCGCAAAGCAGTGCGGGTGAGAAATCGCATCTCGGGCAAAAAACCATGGTCGTCCAAATCAGACCACGTCCAACCGTCCTGTTTCGTGGGCAAATCAGGGCGGGTAAGAAAGCGCAGCGCGTCGAACAACTCAGGAAAAGAACCCGGCCTGTTTCTTGGTCAGAATCAGGACCGGCAAGAAACAGGGTATAAAGAATCGCAGCTCGTCCGACCCGTCCTGTTTCCCCGCAAAACCGAACGAGTGAGAAATCAGGGCTAGTCCAACCCGTCCCGCTTCTCCGGCGAATCAAGACGGCCAAAAAATCACAGCTCGCCCAAGCTGTGCGGCTTCCTGGCCAAAACACGGGTAAAAAGCGTAAAAAGCACGCAAGAAACCACAGCTGGTCCAACCTTTCCTGTTTCCCGGATCGCGTTTCAGAACTTGCCCAACCCGCCCTATTGCTCTTGTTCGTCGAACCCGTCAAATTTTTCGAGCAAATCGCAGCCCGTCTGCTATCAGGACCCGGAATAACTACTGCTAATTAAGAACAGTGAAGCAATGCAGAAGCTTTCCGAGCTAATGCGAGGACAAGCAAAAGCGCCGCCCACTCCTAGTTGAGCCTGAAGGAAAAGCGCGCCCTGTTTTTCGAGCAAATCACGCCCGTCCTGTTTTTCAGGCAAATCAGGACAGGCTCAGGACAAGCAAAGACGTCGTCCGCCCCACTCCCCCAGTTGAGCCTGAAGGAAAAAGCATTGCTCGTCGAACCAGTCCTGTTTTCGAGCAAATCAGGACGGGAAAGAAATAGCTTGCCCAGCCGGCCCACCCCGTCCTGTTTTCCAGGCAAATCAGGACGGGCTCAGGACAAGCAAAAACATCGTCCACTCCTAGTTGAGACTGATCCAACCCATCCTGTTGTTCAATTCAGGACGGGTTTGCCGCGTCCAACCCGTCCATCAGAACGGGCTCAGCACTCAGCACAAGCAAAAAAACGTCGCCATTGCACCCCTAGTTTGGGCCTGAAGGAAAAAGCGTTGCTCGTCCAACCAGTCCTGGTTTCGAACAAATCAGGATGGGAAAAAACGGCTTGTCCAGCCGGCCCAACCCGTCCTGTTTTCCATGCAAACCAGGGCAGAAATTCGCCCAACCGTCCTGTTTTTTTGAGCAAAATCAAGACGGGCAAAAAGCCAGCTTGTCCAGCCGGTCCAACCCGTCCTTTTCAGGATGGGCTCAGGGCAAGCAAAACACCGTCCACTCCTAGCTCCCCCTGAAGGAAAAAGTATGGCTCGCCCAACCCGTCCTGCTTTTTTCAAGCAAATCAAACAGCTTGTCCAGCCAATACGCAAATCAGGACTAGAATCGGCTAGGACTGGTCCTGGGACCAGGGGCACCAGGAATCCATCCGAAGTTCACAGCGACCGCAAACAAAAACCCAAAAAAAAACACGCTACTCCGCTCTGGAGTGAGCTTGAGAACAGGAAGCAGAGAGGCTGGCGGATTCTAGAAGTGCCTTGGAAATCACGCACACGCGCGCACGCACGCGTGTCCGCGCGCCCGCCTCTCCGCACGTACGCCCGCACGCCGGCGCGTGCGACCCGCACACACCCGCGCACGCACCTGGTCGCCCGGCGAGCATGCGCGCTCCCCGCGCGCACGCACGCACGCGCGCCTCCCCGCATGGCCGCGCGCGCTCTCATCCATCGCCCACCCACCCAACCCACCCACCCCACCCACCCCACCCACCCCACCCACCCACTCGCCCCACCCACCCCACCCACTCGCCCCCCACCCGCCCACCCCCAGCCATGCACCCGTCCATCCATCCAGCCAGCCATCCATCCATCCCGCTCGTGCGAGCGTGCGGAACAGTCTAATCTGCCTCTCTGATGTTTGGCCGAATTGGCTTCACTTACAAGACGCAAATTGTGGAGGCGTTTTAGGCAGTGCCGTTTTCCTTTTCGTTTCCAACGATTCCAAAGCAAGACATTATATAGAACCTCTATGGTGGAGCTGAAAACAGGGAACTGGAGCACGGATGCGCGCCCCACGCACCCTGCGCGCACGCCCGCGCGCCCCCCGCGCTCACGCACGCGTGCCCTGCGCGTACGCATGCGCGCCCCGCGCGTACGCGCGCGTGCGCCCCGCACTTACGCACGCGCGCGCGTGCGCGCGCCCTGCGCGTACGCACGCGCGCCCCGCGCGTACGCGCGCGCGCGCCCCGCACGCACGCACGCGCGCGCGTGCGCGCGCCCTGCGCGTACGCACGTGCGCCCTGCACGTGCGCACGCGCGTCCCGCACGTACGCACACACGTGCGCATCTTCAGATCATCCTTACACAGGCCCCTTGGACTTAGCTAATTCATATCTCTACGTATTTGTATCTCTTTATGAATTTTCATATATTTATATCTTTGTATTTCTACAAATTCATATCTTTATATCTTTGTATCTTTATACCTTTCTCTTTATATCTTTATATCTTTATGTCTTTGTGCCTTTATGTTGGTATGTCTCTACATGGTGTTTTCTACATCCGTGTTTGTAGTTGGGAGATGATGTTGTGGTGTTGTGGCCCATTTGCAATGTGTGTGTGTGTGTCTTGGCTTCG
The DNA here is from genome assembly GCA_963377175.1 of Effrenium voratum. NCBI lineage: Eukaryota > Dinophyceae > Suessiales > Symbiodiniaceae > Effrenium > Effrenium voratum. Next base: position 71,307 of record CAUJNA010003430.1, read on the forward strand.
GCATTTTGTGTTTTTGCATGACCCTATGATGCTGGAGAATGCCCAGGCTGAGTGGTACCCGGCGTGAAGTTCTTGCCAAGATCCCTTCAAGCCCCAAAATCCTTGGGGCCACCAAGGATCTATTGAAGTCCCTGGGTCGCTGGGTCCCTGAAGTCCTCGGAGTCCCTAGGGTTGCTAGGGTCCCTAAGGTCCCTAAGGTCCCTAAGGTCCCCAAGGTCCCTAAGGTCCCTAAGTCCCTGAACCCGCCGTGCGTTGACAGGGATGAGCGCACTCTGGGGCCTTGACCCCAGCGACTCTAGGGGACCCTAGGGACCTTAGGGGACCCCAGAGGCCCCAGTGATCCCAGGGACCAGGGACCCAGAAACCCCCGCCCTTCAGCCTCTGGCGGCCCGGTGCCGATTTCGGCTGCTTGTTTTGCAGGCAGGCCAGTTTGGTATCTCGCTTGGACTTTGATGCAGCGGCAGGATGTGGGTCAGCCAGTCTGACGGATGGACGGCGCGAAGCCTTGCAAGGCTTGGCCCGACCGACCTTCAGGCCGCGAGTGAAAAGGAGGAGGAGCATCCAAACCCGTGCGTTGGTGTTGCCAAAGAAGCCAGTCAATCTTGTGTTTGCTCTGGAAACTTGGCTCGAGGGTACTCATCAACACTGACACAACAACAGCTCGCAATGGTTGCCCGATGGGTCTAGTGCCAGTGCTTGAGGAATCGCAGGCCGCTCAAGCGCTTTTCGAATAGCCATGGCGATGATGCGGACCAGGACCAAAAGCCGAGGCTGGCAAGCTTGTGACGCTACCGTGCCCGCGGTAGGCAGCGGCCAGGTATGTGCCTCTGCCTTCTCGGGATTGCATTGGCGCTGCTCGTGCAGCCGAGCACGGCCTGGGTCTTGGGACACATTTTTTTTCGAAGGTTTTCGGGTTTCAGGAGTCCCTTGTCGCCGCCGCCCAGGACTTTGCTCGAGGAGTTCCTGGGCTGAAGGAGCATGAAGTCCCTCCTTTGCATGTTCTTGTTTCGTGCTGAGTGCCAGGACAGCATATTGGCCCAGTTCTCAGAGTTGCCCGCAGGCGCAAGCAGATTGCACTTTGGCTCTTTCAGGCAAAACGGCACCCGTTGCATGCCGGAGTCGCTCGGCGCGCCGGGGCTGCGCAAGAGGACTCCTCCGACCCGAAGCCCGTTCGCATCTTTTGCCGGTTGCCGCCAGGACAACAGTGGCCAGGCCTGGGGGACACGTGCATCGGGCTTGAACGTTGGGCTTGTTGGTTGTCAGGACTGGCGCGATCTTGAGGAGGCGGCGGACCAGAGAATGCGGGCCGAGTTCGTGGAAGAGGCAGGGCTGTTTGCTTCCTTTGCCGATCCACATTTCGCCGCATTTTCTTTTTCCGCCAAAGCAGCCAAAAGGGCATTGGAGAAGGCCGTCTGTTTGTGTGTGCTGCTTCGGTGTGTGAGTCTTGCTGGGCAGGACCTGCTCCTGGCGCGGCAGCAGCTGCAATTTGCTCTGGAGGAGCAAGAGACGGCCCAGGCGCAGGTCGCGACAGCCCAGGAGCAGGTCGCGACAGCCCAGGAGCAGGTCGCGACAGCCCAGGAGCAGGAAGCAATTGCGGTGAGGCGTCTCGCTCGGGCGGAGGAATCGGGCGATGCGAAAAAGGTGCAGGCGGCGGAGAGGAAGGTGCAGGCGGCGGAGAGGAAGGTGCAGGTGGCGGAGAGGAAGGTGGAGAGGGCGAAGAAGGAGGTCCAGGAGGCGGAGAGGAAGGTGGAGAAGGCGGAAAGGAAGGTGGAGAGGGCGAAGAAGGAGGTCAAGGAGGCGAAGGCAAGCGGCCGGACGAAGGAGTCCGAGGCGGGCGGAGTCGGTCGCTTCCGCCGGCCGGCTGCGTTCTGGGACTCTGATCGTTGCGTGCGGTTCTGAAATTCCCCGCGCGGCCCGCACATGGTTTTGGTGGGGCTGCCCTGATCGCATCCACAGAACCAGGAAATCCCAACATTGCATTTGTGCAGATTGCAGCGCTTCCTGTCTTCATAGATTTCAAGTGGCTGCATTGTTGGCAGGCGTGAAACGAATCAGTGTGGAGGCCCATGAATCGATGTTGCCCTTCCTTGCCATTTGGGAGGTCGTTCGCTTCTGCCGGTAAGTGGTTCGGTTTTTCCCTCCCCACCTGCTTTTTGAAGAACAAGACCTGCCCTTCTGCCATGGGGGAGAGGGAAGGCAAACTCTGATGCCGTTGCAGCCATTGGGGTCGTTGCCGCTGCAGGCACAAGTCAATGGTTTTATTTTGTTCCGACAGCATGAGCATGGAGGAGATTGCTAACATGTGCGCAATGTATTTCTGCTGTTGGCTGACTTTTTGTTGAGGTGTGCCGTTGGTCGTTGTGTGTGGTTTTGACTTCCCCAGCTCGCAAATGCTTGCAGTGGGGCTGCCCTGATCACATCCACAGAACCAGGAAATCCATTGCTCGACACTGAATGTACTTGATGCCACTCTCTCTCCTCATCAAACTTGCAGTGTTTCGACTCAGTGGGGAGGCCATAAAGAGATTGTTGAGCTTAACCACGCATCCGCTTCCTTCTTTTTGGACTTCAGCTGGCTGCATTTTTGGCAGACGGCATTGTTCCGATGTGAAGCCCCAGGAACATCCCCAGCTTTGCGTCCACGGGCAGCGATTGTACGGTGTTTTGTTTCGGGTGGCTCGCTGGCTTTGATTTCTCCCGCCTGGAATTGTTTCAGCGGGGAGAGCTGCAGAACTAGTCTTCCTGCAACTCTGAGAAAGAAGTGAAATCTGCACGTTTAACAAACAGCCCACATTCGTGGCCACCCCACAAGCTGCGGGCCACAGGTGGACATTGCTGAGGCGTTGGCCGAAATGCTGTTCAACACCACGGACACCCAGTGGCCGCTGGTCAGCGCCAAGTATTCTGCAGCTTCCAGCAGCATCATAGACCTGAGCCGTGGCGCTTTCAGAGGAGTACTGCCAGTAGGCAAAGAGGACAAGGCCCAGTTGCTCGACCGCCAAGAAGAGGTTGCTTTCATTGTGCAGCAACTCAAGATGCGAGCGGACGATTTGAAAGGTCGAATGGGCACTGACAAGCGAGCTTCCCCAGCAATGGTAGTAGCACAGGCCCCTGGCTCTGGCAAAAGCCACTTCCTGGCCAAGTTGGGCGAGCAGCTGCCGAGCCTGTACGACTTGGAGGGCAATAACCAAACACCTATCGTTAGCGCATTCACCTACAACTCCGGGATGAGCACAGCTTTGAAACATGAATCCGGCAAGACGGACGTTTTGGCCGACTTGGCCTTGCGAATCATCTATGGCGCGGCGAGGCACATGACTGAGAACGGATGCCAGTGCTGCAGCTGGGATGGCTTCTTGCATGAACTTCGCAGTGCAAGGCGCAATGAGATTCTGGCCACCCTGCGAAGCGACCCAACTTTTGCGGTCAAGCTGCTGCGCAACTGGTATGGAGCCCGCCCTTTGGTGATCCTTGCCGACGAGGTTGGCAAGTCTGAAGACGAAGCTGCGGTGCGACATTGTCTGTGCAACTCCATGGACACCTGGGGCGGGCAAGCTTTCGTGGTTATGTCGGCGCTGAGTGAATATGACGAACTGAAGGCAATGTTCAATGGCAGCCAGCGAGACTACCACATCCTGGCGTTGCGGACCCTGGATTGTGACACCTTCAGGCTTTTTAGCGCAATGCTTCAAAAGCTGAATGACAAGCAGAACGCAAGCGTGAAGAGAAATATCCTTGAGTACCGCATCGCACTTGCCTGGGGCACCACTGGAGGCTACGCAAGAGCCGTTGAGATTTTGGCAGAGTACATCGGGAGAGCAGAGCTGGGTGCTGGGTTGGTTCTCAAAATGGCTTTGGACCACCTTGCCAAGGTAAATCATCCCCTTCCTCCAAGTTTCACATTGGAGGTTTTGGAGGAAGTGCTTGCAGTGTGGGAGGACGATTCACGAATGTTTTCCTTGGACAAACTCTTGGCATACAGTGCTCGTTTTGCCAAAGCCATCTACACAGGGAGCGTCCTTCTGGAGTCACTTCAGTTGGGAGCAGGATACTATCCGACTGTGGCGTCGTGGCATGCGGCCCAACTCTTTTGCAGCCCTGTAAGGCGAGAAAAGGAATTGCTTGGGATTCTTCCCAGATGTCGGAAGCTGATGGAGATGGCAGGCCAAGCATACAAGAGCAAGGTTGCTGCCGTAAATCAAGATGAGGAGTTGGAGATAATAAAGCAGGCGAGCGCATACCTCACTGAAGTCGCAGCAGCTTTCGGTGTCATGATTGCCATCGTGAAGAAGTATGAGAAGCTGCCACCAGCGCTCCTTCAGGGGGCCTGCCAAAGCATTTGTGACATTGGCTTTGATGATTCGCTTGCGCAGAAGTCAGACCTTGCGACACGAGGCGAAGAGGATGCACCCCAAAAGCTCAAGGAGTTTTTAAAGCAATCCCAGGCACGTGGCAGAAATCAGACTCAGCCGTTCTTGCTGATCATGGCCCCCCAGAGTTGCCAGGCGCTCGACTTTGTCATATACTGCAAGGACAAGCAAGCTTTGGTGGCGGTTCAAGTAAAGTCCGACACGCCCAGCAATCGAAAGGCCAAAAGAAGGCAACTCAACAAACTCAAGAAAGCAGCACAGGACTTACAGGAATGTGGCACGGACATGCTGGCAGTTGTTGCCTCGGAGAGTGCAGAGCTTGGCGAGTTGCAATTTCGTTGTTTGCAGCTGAGCGACATACGGCAGCTGGTGCCCCCTTTCCTACGTCACCTCTCCGGTCTTGCTGCCGGATTTGACGCAGCTGGTAATGCCCCTGGCCAAGACGACGTTTCAAGCAAGCCCAGAGCTGGCGGGGAAAAAGTGGCATCACTGAATCATTTCAGGCTTCATGTTCTGTGTAAGAGGGAGCTAGGAGTAACATAGTCGACGAGGCTTCATTTTGCTGATCTCTGGTTAGCTGTCATGCTGAACGGACCATGCGCTTTGGGTCCAATATTCCCCGCAGCCTAAGCCACATTGCTTATGCAAAGCTTGGTGCGAAGGTTGCAAAGCTTGCTGTGAACTGCCCAGGACCGCTAAGCTGCCATGCTGATTGTGCTGGGTTCCACTGCTTCAGGGCAGGGCTGTGGTTCTTCATGATCAAAACCAGAAGAAGATAGGGTGTGCAAGGGCTGCCCCAGGAAAGTCGTCCAGCTGCCTCACCGCAGCGGGCCTGCCCCGCCTTGTCAGCCTGCCCGCGGCGTTGCCGCTGCCCAGAGGGGCAGGCAGGGCCAGCTTCAGCAGGGTCTCGCGGCCCTCTGTGCTTCTGACCGTCATGGAGTCCACGGCCTGCAGCCGCTGCACGTCGCCGTACTGCGGGTTGAAGCTCCGGGTCGCGTTGGTGGGCGCCCTGAAGTCCCATGCGTCCTCGATCGCTTTCATGCGCCGGTCCGTCAAATCCTTGTTTTGCTGGAACTTGTCGGCGTTGTCCTGCAGCAGCCGGAACTCGGTGGCCGGCTGCTTCTCCACGTCCTCGGGGGCGCCGTGCTGCCCGAGACGGCGCCGGTGGACGTCAGCGTGGCTCCGGACACGGCGCCGGCCGTGAGCGCTGCGCAGGAGACTGCGCCCGAGGCGTCGTGTTGCCGGCCAGGGTTGCGTCCAGGATCTGGAGCCCGTAGACCTCCATCCTGCCGTCTGGTTGGCCAGGCCCGGCGCCTGGAAGTGCGCCCCGAAGTGCAGCTTCGCAATCCCGTTCGGCGGCACAGTGAAGTACATCTTGGCCGCGCCCTGGTCCCCCACGAAGCTGCCGTACAGGGGATCGTAGACGTTGTCGGCCTCGGACATGTACACCACGAAGTTGGAGGCCGTGCCGAGCCGATACCGGCAGGCGAAGAGGAGCTCTCGGCCGGGGGTCAAGTTGTAGGTGCGCACGATGTTCCAGGGGTTCACTGCCAGGGTCATGGTGTAGCCGTCCACGCTCACTGCGCCCACGGTGTGCGTGGCCAGGACCACGCTGCATCCGCTCGCTGCTGGGACGAACCGTCCAGTTCGTCCGTGGGGCCCAGGATCTGCTCACCGATGGCGGCCACCACCTCGTCGGCCCCTCCGTCGTCCGGGAAGCGCACGGCTATCTCCAGGGCCGAGGCTGCCTCCGTGACTCCGAGCTTGCCGGCCAACAAACCGTCCACCTGCGCGATGGTGTAGTAGCTGAGCAGGGCGGCTGCGATGCTCGAGGCCGTTGCCGTGTCCTGGTCGGCGGCCGAGCAGCGCCGAGGTGATCTGGTTGGTCGTGAACACGTCCTGGTCCGGGCCCGTCCGGTAGGCCAGCAGCGCGCCCGAGATGGCTGCCTGCGTCTGTGTGTCCTGCACGCTCGCCGTCCGGTAGTCGGCCAACAGGGCGTCCACCTGCGCCGAGGTGTAGTAGGCCAGCAGCGCAGCCGAGATGGCGCTGGTCGTTTCGGCGTCCTGCGCCGTCCCCGTTCGGTAGTCGACCAACAGAGCATCCACAGAGCATCCACTTGCGCCGAGGTGTAGTAGGCCAGCAGCGCAGCTGCGAGGTCGGCCGTGATGCTCAGCGTGTCGTCGCCGGCCAGCAGCGTCGTGTCGGCCTTGGCGCCCTGGAGCGCTGAGATGCTGGCATCCCGGCTAGCAAGCTGCGCTGCGACGAAGGCCTTGGTGGCGAGACCCAGCACACCATTTGCTATCTTGGTGTCTACCTCCAGTGGTGTGTCCAACCCGTCCACCGTGGAAAGCAGGGCGGCCAGCGCGCTTGCGTCCGCCTTGCCGGCGAGGGCGGCGTCGAGGGCTGCCGTGGTGACTGCGTCCAGGAGGGCTGCTGTGATCTTTGAGTCCACCGAGGAAGTGTTGACGGCCGACTGCAGGTCGTACGCGGTCAGGGCGCTGGCGTCCGCCTTGGAGGCCTGCAGGCCTGAGATGGAGGCGTCTCGGCTGGCGAGCTCGGAGGCCAGCGCTGCGGCGGACACGACGCCCAGGAGAGCGTTGGCCACCTTGGTGTCGACCTCCAGCGGCGTGATCCTTGCTGCGATGTCGAGGGAGTGGTAGTTGGCTGCCACCGTGGCCAGCGTGGCGTTGTTGGCCGAGGCGATGGAGCCGTTCATGGCTGCCATGCTGCTGTAGTTCGACAGCTTCAGGTCCACGCTGTCGGGGGTGCTCTTCGTGGCCACACGCCCTCCAGCACGTCGAAGGCCGACTGGTCAGCCTTGTTCGAGAGACCCGTGGTCAGCGAGCTCTGCAGCGCAGCGATGCTGCTCCCGTGCGCAGCCACCTGCCCGTCCGTGGTGGCCAGGGCTGCTGCCGTGGCCAGAGGTGCGATTGCCGGCGCCAGCGCGCTGCTGTCCAGCTTCGAAGCCAGCTCTGCAGTGGCCCGGTCGTCCAGAGACAGCTGCGTTGTTGCCGGATGCTGCCGTGTTCACTGCCAGGTCTGCCACTTGCGCGTAGGGCGTGAGAGCGAGGGCCAGCTGCCCTGCGGTGACGTGCGTGCCTTCCGTCACCTCTCCGTTCTCCAGGACCTCCGGTGACAGGTCCTTCAAACATCTTTACATATGTTCTCGCCGACGCCTTAGTCCAGTGGCTAAGGCGTCGGCCAAGGAACTGACCGCTTCTTACTCCGCGCGGCTTGATTCGGCGGGCGTTTTTTTGCTGCCAGGCTGATGAGCGCCACGGTCTTGCCAAGGCCGGCATGCAGCTGGCGACGTGTCGGTGCTGCACTCGCCAAGCTAGAGTACTACCTTGCCCGGCGGCGCCCGGGCCTGCAGGTGCGTGGCGCGGACATTCGAGCCCGTCGTGAACCTGCGCCGCTGCTACTTGAGGCGAGACCCGGTCTTCCTGCGCTCCCTGGCGCACCTGGCGGGGGGCGCGACGTGGACAGGCACTTCTACTTCAGACGCCTCCTGCCGGGCGTGCTGAGAGGCCCTGCCGGGCGCCGGGCGGCCTGCGCGTACGCCCTGCTGCGCAACAGCTTCTCAGGAAAGTGGGGCTCCTTCGCACGGCAGCAGCAGCCGCTGCCCCCGAGCTGCGTGCGGTGGCTGCAGCTGCCACCGTCCAACGTGACCGTGCGGCACCAGGATGCGCTGGCCTATCTGCCAGCAATGCATTTACGCGGACTCTCCCTATATTTTCCTCGGTCGTGTCATGAACTTCTACGGCACGAGGGGGCAGGGCCACAACCTGGCCTTCCACTCAGAGCTCCAAGACGCGCTCTTTGCAAGCGGCCTGCCCTTCGTCGTGAGCGTCAACAACGTGCCGGAGGCCCGGGAGCTCTACAGCGGGGCCGACTCCATCACGAGCCTGAGGTCGGGCAAGAACAGTTCCAAGCCCGAGCTGCTCGTGCTGCATCGGGGCAATCCTGTTGCCGCAGGAGACGCAACCCAAAGCAAATGAGGCCAAAGACCCAACCTTCTGCTCTGAGTCACCTTAGAAAGCACTTATCAGGCTTTTCGAGCCACAAAGCTCCGCAACAGAAACGCACTTTCAAGGCCAGAAACAGCGCTTTAAGCCCGGGCAACTTGAACTTCCGAGATGCACAGAATGCGACTAGGACCCGTTTTGCCTGCATATTGAAGCAAGCTGAAAACCCTTGCAGAAGTGCAAGCAGAAGGGCTGTGGCCGCACCGCTCCAGACACTCGGCCAAGGGGTTTGGGCAAGGCCGGGGTGCATTCAATTCCGCGGCTGACAATTATGGGCATTTGCTCCTCCCTGGGGGCGGGCGCCTTATCCGGTGCTCATTTGAGCTGGAGTCTCCAGACAAGCAATTGGACCCTGCTTTTGCCTCCGATGGTGCCGCTTGCGATGTGATGCGGCGCGCCAAATTGCGAGTGACTATGCCACATGGAGGGAAAGTGAAGAGGCATCACTCGCAGTCTGGCTGACGCCACTTGCCAGTCTGGGCCCTCAGGTTCCCCATCTTCCTCGACTGTGCCTCATTCGAGGTGCCATGCAAGACTTGCTTGCCACCGTCCCTTTGCATCTTGTACTCCTGATTGCTGAGTTTTTCCTGCCCCAGCTTAGCATTGCAGAGGGACTGGAGACCGCGGCTTGCTCACGGCAGTGTCGGTTGGTTTTTCCAGGCACCCGATTTTGCTCACTTGCTGGGGTTGGGCCGGGCGGCGTGCACGGTCTGTGCCTGACATTGCAGGGGGACTACTTGCGGCGTGCTCGCACTAACATGCTGCAAGCGGTCGGAGCCCGTGGTCGTCATGACTTGCGTGGCACTCCTGCCATCGGCTTTCGTCGCTTGGATGTAGTGCGCTTCTCATTGACCACCTACAACAATGACCCATACGAGCTCCTTGTCCTCCTCGAGGATGTCCAGCAAGCCGAGAGGCGCGGTCAGACGCAACAACCAGGGGGAGTTCGATGGTACTCCCTCGAAAGAGCAGTTGCGGGAGGTGTGCTGCTATGTGCTTCCTGCGTGCTTTGCGGAGCTCTTAACGGGGCACAGCTTGGACATGCCCGATCTCTGGACTGCGGCCTCCCCGACGGCGATCCGTCAAAAGTTTGCCGCCTCTTTCATCCTTCAAGCGATCTCCTTGATCCTCGCTGCAGCAGTCTACATGTGCGACGCGGAAATTCTGGGTGCTGCTAAGGAAAACGTTGCAATGAGAGCGGTGGCTGAGTACATGGATCAGCTTCTTCCGTCTGATGATGTGGATCAACGACGGAGGGTGCGCCGCTTCTGTGGTGGCGAGGAGTTTTCGCGGCAGGACAGGGAGGCATATCCATTCGATGTCCGGGCACTGCAGTTGGTTGGCCACTCCGACCACCCGCTCTGCAGCGCCCAGCTCTGCAACCAGTGATGCAGGCCGGGTACCGCTGCAAGTACCGCACCCCTGCTTCTGATCTTGGGGACACTTTTGATTGTGGCCTTGCCAGAAAAGAACTCCCGACTTGGGCTCAGGCCTCTGGCTGGCATGATAGGCTCTCATTTTCTTACAATGATACCCCGCGCAGCGTATACGATGGGTTTCATTGGCTCTGCTGGCTTCCAGCTCGTCAGTTTGAGGGTAAGGCGGAGGACATGGCAGCTGCGATGCAGCAGCCCATCTTGCAGTTCGGGGCCTGCACTGAGGTCAGCTGGAACACCGGAAAGCTCCTTATCCTCACCAACCGTGGTGGTTGGTGCCGCGACAGAGGCATCTGTCCACCCGCTGCCACGCAACCGTTGGCCCGTGGACCCCAAGCAAGGGGCCGGGTGTGCCTTGCTTGTTGCCACAGTCCTTGTAACCGGTAGAGGGGCGTGGCAGGAGGGGAGTGGCTGTCATGGCTTTGACTTGTCCACTAGGCGTGCCTTTGATTTTCTGCCCCGGTTGGCGTCAGGGAAATGAATGCCTGTGTACTCACAGGTTTGCACGTCCGTTGGCGTTGACGCCGTCAGAAATGAATGTTCTGCACGTCTGCCAACGGGCGGAGTCGTTGGCTATTCGCCTTGTTTGGCTTGGGACCCAGTCTGTAGCGACACCCAGTCTGTAGCGACGTCCAAGGGCGCTGCTAATCTCAAGAAGAAAAGCAGGCAGCAAACCCATCGGACTACCGACAGTCTTCCCTTCGCTCTCACACGCCTTTGTCTTGGGCAGACAGCGCCAGCCATTGGCGAACGCAAATGCCCCGTTCCATGTCCATTGTTCATTAACTTGATGTCTATTGCATCCACGAAAAGCTCAAAGCCAGGGAGGGGGAACACAGCACCAAAACAACAAAGCCGATGCGCACAGATCCCTGTCAGGTCTGTGACGTTACCCTGGCGCCTTGCCATGACAGCAAGGTGAACTGGCCGGTCCTTGGCTCATGGCCATTTCCGCTTGCGTTGTTTGTGGTCATGGCGGGGCCCTTTTTTCGCGCCGCTGTCCTCATTCTATGCCGTGGGGTGGTCAGGTGCTGACGCTTGCTTACGGCTATGGTTGCAGAGGACGCCGGGGTGCCCGCGTGTTGCTTGTGCCTGATGAGAGAGGCCTTTGGCTCTTTTTATATTCTAGACTTTGGTTGAAGATCAAGAGGCCCGAGGCATATGGAGCGGTCACCTACCATAGCAGTAAAGCCATGTGGCCCTTGCCCAACCATGCGTTTTATGCAGAATGGTTGGATTTCCCAGCCTTCCGCCCACCTTACATGCTTGAGGTTGACTGTGAGCCAGAGAACGATGCCGATGACGAGGCTTCGGACGTTGAGCGACCGGACATGCCTGGCTTTGAATGGCTTCGTGATTTCCAGCAAAGTGCTCTCGCGGACGCACAAAAGTGCCCAAATTTGGCGCAGGAAGTCGTACGGAAAGGAAAACAGGGGAACTCCCCAGCGGAGCTTTTGCCACTCACGGAGTTCCACATTGATCACCCCTGCCTAACCGATCTTGCCTGCCTGCCGATGGACTGGCCTTTCCGTAGACTTGCCTTTGCCATCGACGCGCTGCCTTGGAGCCGAGAAGGCGTCCTTGCCGACCAAGAAGCTTTGCTTGCTGCCTTTGAGGACCCGACACCTCACCTGCTTGACATGCCCCGTAGCATTCCTTGCCTCCATTTGTGGTGAGGCTTTTCGTGTTAGCCACAACCTGCAGTGGCCGGACAAGCTGCGGCTCCTGGAGCTTGGCACATGAGACATGCCTTAAGCCTTTGGATGCATGAGGGCTCAAGATGACAGCCTTTGGAAAGAGAGATAAAAGTGCTTGAGTGTCGGGGTTGTGTTTTCATGGTAGCGGAGCACTGGATAACAGATCCGGTGCTTTGCCCTGCCTAAGCCATGGATACTGCAGTGTTACAACAGTTGCTTCAAGCAGCTACAGATGCCGCAAGTGCAGCAGCGAGAGCAAGCGCCTCCGCAGGGAATGTTAGCCAGATTGGCAAGTTGGTTAAGCAACCTACTGTCTTTGGATCGATTTCAGTTGAGACCAAGCACCGTGAATGGCGAGCATGGAAATTACGCTTTACAAGTTGGCTTTCCTTGCAGAGCAAGCCTATGTACGACATGGTGGAAGCAGCTGAAGCGAATCCTAGTCATGAACAGGCTATGGTTGACTTGGATGAAGGGCAAACAGAAGTGGCCTTGCAGTTGCACAGTGTGTTGCTTGCATTTACACAAGGCAATGCCTTCAGGATTGTGGAAGATGTCCGAGATTGTTGTGGTGGTGAAGCTTTCAGGAGATTGTTGGTTGAGAATGAGCCGAAGACTGCATCTCGTGCCGCAGCTTTGATGGAATGCATCATGGCATATCAGCCCACCAACAAAGAATTTCTTTGAGGCAGAAAGTTGCAGAGATTGAGGAACTTTTTGATGCGTACAAGAGTACCACTGGGAACGAGATTGACAACATCATGAAGGTTGCAGTTTTGATGAGGCTTTTGAAACCTGAGTTGAAACGTCATGTTCAGCTACAGATGACTGCAACAACAACGTATACGCAAGCGCGCGACATGATTACTGATTATGACAGGGCAACAGCAACGTGGGCAGTTGATACTGTTCGACCAACATTTGCTAGCTCATCTTCAGGTGATGGCTTGGTTCCCATGGACGTTGACCAAGTGCAAAGGTGGTAAAGGAAAAGGCAAACGTGCCAAAGGAAAGGACAAGGGCGGCAAGGACAAATCAAAAGGTTTGGCTCTAAGTCACAGCAGTACAACAATGAGCACAAAGGAAAGGGCAAGGGCAAGCAGGAACGTGGTAAGGGCAGTGGAAATGCGCTGAAAACCTGTTTTGTATGCAATAAGACAGGTCACATTGCAAAGGATTGCTGGAGCAGACAGTCGCAGGTACGGTCAGTTGACGCTGTTGATGGATCAGCAACACAGCAGAGAACTGATGCAGAGAGCCAGCGATTTTCTAGCTCGGCAAGCATGAGCACTGCAACATCAGGCAAGTTTTGATGTATGACATGTCAACCCCGAGAGCACATGTTTCAGGACCAAGCCGATTTAGGATTGACTCATATGACGAGGAGGAGTTTCCATCTCGTGTGAATGTGGTGCATATGGTTCAAGCAGATGTGCAAACAACACACCGATGCACTACAGCAGTGAATAACATGCATGAGATGAAACACTGTGACCATTTTGACATGAGTTGCAGTGACTTGGATTGCGACTGGGATTTATCTCCATGCTTTGCATCTTTTTCTTGCATGCAGTTCAGTGACGACCATGTGCAGTATTGCAACGCGATTCAGCAGCCTGTCAGGGATGATGCTGGATCTGCAATTGACTCCAGCATTGTGATTGATACCGGCGCAGATGTGAGTGTTGCACCCATGTGGTGTATGGGTATAGGAGATTTTTCTTCAGGAGGCATTGAGTCCAAATCTGAGCTTCAAGATGCTTCAGGGAATGTGATGGAAAATGCCGCAGTGAAGAAGCGGGTTATCAGGCTGGAGGACTCGTGTGGCAGACTTTGTGAATTTGCAGATCAGTTTGTGATTTCATCTGTGAAACAGCCGATATTAGCTGTGGGAAAGTTGATTAAGCATGGTTGGACAGTTGGCCATGAGCAGCAGCGTGTGTGCTTGAAGAGTCCAGATTGCGATATGTTCATTCCATTGAAATTCAGGCAGAATTCCTTGGAAGTGGATGGACATGTTCGAGCTTTGCAGGTTTTCCCGATTCAGGCACAGCAGGATGAAGCGCAGGTTTCTAATCCTTCCTCATCTTCTTCGGCGGGGCCAATATCTGCAGAGGTGTTTTTTGTTTCAGCTTGGTAGTGCTTGGGATGACTTGCAGCCTGGTTGGAATGTTTTGCCGTTGGGAATGGTTGCAAACATTGTGGAGCGCACAGACAGCTTACTGGATCCATACCCTCCATGGAACAGCCGTTTTTGGCCATTTCGGTCTTGCTTTGCTTCGATGAATGGTCGAGACTGGAAAGTGGTCAGATGGAATGAAAAGTGGGGTGAAGTTGAAAATCCTGCAGAGATTTACACACAGGTGCCGAGGAAGCTTTTGACCGTGGTTTATGAGCACCAACTGTTTTTTTTGCGGCCAGTACACATCAGTAGCGTTAAGAAACTCGAAATTCCTTTTTGGGCTACGGCAATAAACTGGATAGTTCTAAAAAGAATCTAAGTGGAGAGCGTCACTTTCAGATTTTGTCGGGCGAATGGCAGCTATTTTCCTGTGGCAATTAGAGCCTCCGTTGCGGTACATGTACATCATGCCTTGTGCATGCGGATATGACTGAACAAAAGAACATTCCTCACATGCCGCCTTCATATCCGCTGCAGTTGAGACACTTGTGCACTTGTCTCCCACCCTTGTAGTGGGGACATTTCTCGTGCGTTGGCCTCCAAAAACGTTCCCTTGCCGGAGATGACGATCTCCTTCTGGATCTTCCTGATGACCACTAAACCAGGCTCAAGGGGCCAAAATGGCTAGCACCGGCGACATCCAGCCGAACAAGGCTGACCAGTCGGCCTTCGACGTGCTGGAGGGCGTGGTGGCCACGAAGAGCACCCCCGACGGCGTGGACCTGAAGCTGTCGAACTACAGCACCACGGCAGCCATGAACGGCTCCATCGCCTCGGCCAACAACGCCACGCTGGCCACGGTGGCAGCCAACTACGGCCTCAAGACGGTGGTGGACCAGCGCTCCCTCGAAATCGCAGCAAGGATCACGCCGCAGGCATCGCAGGGGCGCCCAGAGAGGGCCTCGACTCATGGGGGGCCAGCGCAAGAAGGCTCGTTCGTGCACATGTTTTCGCAAATTGGTGACCAAGTTTTGGCAAACAGTGGATCAACTTAACTTGAATCATAAGTTTCGGTGGGCCGTGCACGTTTGCATGTCTATGCCAAAGATTTAACCAAATTATGACAAATTCTGGCAAGCTGGCAAACTGGCAAACTGGCAAACGTTGGCAAACAATGGCAAACCGGTTTTTTCAGCCGAGCACCCCCCCTAATTCTAGACCTCCACTTTGAACATCTGAGTTTGTGAAAAAGAAAACGAGATTTCAACAAGCCTGGAGTTCACTCCGAGGGCAAGGAGGAGTCGCTCCTGCGGAAGGAGTTGCGACGGTTGGCGCGTCGCGGTCTCCAGGGACTACGAGCGCACGTCTTGGAGAATCAAGGCGCTTCGCATAGGAGTGGCCCCAAAATGCTTTTGGCTGGTGGATTCCAGAAGCGCAGGAACTTTAGAGTTTCCATTGGTCAGTTAAATGATTCCAAAAGGCCAGAGGTGTGCGCATCACATGTATCTTTTTAGGTGTTCGTGACAGCAGCGATGCGCCTTGCCTCGCACGCGTCAACTTGGAGGCTTCCAGAGTGGGGCTTCCTGACTTCCAGAGGGGAACCGCATGACATTCTTTGAACTTCAGACAAAGATGTGGAGAGCTCGGGTCTGCTGGCTGGGCCGATCCTTCTCGCCTAGTGTCCGAAGAGCGGTCCAGGCGCCAATTTTTTGAAAGTTCTTTTTGCGCGACACATCCTTGCGGAACAGGAAATCCTGGTACGCACAAGGTAGTTTCTGAGCTCAAGGGTTCTCTCGAGTCAGAGAGCTCAAACCCTTTCGCGCCTGAAACCTTCTGATGCCCGTCACCGTGCTCCAAAGGACAAGTGGCAACCTTGTTTTACGATGATGTTTCTCTTTTGGCCCGAGTGCGCCCCCAGATTTGCACCGGTGGTGTACTGCTGGGATTCTCCTTTCCCAGACACATTTGGGCCCCGACGTTTGTGCTTTGTTTTTTGGGGGACACATTCTTCAGTGCCAGGCCCGTTTTGTGATTGCGCTTGGCTTATCGGTAGTCTATCCCGGGAACAGAATCATAATTGCAAGACACATGTGCACCCCCGTTTTTCACTAAACATTCATCACTACAAGTTGTTTGCCCCATGGAAACATTCATCATTACCGCACTCCTGCGGCCCCGTTTGTTTCCATTCACCAGTGACAGACACATGTGGGTGCCAACGTTCTGTCCCCGCCCAGCGTGATCTCACAGCCATGGCAAAGCTGCGTCCGTTGCCGGATTGCCCGGAGGCGCGAAAGGGCATGTTGCCAAACTGACTTGGGCCTAACCGCACGGCAATCACTTGGGCCTTACCAATACCCACCGGGGCAGTGCTGTGTTTTTTTTTGAGCTAGCGCATGTTGATTCTTATGGATCTGATAGAAGGCAGAGGGGCCGGTTTACCATGATGGCAAGTTGGGTCTTGTTGTGGTAGCCTGTGGTAGCTTTCGTCACTTCTGTGGGAATCTTAAGCAGTTGGTGTGGCTTGGAGCATCCTGGAAACCACAGTGAAAGCGACTATGCTTGAAGACGACACGTCAGCCGTAGCTGCAGCGGAGGCCCCCCAAGAGTGAAAGGTTTTTGCATATGTAACCAGCTTGTTGGTGTGGACGCCCCCAAATGCGCCGCTGTACGTTCAAGGTGATAAAGCCTTCACAGCGAGGTTTGCAACAGGATACTCGATGTATTGTTTTGGGGGCAAATCTCTAGCTCTGCTGTTTGGTTTTGAAGCCAGAGATGGCTCAGGGCTTGGGGCGGTGTGTATGCATCATGGAATTCTGTTGCCCAGCTATTCGGGAAACAGAGAAAGGGATACAACCCACACGTAGCTTGCCGGACAACTCTCCACCCCCCCCATGTTTTGTTGCGCCGACAAGAAGTCCTCACAGTCTCCTATGGATTCCCATGAAATCAACAAGGCCTTCTACTAACGGCTAATGCTGTCGTCTGGGAAAGGGTCCATGTGAAGACTGCCCTGAGGATCTCTCTTCGAGCTCATGCGCGCTGAGGCTCAAACACACCCAGACTTTGAGGGATCCCCGGACCTCAGCGCTGTCGGCGCCCTCCGTGCCGCCCCGCTTTCTCCACATTGGATTCCCATGCTGGATTCTGGTCACTTTGCTGATTGACACGCATCTTGGTCTGAAACGATTGACATGAACGTGACTGCCGAACATGACGCCGATGCAAATGAAGATGGCAGGATTAATTTCCCAACCTCGTTGTGATGGCCTGCGAACACCAGGATGAACTTTGACTGTGGAAAGCTTCACGAGACTACGTGGCATGCACAGCGAAACCCGCTTGCTGAGGTCAGTCCTTGTACATCAGCCGTAGCATTGGAGAGCAGGCTGCGCAGCGATGCGCCCAGAGTGGCCAAAGCAGCAACTCGCGCTTTGTAGCATTATGGACCCGCAGAGATGTCTTTTCGGGAGCAGGTGTGACTTCCTGCCTCCCCGCCCCCAGACTGGCATTGAGTTTTTGTGCCGACACACAGCTTGCGCAGGCCGTTACACATTGTACGCGTTGAAGTGTCTTTCAGCCGAAGCCTTCCTTGCAACTGGTCTTGTCAGAGGCTTTGCCTGGTGTAAGGTGTTCTTTGCGCCAGGTGTGTGATTCGGTCCACAGCGCGTTCAGCACAGAAGGTCGGATTTTGACGATTTTTTGTCTCTGCTGTGTCGCGCAAATTGCGGGGCAGAGTCGGCACAGCTGTGAACTGAGCATTTGGTGAGCAGCGATCGCTGTGGCGAACCACGGCGAGCTGCAGCGCGCCTTAGGCCCCAGTCCATGGCTCGACACTAGGTAGGCAAGATATTTATTCATGCTGGATTTGACGGCCGTCAGCTCGGCCCCCCTCCCGTTTCCCAGACACTGTGCATCTTGAGGTAAGGCCGTTGACAGTTTGATTTCCTGATGCTCCAGTCGCCTGTGAAGCTTGCTGGCAATAATTCAATCAATCAAAGACTTGGAGCCGCCCACTGCGACAGTGCTTAGAGCAAATTTCATGAACCGCAATGGAGGGCCACAAAGAAGGGACCCGCCAAAACAGCTAGAACAGTCACTTCGCGCAAACTCAGTCCAAGTCTGCCCAGGGCGGAACGCGTTGAGGATACGTCGGATACGTGTTCAATTCCGCGGGTGTTGTTTCTGGAACGCGCTTTTGCGCGTTAGCAATAGGCCCAGAAAAGCACTCAGTCTATCAAAAACAACAGAAAAGCGTTCAGGACAGCCTCAACAATCTGAAGTCTTGATTCAGCAGTGGAGCGGCCTTCGAAAGCGGTTTCAGCTGGCTTTGGTTGAAGGCCCAACTTCTCGCTGAGGGGCAAGGCATTCTCTGTGCAAGGTGTGCAATTCGGTTGGGCTTTCAACTTGGCCCTGGGTCGCAGTCGGGCCGCGCAGCATGGTTCCCTTCCAAATGCGTGAGTAATCGCTGTCTCACAGGCGGACAGACGGCGTCTAATGCGCTGCGAACCCGCGTTGATGGCCCATGTTGATACCTACACCCTCCGAAAGTACGGTACATGTCCGAGAAAGTCTTGCATGAACACTTTTGAGGAAATTTGACGAAATTGCCTTTGGCAGGCTGTAAGCGTTTGTGGATGCATTTGAACACAGATTGCAATTTGCGTGGCCCGTCATGCTCAATTCCGCTTGAGGTCATTTGTCTCCATTTGCCGTGGGGCAACGTGTGACAGCTTCCTTGCCGCTTCTGCAAGTTTTCAATTTTCGCAGCCAAAATGCAGAAGCCGGAATCGCACGGAAATTGGCGGGACATGTACGGAAATCGGCGGGAAAAGTAGGGACATCTGCGGAAAAAAAGTACGGAAATCTGCGGAGAAAGTACGGAAATCAGCGGAACATTTGTTTGGGAAATGCGCACCTTTTGTCGTTGGTGAATTGCACACATTCAATACAGTTTTTCGGCCCATGAGCATGACAATCTCCAGTGCCAGGGCCGGAGCTGAGCGTGAGATTCTTGCAGAGAAAAGTAGTTGAATGCTCCCGTGTCTTTTCTTGTAGCCCACAAGACAATTCCTGTTTTTGCGCAATGTATGGATTTCACGCAAATGCCAGGATTTTTGCGGGCAGTCGCAACAAAAAGCCATTGGTTGGTCCAGGTATGGCCCATGTTGAATGTAGGCTCGAGAACGCCGTTCCGGCCCCGGCTTCACCCAAGTGCCTTCAAGGACAAGCCAGTTGGCCCAAGGTGTTGAAAAGCACAGGCCGTCACCAGGCCGCTTTCCACGCGTGCGAGGCAGGCGGCTGGAGAGGCAGGCGGCACCTCCAGGTGCCGCCTGCCTCTCCAGGGCGACTGCGGACCTGCGGGCGTGGGGCAGGAGGGGGGATTTGCAGCCAAGAGCTCCGACAAAAGTCTGGTCGCAGGATAGACTTGAAGCGTGGCGCAAGCTTTCAAAATTTTCACGCGGCTACTGAGTGTTGGGGTTGTTGACTCATATCATATCTGCATGGATGGGTTGGGAAGCGTCCAACAAGCGGGAGGAGAGGGGTTTGGTTTCGCCGACAACAATCCGCACGGCTATATGCTCAGCTGTTACACTGTAATTCAGGCGAAGCGCGGGCGCATGTTTTTCTTGTCTTTGGAGCTCGCCTGTCTGATCCGGCGCCCACTTGCGGCAATTCTCGAATTCTAGTGCGTAAAGAGCAGGCTTTGGCTGTGAGGCGAGACTGCAAATCCGTACCCGCTTCTTCCGCATAAACCCGTACTTCGTGGATGCCACCCTTTTGCGCGAGAAGTTGGAGGGTGCAGTAAGCGCTCTTTTCGTGCCCCCCGCCCGAGTCAGGCGAAAAAGGCTTCAAGCTTGGCTTCCGAGTGTTTTCAAGGACAAGCCAGTGGGCCCAAGGTGTTGAAAAGCACAGGCCACCAGGCCGCTTCCCACGCGCACGAGGCAGGCGCCAGGGCCATTGCGGACCTGAAACCGTGTGGCGGGGGGCTAAGGACACTGAGCGCATACTTTGCAGCCAAGAGAAGCAAACAGCGAACAGGTTGCAAGATAGACTTGAAGCATGGCTTAGATGTTTGTGGAACAAGCTTTCGAAATTCTCACGCGGTTCCTCGGTGTTGGGGTTGTTGACCCATATCATATCTGCATGGATGCGTTGGGAAGCGTCCGACAAACAGGATGAGAGGGGTTTGGCTTCACCCATAAGAATCCGCGCAACTATTTCGTGAGTAGCCATTGAGCTGCTGTCGTGTTTCGTTTGGCGCTCAGCGTTTGCTCAGCTGTTGGAATGTAAGCTGGCAGAGTAATTCACCGACGCTTCACATGCCAATCCATCCTTGTTTTTTGTTGGGGCTTTTGGCTGCAATAGAGCTTGGCAGAGCCTTGCAACTAAGACACTGTGGTTCATGCGAAGCTCGAGCGCATGTCTTGCTTGCTTGTGGAGCGCGCGTGTCTGCTCTGGCGCCCACTCTTGCAGCAGTTCGCGATTTCTAGTGCAGAAAAAGCAGGCTTTGGCTGTGAGGCGAGACTTCAAATCCGTTCCTCCTTCTTCCACATGAACCCCCACTTAGTATATGCTACCCGCGTCGCGGAAGGGCGCGGAAGCCCCGCAGCTTGCAACTCCATATTATGACAATTTGTCATGTTCATTTCGGTCACCGCTCCATTGAATGGCTGTCAGAAGTAAAGAGTTGGCCACTGACACTGCGCTTGCAGACCGCGGTCCAATAGCTTGTGCGGCCACACGTCTCCTGCCTTGGCGCCGAACACTTGAGCGCATGAGCACAGCTGCACACGTTGAGCAAGCAGTGCAGCTTTCGGCTATTGTGAGTAGCCCTGAAGCTGCCGTCGTGTTTCCTTTGGCGCGCAGCATATGCTCAGCTGTTGGAATGTAAGCTGGCAGAAAAGCAACACCGACTTCTAGTGAAGAGAAAGCAGGCTTTGGCTGTGAGACGAGACTTCCGAAAATCCGTACCCCCTTCTTCCACATGAACCCCTACTTGGTGGATGCTGCCTGATTTGTAGTTGTTTCCCGTGCATCCTTTGCGCGAGTATTTGGCAGGGTTCAGTGTGGGCTACCCCGATCCCGCTCAGTCTTAGGGTTCCCCAGAAAGGGCCTGGGAGAAAGCAATGGCAACCTGTTCGCTGCTCCAACATGGCCAGTCCCGTGCCCATGCGCATGCTGGCCAGGATTCAAATTTTCCGTATTCCTCAAGTTGCCTGTGCTATGTTTGGCAAGTCGGCACAAACAACAAGTCGAATGAGTTGAGTGCTTCTGGAAATGTAGACTTCAGCGTCCTGGCAAGCAGCTTTCCTTGTCAAGGCCGCTGGGACATTGCGTCGTTTTTGAGACGCCTGCTGAGGCGCAGGTGCCGGCGGAAGTGTAATCGTCGCACCTCACAACTGCCCACGAGCACACAGCACAAACGCTAGAGCTGCAAGAGCACCCTGGAGGTTTGTGAAGTACATAGCATCCAAAGTAGTTTCAGGTATTGCCTCGCATCACGACTGATGGTATCCCGCATTGATGGTCGGAGCACCCAGAGTTGGAACTCGACCCAGGTCTTGCAAGGCCATGTCTGGGGCTGGGGTTGCGCCAGGGACTTTCTTGATTGCCGGAACGCCGGCGCCCACTTAGCCGCCGACCCACAGTTCAACAGCACACAGGGCACATCATCCGGGCACATCCACATTTCTCGCACTCCTTCAATCTGCGTGGGCACAGGCGACCGTACATTTCCCACACACAGCGAGAAGCATAATGTGGGTGCTCTAGAAAGCGGAGGAGTGGGTGGTGCAAAAGGTTTGGCGCAAGTCGTAGATCGAACAAAAGGCTGTCAGAAGTGAAGAGTTGCAGACCGCGGTCCAATGGCTTGTGCGGCCAGGCGTCTCCTGCCTTAGCGCCGCACACTTGAGCGCATGAGCACAGCTGCGCACGTTGAGCAAGCAGTGCAGCTTTTGGCTATTGTGAGTAGCCCTGAAGCTGCCGTCGTGTTTCCTTTGGCGCGCAGCATATGCTCAGCTGTTGGAATGTAAGCTGGCAGAAAAGCAACACCGACTCCTCGTTTTCTATTGGGCTCTTGGCTGCAAAAGAGCTTGGCAGAGCCTTGCAAACAAGACACTGTGGTTCAGGCGAAGCTCGAGTGCATGTTTCGCTTGCCCCGGCACCCACCCTTGCGGCAGTTCGCGAATTCTAGTGCATAAAAAGCAGGCTTTGGATGCGAGGCGAGACTTTAAATCCTCACCCTTTGCGCGCGTATTTGGTAGGGTCCAGTGTGGCCTGCCCGGATGGCCAGTCCCGTGCCCATGCGCATGCTGGCCAGGATTGAAATTTTCCGTATTCCTCAAGTTGCCTGTGCTATGTTTGGCAAGTCGGCACAAACAACAAGTCGAACGAGTTGAGTGCTTCTGGAAATGTAGACTTCAGCGTCCTGGCAAGCAGCTTTCCTTGTCAAGGCCTCTGGGACATTGCGTCGTTTTTGAGACGCCTGCTGAGGCGCAGGTGCCGGCGGAAGTGCAATCGTCGCACCTCACAACTGCCCACGAGCACACAGCACAAACGCTAGAGCTGCAAGAGCGTGGAGGTTTGTGAAATACATAGCATCCCAAAGTAGTTTCAATTGCCTCGCATCACGACTGATGGTATCTCTTGGAGCTCGGATAGCGCCAGGGACTTGGTTGATTGGAGCATGTTCGAAAGCGAGGCCGTTTCCGTGCTGGCCAACCGGTGCACTCGTCATGGCGGTCGCCATTTTTTGCCCATCTGTGCCCCGTTAGTTGCAGCCTCATGGACGGAGGTGCGGAGTATGGGCTGCCAAAGCTTGTTTTGGGGCTGCGTCCGGGCTTGGGCAGGCCAGTGCAGCTCGAGGATGAGGAGAGCACAATTTGCAGTGACAGGTGCGCTGCTTTGGGAGCGGGGTATCAGGAGTGAGATGGGTCTATGCAACTGTCTCACAGCATTGTTCTTTCAAGCACGCACACACACACACACGAGGTTGTAGTGAGCATTTCTTTAATTTATTTATCCGAATCTTCAATGGGGACACAAGCAGAATTGTGTGCGTTGCCACATTCCTCGGACAGCGTGTGCGACTGGAATCCCTGATCTCAGAAGTTTGTCTTGACCAAGGCAAGGCAAAAGGGGGCGGCCAAGTGAGAAAGAAAAGCGCCGGCCTCATTGCACAGCAGGCGTAGCTTTGCATTTTGATGCACTTTCAACTGCTTTGACTTTTACTTGGCCGCTGCTGGAATTGGCTTGCCGTGTTTGCAATTTGGCGCAATTAGGCACACGTTAACGCTCGAACTGACACGTGCATTTGTTGTCCATGTTTGGAGGCTTGCAATGCATGAATGAAACGCTGAACAAGTCCAGGATGAGAGAAGCAAATTGTCTGATTTGAAGGATGGAGGCAGGGCGCCTGAATAGGGACTTGACAGCTCCCCAGTTTGTGTCTCATGCACTATGCAAAGACGTTAGTTTTGAATCAACTTGCCTGCACATGGGCTGGCTTGTCTCATAGGAACCCGCAAAATGGGGGTGTTCGTTTTTAAATCATCCAAACAAGATACTGCCGGCTTGGGAATGACTGCGGAGACACGCATCGCTTTTGCGCGACAGGGCCCGGGTGCCCAATGTGGCGTTGCTCGTCCAGTGAATAGACAGCAATCAAGTGCTGTGGAGCTGCACAGCACAGCTGAAACACAAGTCCCCATTTGTCAAAACGCTTGGTTTCATATGAGTTATAGTCTAGTTATAGTTGACAAGCATCTTAGTAGAATCAACTGTCAATGTGTTTTGGGCGCTACTCAGATGTGTTCTTGTTCGGTCTCACCTGGATTGACGCGTGCTGCTTGTTCAAAGCTTCGGCCATGTATTGTGCAGCATTGCCTCCCGTCCAAGTGCTCCATATCTTCGTTCTGTTGTTTCGGAAGGGAACTTCTCGCACACATATTCAAATCAAAATGCGAGGTACTGGCTGGCCCTTTGGGGTTTGAGTTTTGCACAGATTTCAGACGGGTTGGGGCTTGTCGCCATGGACGGGCTCAAAGCTGAAATTCCACAGCAAGTACAACCCAAGGCGCTATCTAACACAGATACGGTATGGTCCGAAAGCACGACACAGTGTTATCCTTGTCCTCAACTATAAAGATGAGGGGCACTTACCTTTCTTTGTGTTTCCGCGGGCCTGTGAGAAGTTTTTCATCGTGACATGCAGCTCAGATTCACAGTCACAGTACTTTAGATGCCGGCGCTCTGGCGCTTGGTTCGCCAATGCCATATGCCCCGCCACATGGACGGAGGCGCACTTGTTTTCGATGCCATAGCTCGTGTGGGCGTTGCTTCCAAGTTGTTTGGCAGGCATCGGTTGCCATGGCAGCTTCACCATCCAGGCCGTCTCATGTGTGGCGTTAGTTCCATGTTTGTTTTGGCCCCGATGAGGGACACGCCTACAGATCTGTCGCGTGTTTCGCGGTCCGGTCGCGCTCGGTCAGGTCAGATGATGCCCCAAGAGACGCCAAGGCAGCCGCTGGGTTCGCCCAAAACCCGTCGTTTCGTGGCATCGGGCAGGCAAGTGTGGCTCGAGGGCGCGGAGAGCGCAAGTTCCAACGAGTGCGCTGTGGGAGGGGTGTGAGTGAGATGGCACAGGACTTGCGCCACCATTCGACTTGTTTTGTTTCTTGTTCAGTGCGCTTTTTTTCTTCTTCCAGTTCGGAAGACCTTAGAAGTGAGGCTGCGATGAACATGTTTGCCGATTTGTGGGACTAGCCTTCAATGGGAACCAAGAGGGTGAGCATGGGGCCAGGTTTCCACAGCTTGCGCCGCAGCTTGGGTGTGTGCGCTTCTCAGGTGAAGGACAAGGAAGAGGCCCGATGCTTTGCTGTGGCAAGGGGCAAGGGGTGTGTGTGTGTGTGTGTGATGCACAGATCTCTATGAGCGGCATGTATTTTTTGACAAACTACCACAACATGCAGGGGGACGAGACCAAAGAAGGTGAAGATGATGAGGACTTCTTCCTTCTGCAGACCTGATGAGCGAGCGTGTCCCCTGAATCACTCAGGGCGCTTGTGAAAACAGCATTCTGAATTTGCTCCATGTGTGCAGGGTACAGCCAAATTGAGGGGTGCTAGCTGACCACGTTGGAGTATGACTCTGATTGCAACAGACTAGCAGTCTCCAAGCAGCTTGTATTCCCTTCAAAGCCACTGAGCAAATGTGGTGATCATTTTCCAGATTGTAAGCATCGGAGCAGCATTGTTCAACTGTTCGAGCAGATTCCTTTGATGTTGAGACGTCGCCACCCATATATATATATATATACATGTAAATACATATGAATAGAAGTACTAGTTTTCAAGGGAACCATGTTCGTGTGGTGTAGGACAAATCGGAACAGGGAAAGAAGAAAAAGAAGAAAGGCGTGGCCCTCAATGTTCAGCAGGCCCAGCTGCGTCAAACTTCGGCATGGATTTGGGAGACTTCAGGGAAACGCAAGAAGCGAAAGCGCGTGGCTCTCAGGCTTCAGCTTTCTTACATGCTGGCTGGTGGTCTTTTGTTTACGGGGAACCCCAAATTGGTTGTTAAAAAAAGAAAGGCACCTACACATGTCGCATGGATGATTGCGGCTCCCTTCTTGTGGGGAAACCCAGCGGATGTTTCACTAGGACCCCTGGCCTAAGAATTGCCTCCAAGGTGCTAAGAACACGGCCTTGGAAAAGGGCAAGGACTGTCGCCGAGTGAACGTGTGATCACAGAAAGCCGATCAACGAAACATGCATGTTGCGGGCCGACTAAATCTGTATTGCGGTGCATCGCATCACAGCTTCATTCAATTGATCTGAGTTATGAAGCTGGAGTTGAGGACGAGAACAGCAAGTCTGCTGATTCAAAGAGTGATAGAGGCGTGCATTGATCCAATTCAAGCTCTTTGTGTTTTGCGGCTGGTGACAGATTTCCAGCAGAACTGCAGGTCGTTCCAGCAGCAGCAAAGCTAGCGAGGAGAAGGAGCCCCGCATGCATCTCGGAGTGCCCCGCTTGACCAGCTGACCAAAACAAGCATGTGTCTGCCAGCCAATGAACAAAAGTAGGTGTGCTGTCTGTCGATCTCCAATTGTTGCAAGCGAACAGGTCCCCAGTTGCTGTCTTGGTGTCATAGCGAGACCTTTCATTGGCAGGAGGGCCGGAAGCGGCGAAGGTCCCATCTTGAGCTTTCGAGCTCGATGTCGATGGAGTCTTTTGCGTGCAGAGACCATAGTTCAAAATGAGAACCAGAGTTGAAGCCTCATGAATCCGATGCCCTCTGGGCTGTATGGAAGCCCTCAACTTCAGAGGAAACCACAACCATTCTTGGAGCTGAAGACTCGCCGAGTCTGATGGCCCCAGACACCGAGTCGGTGGTCCGATTCGCCAGGCGGCGGCGGAGGAGGCCCCAGCGTTTGTGTGATACTGGGAAACCGCTGAGAGCGGTACCTCGCTTTTTTCAGCTGAGGGTTCTGGATGCATTGTTTGGAATGCTTTGCCGAACATGCCGCAGGTTTTTCACTGTTGGTGGGTTCTTGGAACGTTTGACCAGCCAGCCCGGTTCTTGAGGAAAGAAGGCGTAAAGTTTACTCTTTTGTCTCCTGCCTCCGATTCATGACCAGGGACGGTTTTTTCACGCACCCAGCAAAAGAAACCTAATTAGCATATTCCTAGGGCGGTGCGCACGCTACCTGTGTTTCTAATGTCCACCCTTGGGGTCCAACCAGTCCAACCTCATACCATAGTCGTGTTAACTTCACGGGAGGCGAATCCCCAAGTTTTATACCTCAATGGGAAGTGTCAAAAAATGGGACTGATTGCGGGTACCAACAGTTGGATTGAATGTCCGGGGCACGTTTCTTGCCTCGGTTTTCCGCCATAGTTCTTGCCTTGCCTGTGAAGCAGGCGCACCAGCAGCTCTCAGAGCCGGAGTAGCAGGCAAGGATGGTAAAGCGAACGAGCGCCCCGAATTGTAGCCATGGCGAGAGCCTGCCAGGTGGTTTCAAAGGCTCCCATCGTGTTTCCAGAAAATTGCGGTCGGAGAAGGCTTTAATGACGGCTGGTTGGTTGCATTTGTTCCTCTTTTCCGGGGGGGGTGGGGGGAGGGTCTTTTTGGAGCTAAGGAAGATCGGGAGCTTCCTTAAACAAGGAAACTGGATCCCATGGGTCGGCTGCCTTCTGCAGAGGATGTTGGCGTGCCCCCCATGGTGTGAAGGAGTCATCATCCTGCCGGTTCAGGTTTTACTGGTACAGGTGGTCTAGAGTAGGTCCCTGGAAAGTGCTGCATCAGTTTTTTCCAGCATGTTTCATCCCGAATGCCTTGCGATGTCTAGCATGGAGTTCCCAATGCTTTCTATTTGTTTCATGGACACTCCATGACAGCTTCCCTGTGTTTCAGTGGCTGTTGCATTGTGAGGGCTGCAGGGAAACAGATTGTTCAAACAGCTTTGCCCATGTGGTGCATGATGTATTGAAACCTGTACTGCTCAAGACTGCGTGTAGAAAAGGAATTCAAAAAGATTCATGAAAGCAATGGCAATGCTTGCACCAGCTTTTTGCAGCTTCACTTTTGAACTTGAATTTCTGAAAGTACGATGCGAAAGCTATCACCAGCACACAACTTTCCTCAGCACTGACGTTTCGCCGCTGCAGATACGAGCCAGTGCAAAGGTAGACATGTGGACATACATAGGGCACCTCCAAGCTGTGTGTTTTTGAGGGGTCCCCTTTTTACCCCAAAAGGCAGCCGCAAAAACCCGAGATTTTCGGGTCCCCCCCCATGTTGACCCGTCAGGTCTAGGATTGGCCGGATGGCGCGAATGCGAGGTGATCCATGGCACAGGTGAGCCAGAGAGCTTACA
The DNA here is from genome assembly GCA_963377175.1 of Effrenium voratum. Classification (NCBI taxonomy): domain Eukaryota; class Dinophyceae; order Suessiales; family Symbiodiniaceae; genus Effrenium; species Effrenium voratum. The sequence continues at coordinate 98,838 of CAUJNA010003430.1, forward strand.
TCATACTGAATGCCAGGGGCACTCGCATAGACGCTCGGCACGGGTTCGTTGGTTTGTTCATGACGGCTTTTGCCTTGAAATGGCAAGCCCAGCTCGAGGTGAGCAAAGCTAAAACAAAGTATGATCAGACAGTGTGGGATATATGTATATAATATATAACTATATGCATATATATATATATGTATATATGCATCGATCTACGACATATTAGTATGTCAGTGAGCGTATATATGAACAGACGTACACCCTGCCTTGCTTTTGGCGGGGCTTGCGCTGAGACCACCACGGCGGTCACACTGGGCGTCCTGGCGCTGCCGAGCACCTTCTTCGGGTCCCTTGACCTGGAATCGGGCTCCGCACCCCGGCAGGGCAGAGGTTTCGGGCGACTCGGGGAGGCGGGGTGGGAGGTTGGGGGTTTGGGTGGGTGGGGGGGTTTGGGGGTTGGGGGTGGGGTGTTGGGGGGGGTGGGAGGTTGGAGGGGTCTACTTCATCCCATCTTGGCCGTGGCTATCGTGGTTTGTGTCCGTTTCCCTCCGGAAACGATTTCAATGGGTGGCGAAGCAGCCAACTCTGAGGAGTCGGAAGAGATCTTCCTGGACCATGACCCGCTGGCGGTGGCCGCGGTACTCAACGCGCCTCAGATTTTCTTTCGTTTGATTGGGTACCCTTTTCGGGCTGGGGTGGGTTTAAAAGGAAACAAAGCGCCAACAGTTCTTTGGGGGCGCAGAATTCTTGACACATACCCCTGCGGTTGGTTAGGGCCGAGGGAGAGCCCACGGAAGCCCGATTGGGGGAGCCATGGTCAGAAGGCCAAATGGTAGGGAGGTTTGGCTCATCCTCGGACAATTTTGCTACAGTGTTGATTACAAAATTAATATATATATATATAGTATTTAAAAATTCATTGGAAAAGGGAGCTATTGTTACAGTGTTATATTAACAACCTTGGAGACAGACCCGACTGCCTTTTCGATTTGTCTATAGGCGCGAGAGGCACATGGCGAGTTCAACATCAATTGTTTTCACCTGGGCACCGCTGAATTCGGCCTAGGATTGGGAGGATTTTCGGATGCTTCCATGCTTTGGATTGATGGTTTGGGGATTTGAAGCCCATCCAAACCGCCAATCTACACCAAGGAGGAGTGACACGATTTGCGGGAAGCATCCCGGTTCCCGGTTGTGTTTCTATTTGCCCACGGCACCCCTTTTGGGATCCCAGGGAATTCTCCGAACCAAGGTCCTCAAAAATCGGCGGATACCCAATATTCTTGCTGATTCCAAAGGATGCTCCCAAATGTGGAGACAAACTCAAATATCCATGGGTCAAAAGTGAACATCCCAATCCCCACTGAAATAGACTAAAATGGGTGGTGCACCTACCCCACCCTTGGTTTTGAGCCATGGCCAAATAGAACCCGAGCTTGTGCTGTCGGGTTTTTGGTAGAGGCGTTCGCCAACATGCGCTTCAGCACGGTGGAGGCCCTCGCGGCGATCCGGCACACGTCGCAGCAGAATCCGCCCCTCGCTGTCTTTAACCACAGGCTTGTGTTCATTGGTTCTGAAAAGGGGGATTCACTTCACTTCACTGCAGTTTTTCTTTGGGGACACTGCAGTTTTTTTTTAGGACCAAGGGAAAGAGGGACATGAGGCTTCTTTATCTGCCACGAGCGGATAAAGTTAGAATTGCCTGGCCAGGGTTCCCTCTCAGGAGCCAGGATGCCCATGACCCATGACCCTCATTTTCATGTGGGGGTTTGACGACTCACATGGGTCATGACCCCTGCACCGAAGACGGGCTGGATGGCTGGATGGCTACGTTTGGGGAAGCCCCCTCAAGAAACAAACCTTTCGGTTTCGATCTTTCGAGGTACGGACTTCGGCCGCTGCTGCACTTCCTGGGGCTGGCCCGCGCCTGAGCATGCGCGCCGATCTGCCCGTTGAGCTTGGGCGAATTCGAAGCTTTCCGGTTCGTGGGCATGTGGGGCCAACACACGTTTCGGAGCAAAACCGACGCCCTCCAATTCATCGCATCCAGGCCTGGATGCAAGGCCAGCACTTTCCCTCCTGCACGTGCCTCAGCCGCTGACGCGACGCCACGACGCGACGGCCGATTCGCATTCACGTTTGGGTATGGCTCAAAATTAAAGAGCTGGGGTTACGCGGGTTTTTTGTCTTTGGTTCCATTTACCACGGTGCCATTTTGGTACCGGTTTTTTGAGCCGATTCGCATTTCCGTTGCCTTGCGCGCCTTAGGCTTTGACGACTCGAGGCTGTGCCAAGTCACATGCAAGGCAGGATTGGTGCTCTCAGCGCTTGCTTGCACCACTCTTTTTTGCCAAAGGCATATGGGTGTGGGTCAAACATAGGCACCCAAAAAGGTCTCCCTGAAATGGAAAGGACTAAAACCCGTGGTCTTATCATGAACCAAGCATCAATTAAGTTGAACCATTGAAACCATTGAAACCATTGAAGATGGAGCCGTGAAAAATTGGAACCATTAAAACCATTGAAACTATACCAACGAGCCATGGAACCCAATGAAAACCAGCCATGGAACGGTTTGAATCTTCTGCCAAGGAAGCCATGGACACCGAACCCCGCTTTCATGTCGCCTCCCGTCTCAGAGCTCGCAGGGCCTGGCGCGGCACGAGTTCGTGGGGCAGCCCCCGGACGTGCTGCAGCACTTGGCGGCCCGGTGGAACCCCCGAAATTCCCGATTGAGTCACAAGCAAAGCCAACCATACATCAATGGCTGTGGGTCAGAAATATGGTAACCCCAAAATGGAACCTGGTGAATGGAAACTTGGACTACCACACCCAAGTAAAGGACAATCCCAACCATAAATAGCAGCGGACGCCTTCTTAATTCTTTAAATGGTTCTGGGTCGACCAGTTTAATACCGGGTTTTGATTATGACTCAATTCGGGTGGCTCGTTTTTTTTGGTGGCTCCAAGAATTTCATGGAAAGAAACTATCCAAAAAGGGCACCTCACAAAATGACACCCATTTGGGGCCATCCGAACCGCGAGCGATTTGGAAGTTGAAGGATTAGGGGGCAACATATGGGTGCGGCGTGATTGCCGTGATTTTGGGTGGTCCCCTTCAACCACTATGAATGCAGCAGCAAACATGATGCCAAAGTGACTTTCGCTGCACCGAAGAGGAATCCGGCACGTCGGTGCCGCAACCGAGCTGTGCGTGTAGCTTCCCTTTTTTGGGAGGGGGTCCTATTTGGCAGGGTTGATGCCCCATTCTGTTTTGTTTGTTTTTTTTGGCTTCGCTTGAAACCAAGGTGAAACGGGTACCCTGACAGAAACGCACACCCAAGCCATTGCGGAGGCCGAAACTTATCAGCGGCCGCTGTCCGCGTCGCCGGAATCTGGAACTCGCAGATGGTATCAGCTGCATCAGAGCCGATCCTGCACTTAAAAGACGTGGGGGCTCCACAAAATCAGGCTTGAAAAAGAGCAGGCTTCCACAGATTTGCCTTGACAAATACCATCCTCTATACGGCCCAGAAGGGTCAACCGGTCAACCGGCCTGCAAGGAGACCTTTTGGAAAGACCATTTAGTGTCAAACAGTTCGGACTGTGACCAGAGCAAACCGCACTGACAACTAGCGGGTCGGTTTTCATGTTTCCCATGTCCAAATGTGGCTTGTGTCAAAATAGGGGTACGCCTAAAGTGGTCGCGCGTTTCTTTCTTCGTGAGTATACTTTCGGTGGCTTCGAAGGAACACCAAGAAAACCACCATTTTCAGTTGTTTTTTGTTTTTTTTCCGCGTCTTTGTTTCTTTGGGGGGTGGGTCCCCTACAAAAAGGGAGACCCCCCCCCCCCCCAACAGGGTACAACCCCTTGGGTGCCTTCCACCGCCAAGTTCGGACGAGGATTGCGCTGGTGGACGAGCAAGTGGAGCTCTTCGGCCTGGGGGACGAAGCCTTCCTGCTGGAACGCGGCGCGCTGGACCCCAGGACCGGGGTGTGTCGCGGCCGTCGTCGCCGTTGGGGGTACCCCTTGCTTTTTCCTGAGTCTTGAGGGAAACCAACAACAGCAACAGCAGCAACAACAACAACAAAGGAATACCATCCAAGTTTTGAGTCAGCCGCAAAAAAGAGAGCAAAATCCCGCCGTTTTTTTTCTTCTTCTTCTCTCCGCTGTGAAGGCATTGCGGCTACATCCCCTTGGGCGAGGCGAGGTTCTGGGACCTGCCGGAGCGCCGCTTGGCGCGGTGATGTTGTTTTTTGTTTGTTTTCCCGGTTCGGCAATTAAAGGAGGCGTGGAGGGGTTTGGAGGTTTTTGGAGGCTTTTTGGAGTTTGGAGCTTTTTTGGAGGTCATTCAGAGGTCATTTTGCCGCTGGGGATATTCAGGTACCCCTTTGGCAGTTTGGATTGTTTTGGGGCTCGGGCTTTGAACCCTTGAGTGTAGAAGGCAGATGGGAAATCAATCCCGGAACACATCCGCACCACCAAAAAAATGGAGGAAAGCTGAGATATGGATGTTTTTGGAAGGGTGGGTGGTATATTGGAGGGCGCAGATCCCGTACCTGAAAATGCCTTCGAGCCATGGTTTGCCGGGAGAACGCGCGATTCCACCCATGAATGAAGAGTCCGTCGGGATCATGGTTGCCGACTTGCAGTGAGCGGTTTGCGCCGATCATTTTCCGACTCAGCACACAAAACCCCTGACCAAACGAGCAGCAAACAAAACCTGGAGCACACATCGGCTCGCTCGAACCCGCACAACATTCTCAGGGTCTTAATGTTGACCTCGCATTAATCAACCTCAGTTAATTCATAGGGGGGTGTCCGGGGGTTTAGTGGGGAATCATCACTTTTGGAGGGGAACACACCATATTGATAAACCGGAGTTGATTCGTATGGGGTGAACATTAGAAGCCGTCCGAAAGAATTTTCGCTTCGGCTGGAGGCGAGGAGAGGCACTGGCCCTCCGCGCCTCAATCGCGGCTGGTGGTTGACTTGGGGCAAGGCCACGCGGTGTGGCCCACAGGCGATGGCGCGGAGCGGAGGGTCAAGTTTTTTTGGTCTCGCAGAAACAAAGAACACAATTCTACCTTTTTGGGGTCAATTTCAAGGTCAAAAGGAAAATAACCATTTTGAGGCCACACCTCTAGAAACAACCCATATGGGTTTCTCACCATTAGGGGTTACTACAGGCGGTTGGTTTCCGTTTGGCGTCCCTTTGAAATCCTCCCCCTCCATGGGTCTCGGAGTTGGGTGTTTCTCGAAGTTAGTTGGACCCCCGCTAGGTGGTTGGTTCCTTGTGGTCGAAGAAGGGGGCCCTATTTTGAGACAGGGCGATTGAGCTGCATGGATTTGCTGCGTGGAGCGAAGGTTTTGGTCAGTTTCAGCTTGTGGAAGGTTAGATCCATTGCGGTTGATCAATATTCCTAGTCACTAGTCATCCCATGTAAAGGACCTTTTGCTGAACCCCCACATGACGGTTTAGTTTGTGCGCCATCCCCGGCCCGGCCTGCGGTGGCTTTCAATGCTTGGGTCTCTCGCGATCCGATCGCGAGGCGTGAGCGTCACCCTGTCGGTGCCTGACTTGCTGATCTCCCAGGATGTGCTGTGTGTGCTGTGTGTGTTTTTTGTGTTTCTTTTTGGCGGTACCATTCAGGGCACGGCCGAAAGTCGTTTTCCCTGGGACCGGCTTGTTTTCAGCGAGTTTGGAACAAGTTGGTCCCAATTGAAAATCTGGGGGTAGCTTCCCCATTCGTTCCAGGGATCCTTCTTTCTGGAAAACCACCAAAAGCCCCGGGGAAATGGCTAGTTTTTGAAAAGAAAGATGGCTGAAAAGAATGGGGAATCAACCCCTAGAACAGAAGGTGCTTCCGGCATGGTTCCCCGTGAGCTGGCCGAAACGTTTGGGCCTCCTTGCTGCCCCAGCCGCGAGGAGGAGGGCCTGGCTGTACAACTGGAGGGCAGCACGGAGTTCGAGGAACAGAACCAGATGCTGGCGTCCGCTCGTCGCTTTGCTTGTGGGTTTTGGACATGGGGCGGCCTTGCAGGTTGGTTTGAAAGGACGCTAAAAAGGAAGCCAACAGAACAGCTACGGTTTGCGGAGTCCAAGAACCCTTAGTTTGTCACGTACCCGGAGAGGGCGAGTGTGGACGGTTACACCACCCAATGCGTGTGGCGACCGGTTGGCACCGGGCGCTTACTTCCACCAAAATTGAATCCTTGTTGTGCTTTTGGTGGTGGCCACCAAGGGGTGAGAGGCGCTCTGGCCAGAGGGTTGGAGTGAGAGCTTCGATCTGAGACTTCGAAGTGCCTGGCGCGGAGATGGTCGCCTTGCTGCATTTCATTTGACTCTTTGTATTTCATGCTTGGCTTACCGATAAGAATGAGAAGACTTAGACGAAGAATTAGAAAAGGAAGAAAAAGAAGAAGAAGAAGAAGAAGAAGAAGAAGAAGAAGAAGAAGAAGAAGCAGAAGCAGAATAAGCAGAAGAGTAACATAGCATAATAACGGCTACCGCCAGACCAAGCGAAGCTTTGCAACGATGCTTTTGCTTGCAAAGGGTGCGCCTTGCTTGTTTTGTGATGGCGACCGGTGGTTTGACTTGGGCGAGCTTGCCATATCCACAGCATGTTTGCGAGCCCTCGGCCTTCGGGGCGAGGCGCTTCCTCCAAAAAATGTGTTTGTAAAGCAGTGACGCAAGGCTGTGATTCGTCCGCCTTCGCTTCAGGCCGCAGATGGTTCTTTGGGTTTTGAGCACTTAGAGCTTCTGCTTGCATGAGCTCTTCGGGGCACAGACAGAAATTTAAAGCATGAAGGTAGCAAAGGCCTGTTCAGGATCTCATCTTCGACGGCAAAACGTCTTCCAAGTCTCTCAAGCAAAGCAAGAATCCATCTCCCTTTTTTCACCCATGGTTTGGGTGCAACTCCCTTTTTTCCCTCTCGCGTGCTGTGTCCTTCTGCTTCACGGCTGAGGCGGAGCCCGCATGCTACCTCATCCACCTCCCTGTTCTGCCGCAGCGGCGGAGCGCCTTCCGTATGCTGCGGCTCAGCGCCACCATGCAGGCGGGGCTTCCCGGTTTTGGGGGAGCTCCAAGCGGTTTTTTTCGGAAGTGGCGTGACCGGTTTTAGGGGAGCCGGTGTTTTGGGGAAGTCTTTGGGTAAGGGCCGATTTCTTTTTGGGGGGGGTTTGTGTTTTTTGGTTTGGGGCTTCGGGGCTTTTGGGTTTTGGTGCGCTTGCCCTCTTTGTCCAGCGGTTTTGGGTCAATTTTAATGCCAGGTCACTAGGACAGCAGAAACCTCCACGCTTGCAGGGGTTGCTAGTACAATTTTTCATGGGGTTTATGGCAAGGCTTATCATGGCGTATCTTTTTGCAGGTTGCACGGTTGCAACCCTCGAAATGGCTGGTTTTCTCTTGGTTTCCCCTCAACCCCGGACGAGCCAGCCAAGTTGTGGCCCACCACAGCCCAAGGCTCACGTCGATCCCTGGCGATTGGCCCGACAAATGGTAGGGTGTTGAGTGAGCGCAGGCAGTTCTCAAGCCAGGAAAACCTGCCTGTTCTCGGCAGGACAAGCGTGTGGGTTGCGTGTCTCTACAGATCTTCGGCCCCTTGGCCGAGGTCTAAGCGCTGGGATTTTTGGTGCGCGGCTTGCGAGGATCTCATTGTGAGCGCCCGAATGGGGGTGGGTCAAAATTTAAATATTAGGGGACCGCCTATTTTAGTCATGGGTTCCATTTACCAGGGTTTCATTTTGGGTACCCTTTCTTGACCCACAGCCAAATCATGGAAATGGTCCTGCCTTTCTTGAAGGGGGCTACTACCTGCTTTCTTCGGAGGATCCTGCCTGGTTGTTGTGATCACGTTCACGAAACTGGCATGCCTTTTCAATTCTCCGGCAGTGCTTGGCGCCCAAATGGAGACGATCGGCCTTATGTTGGCGCACCTTTTCGGTACGCACGTGATCTGGCTTTTGGATACTCATACGCACGGTGGCAATGACCTGTGATGGGGAACACCCTTAACATGTGTTTGGGACCGTTTGGCTCAAGTTCAGCTTTGCCGCTGGCTCGGTGAAACCTCCCACCGATATGGCGCCGTTGCTGCTGGTGGTGCTCCCATGGTTGACACAGTCGGTGTGTGACAGTGGTGCTTGCAGCGCGGAGGAGGTGGAACTCGTCGAGGAGCAGTGCCTTGATCGCAGGTGTGTCTTCCGTGGTGTGACGGCTCTTTTGTTTGTTCTCGTGTATGTGTGCGTATGGGTGTGGGTGGTTGGCTTCTTGTTTGTTGTTCAACTCCTGGGCAAGTTCGAGCCAGCCTTCTCAGATCAACTCGCGCAGCCCGCCTGGCTATACTATCAACGAGCTTGAGGTAGACCTGGTTTGCCAGATGAAAGCAATCATGTGCAGCACACGGCTCACACTTTGCGGCATCCTGCTACCCTCGAAACCTACCCCTGCAAAGGTTGAGGCTCGAAGCAGCCCACAGATAGCGCTCAAATGTCCCCGGGCAAAACCTGCTGCACAAGCTGCTCCTGGAATCCCAGCACACGTCAACACGCTCACACACACAAAAGCCTTGCGTGGCGGGTTTGCCAGCAGATTGTCCGTAAAGTGTCGATGGTGATGTTTGTTTGTAAGGTTTGCCGCGGAGCAGCTCGAGATGCTGCAGGTGGCGGTGTCAGAACCCACACCTCCGGCGATCCTGGGTTGCAGAGGAGGCACGGTGCCGACCGGGAGCTGCGACAAGACCACCTGCACGTACAGGCGCGACGTTGATGGAGGGCTGCAAGGGGTTTAGGTGGGTGAACGCCCTCTGCCAATTCATTTTGTTCCAGGTGCAAGGGCCATGGGTCCGTTTTGGAAAAGCGCTCTGTTTGGAAGAGGCGCCTGTGTTCCTGCAAACAGTCAACAAATCACCCTGCTGGCCAAGACACAGCGGAGTCCACTGGACTGGGGCCGAGTTGCCAGATTCTACGGCGAGACTCGAGGTCTTGGCTTTGTTGTTTCTTGGGGCCTATGCTTGTGTCGATGCCCTGGAGCCACTATGTTGCCAGATTCTTCAAAGTCAATGTTGCACATTGCTGGGCTCAGGAAGAGGGCCTCATCAGGTCTCCCTGCCCCCCCTTCAAAAGAACTCCTCGACCAATTGGCGTGTATCACCTCAATTGCCGAAACATCCACCCCATGCAAGCCGAAGGAAGCGCAAGCTCGCGACAGGTGCCCAGATGGAGGTATTGAGATCCAATGCACTCCTGACCAGGCAGCTCAGCACGGACAGCATCAATCATAGGCAGTCAGCAGACCAATGCTGACCCCATATTAATCAACACCCCGGTTCATCAACAGGGGGGTGTTTTTTTCTGGGTTTAGCGGGGAACCATCACTTTTGAGGGGACATAAAACGCGCACTGGGGTTGATTCATCCTGGTGTCAGCATGTGCCTTTCTTTTGGGAGGCCTTCCGGTCCCGAACCGGCCGCCTGAGCTGGCTCAAAACCGATTCGGGCAGATGGTTAGGCTAGGGACGATCCCCTTGCCATAGCTGCGGAGATCCGCCTTCTTGATTTTTTGAAGCATGGTTCTGGGATTACAACCGTTTTTGATGTCGGGTTTTGATTCTGACTCATGTCAGGTCTGTTTGAAAGGAATTCCATGGGTTTTGACAACCACAGCCATGTACAAATAAAAGTTCGGCCTTTTGGTTTCCAGAAAAAGTCGCCTGAGGTGATCCACCAAGATGCCTGCAGTGGGGGAGGCTGCAGCTTCTCCTGCAAGTCGCAGCTCAGCTGTGCGGAGCAGCCCAAGCTGATGGGCTGCAACCGCATGGCCCCGCCCTTCAGCAAGTGTGGCCCGGCCAGCCAGCGTGGGCGAAGGGAACACAACTGCGGTTTATGCCTATAGTAGCTTATTTTGCATATCTAAATGTGAATATTAAGTAATAATATATATATATATATATGTATATCTATTACGTGTATGGTACCCCCCACACCCAGAAAAGGAAAGCACTCTCCAAGAGAGTTTGCTGGTTACGTTCCTTTGGACCCGCTTTCACAGGTTGAGACGGAAGATTGATAAAGCGTTGGCCGTCCATTGCCAAAACGTTTTATGGGATCTAAGATAGAAGCAGAGTCCTGCAACTCCTCATTTTGTTTTTGTTCTTCTGAGATTCTAGCGTTTTTCAGCGGATTGAAGATCTTCACGGCGGAAGGAATGCCTGTTAATGCACGAACCATGGTCAGAGCTTTTTGCCGGTCAGTTGATGAGCTTTGTCTCAAGAAACCCAACTTCAGTCTCGTAGGCTGGAAAGGTGGGTTTGGGGTGCATATACATATGCGACACCCAGGCGTTTCATCGCACCATCGCACTTGTACTAGAAAAAAGAAGGTCAAACGCATCTTTTCCTGATCGATTTGTGACTGCTAACATGCTCCCCTCCTTCCCCCTGCATCTGAAGTTCTATGTGGGTCAACATCTTGTGTGCTAAGCTTTTTTTGGTGCCTTTAAAATGTGGTAGCACGTGCTAGAAAATCGTGGATCGAACCCGATAGTACTGTTTTGGTTGTTGACAAGCTGTGTGTGTGTGTGTGTCTGTGTGTGGGTGCCTGTGTGCGTCGGTGTGTGCGTTCGTGGGTGCGTTCGTGGGTGCGTGGGCGCGTGCGTGGGTGTGTTGCTCAGGGAGGGTCAGTTGAGCCACCAAGGATTTTCCGCACTTTTTGCTGCTTTCCTTTAGCCAGCCTATTCCATTGCATCATGGGATGGCACGCAGAGTTTGAGGCTCTGGTTTGCTGAGGTTTTCTCAACTCATTATCCCCTGCGCGCAAATATATAGCTATCCATAGATGTATACATTCATATATATATAAACACAGGTATGTATGGTAGACTGAGAAATGCACGTGCGTGGGCGTAGGTGTAGGCATGTACATGCAAATGTGATTTGTGGGCGTACTGAGCAGTGATATGTTGCAACATTTGAAAGCATCTAGCCAATGCACAGCTGTGGGAAGCAAGCGTTGTGTTTGTTGGGTCGCGTGTAATTTGGAGCTCGTTGGGAGAGTTCTCGTCGTTCTGATGGCTTGAGTACTTTCAACGGCAGCAGTGCCCAGGCATGTGGTCCTGCCCCAGTTCCACGGATCGCGTTCAATGCACCAACGGCGTGCAAATGCAGCCGGAGAAATACGCCGACGGCAACTGCAACTATATTTGCTGATGGCCAATTAGATCCAGAGAGATTTAGCCACGGATTAGTTGCTAGCTAGGGAGCGTGCAAGGAGGCTTCAACCCAGCGGAAACAAGGCGACGAGCAAAGATCCGGCAGTGTGTTCTGAGTGGAGCTGTTGGATTGTTTTATGGGGAGCCCAGCTTCGGTTGGTTTGAAAGGACAGCCAAGGGGAAGCCAAGCGGTTTTTTCATTTTAAGGGTCCTCCCCCCTTGCTACCGCAAAAAAGGTTTGTTAAGGGATACGGATAGTGGAACAGGGTGAAATCCGCGCAAAACGGAGGTGACTTTAAAACCGAGGCTCAAAGGACAGACGAAGCGTTAGCACGCTTTCTGTCAACATTGGCTCCTTTGATTCATGATGATGAGAAGCAGTCGGAGTTTTTGGAGTGGTAAAAAAGGTTATTTTTCTAGCAGCAAATCAGACATACAAGCTTGCAGAGAGAAGAGGAGCGAGCCGAGGCACGCGTGACCCAAACAAAAACTAAAACCGAAGGCGGCTTTTTCTGAAGGCCGCAGAGATATCCCAGCGTGGCACATAGGGTTTTTGGCGGCGGCTCATTTTGAGAGCTGATCGCTTCCGCCAAAGCACCATTTTTTTGTGTAAGACATTGGAAACCATTTCGGCGTGTCTTGTTTTGGGGACACAAAATGGTGGTTTTCTTTTGCAACACAACTTCCACTGCGCACATACTGCCTCAACTCATGTCTGTGCTGTCAGATCTGCCCGATGAGAATGAGGATGAGGATTGAATTGCGTAAAGTTAAGTTCAAATATAGCTTTCTACCCCCTGTTCACGCAAGTTGGACAATGTGGGTCTCCACTATTAGGGAATGACTTGTTTGTCCTGGTTGGAGAATCCAAAGGTCTTGTTGCAATGCGAACGAAGGGGGAAAAAACATACAGTCCCATTTCAATTCACCAAGCAAGAGCCCAAACCCTGGCAACTCTCAACTAATAAACCGCACTAAGCCAATCCTGAGGCAGCTGAGTCTCCAAACAGCGAAATGCAAGTGTTCAAGGGGTGCCCACTCTGAGGTGATTTGCTTCAAGACCTCCCCAAGGAGCTGCTGACGCACGTCAAGGCCCCACACATGTTCAGCACGACCTACACCAAGTACGACCGGGTGGGCCGGGGCAAGACCCCCTACCACGGCGCGGCACTCGGGGAATGCACTTTCAGGTTGGAAAGGGCCGTAGTCTTTCTAGAGACACACATGGAAACCACTCATTTCGGGGTCCAAATTTGGTTTTTGACACAGAAGAACAGATTTCTGGTAAAGGTGGATTGAAAATCGAAACATCAACTTTTGGGTCAAAATTTGAACGGAGTGTCCGCTTGGTGGAGTAAGGTTTCAAGTTATTTTGCTGAAAGCAGGAGGACTCAGTACAATGATTCCTAGCGGAGTCTTATGCAGCGTCCTGTCAGGCGCTTGGTCAAACAACCAGAACTTGGCTTCCAACCGCATGGCAGACTCCACATTCACACGTTCGTTATCCCAGCTTCATGGAGGTAAGCGCCAGTTCGGAGATTGCGTCCTGCCCAAACTCGGCAGGAGTCGGAGTCAGAGCCGCGCATTTTTTTTTGCACCGAGGAAGCGCGGGCTTTTACCAAGAGTGGATTTGAGCTCCGCTGCATGCCATCGCTGCCGGCCCTTCGAAGTGCCGCACGCCGCGAACGCGGCGGGCGGAGCTCGAGTCGGGCGTTCGGAGCGGGCAAAAGGTGACCTCGTCCGGACACAAAATAGGCTCGCAGAGATTGGCTTCCTGGTAGTTGTGGCCATTGAAACATGGGTCGGCTTCTGGCTGTTCAACAAAAAACACTTCCAGATGTGGCCCGCGCCTTGAGAGATACACACTCGCTTGCCAGTAAATGGGTCGGTCGTTGCATGGGGCGCGTGGCTGGTTCGCCCCTCTTGCCAGGAGTCGGGGCTGGGTCCCCAGTGCAACCGACATTTGGGTCGTTTACTGACCCCTGCAAATGGGTGGCTTCAGATGTCTGGCCAAGGCTTGAGATATGTGGCTCAAAAGCAGGCACAAAAATTGTCACCTTTGTAAATGGGAGCAAAGACCAACCCCTGCGTAACCCTCGTTCTTTAATTTCGACCCACACCCATTTTGGGAGGGAGATGGCGGGCTGGCATTTCACCAAGGACGTGGCTCGAGGCGGGAATGGAACACGTGGGATGGGCAATCCCCCGTTTTCGTGGTCAGAAGACGACACACTGTTTGACTAGCCAAGCCAAAGGATTGCAATGAAGGGGATCGTGTTCACCACCGCACAGACATGATTCTTGGCTGATAACGCCTTTGTTTTGTTGGCTTGTTAGGCACTCAGCCACAGTTAGTCAATTAGTTTGTCAGTTAGTCAGTTAGTCCGTCAGTCAGTCAGTCAGTCAGTCAGTCAGTTGGTTGGTTGGTTGGTTAGTTAGTTAGTTAGTCTGTCAGTTAGTCAGTTGGTTAGTTAGGCAGTTAGTTAGTCAGGCAGTGAGTTTGTTAGGTAGTTACCTAGTCAGCCAGTTAGTCAGTTAGTTAGTTAGGCAGTTAGTTAGTCAGTCGGTGAGTTTGTTAGGTAGTTGGCTAGTCAGCCAGTCAGTCAGTTAGTTAGTTAGCTAGTCAGTCAGTCAGTCAGTCGGTTAGTTAGTTAGTCAGTCAGTCAGTTAGTCAGTCAGTGAGTCAGTTTAGTTGATTGGCTGGTTAGTTGGTGAGGTAGTCAGCTAGGTAGTTTGCTTGCTTGTCTGTTTGTGTGGAATTTGTGGGTTCTGTCCAGGTCTAGGCCGGATAGGCGGCCGTTGGTGGAGCGCGTGAAGGCGTGAGTCGAATCGAGCTTCGTTGGTGGGGAACGGGCGGGTTCCCAGGTTTCCATTGCACCCCACCCCAGAAAAAAGTCATCGTAGGTAGATAAGAGCAGCATAAAATACTACTACTACTACTACTACTACTACTACTACTACTACTACTACTACTACTACTACTACTACTGCTACTGCTACTGCTACTGCTACTGCTACTGCTACTGCTACTGCTACTGCTGCTGCTGCTGCTACTACTTCTTACTACTACAACTACAACTACAACTACAACTACAACTACAACTACAACTACAACTACAACTACAACTACAACTACTACAACTACAACTACAACTACAACTACAACTACAACTACAACTACAACTACAACTACGACTACTACTAATAGCAATAACAATGATAAAAAACAACACAAACAACACATAGTTACAATAACAATAATAACAATAATCATGATGATACTAGTCACCAAATCCCGGAGAGGCTTGTGTGCGCTTTTGAGCTTTTTTTTGAATTGTGGCAGATGCCGGAGCTGGCTGTGTTCCTTTGTGCCTGACGGGAACCATTGGGACACAAACATTGGCCGTTGTTATAGCAAGTACATAAACCTTTATAACCTCAGCTGAACCAAAAGTCAGCTCGCCCCCGGATCCGCCACCAAAAAAGGAGGTCAAAACGATTTGCCCATTTGCCTCTCGCTCAGGGCGGAGTGAAGCTCTTCGTGGGCCGGCTGCCGGTGGAGGTGATGCCGCCGGTTGTTGCTGGAGTTCCCATGGGCACCCGGCCTTTTTTTCTATTTCTCTCCTAGAAACCACCTCCGAACGACCTGCAAAAAGATGAACATGACGTGCAAGACCAAACCTCACCTGAGCCACAATCAAAACCCGGGTAGATGAAGGTTAGTAAGTGCCGATCCCAACCACGAATAGCTGTGGCCGGCTTCTTCATTCTTGAAGCATGGTCCTGGGTCGACCCTTTTACTACCGGGTTCTGATTGTGACTCACCTGGCAATCCGAAAGCGGCTCGGAAGGATCGGGACCTACAAGGTTTTGGGAGCGTTTGGGAGCGGCTGGCGGTTCAATGGCTGTGGTGGTCAAAACCGTTTTGGGATCCCATTCTGGTTGGTATAGGTGAATTCACCACCCATTTTAGAACCTATTTTAGTGGTTGGATTGAATCGGATGTTCACTGGGGAACGATTTGGATTTTGACCTATGGCCAAATGTTGCAACAGCGAGTTGCGCGAGTCGCCAGACCACGTCCGACCTTCTCCACCGGGCCTTCGAGCATTACGGAGAAGTGCTGGAGGCGGGGAGTGCAAAAACCCTAGTGCACCTCGCGATACTGTTGGTTCTCCCTGAAAAAAAATAAAGCTAAAAGAAGCACACCTATCAAGCGGTTTTGAGGGGTCTCCCGTTAGAAGTCAGGGCAGCAGACTACGCTTTGGTAGTCAACAAAGGGGATCAAATGTTCACGGCCCTTTGGCATGTATCCTGGGCTTTGTATTGTATTTTTTTGGGCAACCAACTAGAAATGAAACCACAAGAAACAACGGACCACCCCCCCAAAAGAAGAAGAGCCCAAGCTGCAAAGCACGTCTGCCCATTCGGTGGCTTTCTATGACTGCCAGGGCACCAATTTCAGGGGGGTTTTAGGACTGAACCTGGGAAACAAACACAGCCCACCAGGCTGGCGGCTTTGCTTTTGGTTTCCCTTTAAGTACCCTTTATGGGATCGAAGTACCCTTTATCCTTTTAAGTTCCCTTCAAGTTCCCTTTAAGTTCCCTTTAAGTTCCCTCTAATTACTCTTTAAGTTGCTTTTAGTTTCCCTTTCACGGGCCTCCCGAATTTTTCTGGCCGAAGCTTCCCGTGGGGTTTTTGGGGGCCGAAGCTTTCGAGGTCTTCCTCATCGACGGCCGCGGAGCCTCGGGGGCGCGGTGCGCCTTTGTGCGCCTCGGGGACCTCCAGGCGAAAACTCGGGGTGGGTTGCGCCATGAATCGAGGTCTGCTATCCATATGGGGGGTGCGGGGGGCCTCCAAAAGTGAGAAATCCCCGGCAAAATCAGGGACCCACCCCATAGTAGTACACAGGGGTTGAGCAATAAGGGGTTTCCATCCCCCCCACTGGAGGCCAGTGAAGAAGATAGCTTTTCCAGTTGATTTAGAGCAGCCCCCTGTGCAAATCAGGTTGTTTTCGGATGGGTCCTTTCAAGGCCAAAGGGAAGCCACGTATTTTTTTGGGGACACATTTTGGGCCCTTGGAAAAAGCCCCCGGTATCGATTTGGAGACAAAGCCCACAGGACACTTGTCCCCAGAATTCTAATGGCTATTGGCCCCTCACAGAGTTTATGGGCCGTTGTGAACCTTAACAAACCCTATTGGTAGAACCACCAGTCAGTGTTTTGTTTTTTTGTTTTATTCTCCCCCTTTTCGTTTTTTGTTTTTTTTGGGGGGGGGGGCGGGCGGCCTTTTCAACACGTACCCTGTGCACAGCTAGCAGCAGGCCGCAGAGAGAGCCATCGAGGAGATGCACGAGAAACGCGTGCTGGTGGGGCCTTGAAGGGGGGTGGGGCTCCAAATCTCAGGAAACCAAAGGGACAACCCACGTTTTCAATTGGGGGATCCTCCCATCTCAACACATGGCCGTGGGTCAACCACCCATTTTAGTCTATTTTAGTGGGGATTGGGATGTTCATCGGGGGTACGGGCTTTTGACCCATGGCCACATACCCATGGAGGGATTGTGGATTGATGTGTTTGATTGGTTTAGTGGGGGTAGCAAGTCTTGGGGCTTGCGCTTCATGTAGTAGCCGGGGTGAGAAAGGTCCAAGATGGTCCATGGCTTACAGCCAAAAACGCCTGGAAAGGACGCCAGGAGTCATTAGGGTGAGATCCTAGGGTGTTGCTTGAGGCTGTGAGGGAGTTTCTGTGTGAGAGACTCAACCCAGTGTGCGTGCCGAGATCCATGAGCGAGCTGAGCTGGGCCCCATTCAGGTGCGCTGAGCCGGAATGTGGAGGGTACAGAGTTGGCAATTTTAATTGGTGGTCCTACTACTCCATGGGGGTTGTAGGCAGGCCTATACAACTTGGTGACAGTCAATGGGTTTGGGCGCTCACGCCAGGTGGCGTTTGCCAAGGGTGAGGCCACACGGATGGGCCTGGATGCCACGAAGGAGCAGTTGCCAGCGCGGTGGCAGGCGGGTGGCAGGAGTGGGGGCTGATGACTATTGACCCTCAGAAAGGCACCTGGTCTAAATTAGACCAGTCCCCTCCCAATGGTCATAGCTTCGACCCAGTACCTATGACTATGATCACGGCCACTCCTGAGGGATGTCTCAGCCATGCAACATTCTCCGCTGTCTTCGGGAAACGGGCTCCTTTCCTTGGGTCCCGTGTTGGCCCCCCCCTGCATAGGAACCGGTCCCTCAAGGAACGTGATCTTCCAGCCGTAGGTTTGATGGCTTTTCTGCTCCTTCCCGTGGATTTTTGGGGATGCGCCCGATCCTCTCGGGTCCTCAACGCTCCCGCCCCCAAAACTCAGCCCCTCCCCTCCAACCCTCCCCTCCAACCCTCCCCTCCAACCCCTCCCCTCCAACCCCCCCCCTTCCAACCCCCCCTCCAACAACCCCGCTCCACCCCAACCTCCCCTCCACCCCCCCCCCTCTCCCCAACCCCAAAACCCTCAAAACCCCGTCCCCAACACCAACGAACAGCCGCCGCAGGTGCCCATCACTGCGGGGGCGCCCGTGCCGGCCTCCGGCCCCGTGGACCCCGAGAGCCTCTCCAAGGAGGCCCCGGCCAGCGACAGCTCGCGGCAGCTGGGAGTCGCGCGCGTCGGGTCCGTTTTTTTTTTTTTTGGGTTTGATGGTTGGTCGGTTGTTTTGTCATTTTTTTTTAGGGGGAAGGGGGAGGTGGAGGTGTTTGAGGAGGAGAAGGAGGGGGGATTTTGGGATTTGGGGAGTTTTTGTTTGGATTTGGAGACTCACCGCCTGCGCCGTTACTTTGGATGCCTTCCCTCTTCGGCTTTTGGCCGGTGGATCCTGTAGGGGATCAACCGCGGGCACATTGGGCTCATTGGCCATTGGCTCTTCCCAGACAGCCAAAGCCGGATTTTCTGTTTCGCTTTTAAGGGCCGAGTCCCATTGAAAGCGGGGGGGGGGGGAAGAAAGCATTCTTCAAGCCAAAAATTGGACCGTCCGTCAGCGCCTGGCTCCAGGCTTTGATAAGTCTCATCAAGGAGGGTCTGGCTCTCAGGGACAGGCGACTGTGTGGCAGGCAATACCATAGATGATGACACATGCCACATGTGAATAACGGGACAATCATTTCTTCAGATCAACTGGAGCATTTTAGATGGCCAGATTGTTTGTGTGAAGGGAACAAGGAAAGCGAACGGGAGGTTGCAACCCATGATTTTAGGCCAGCGGTCTGGCGGCACGCCGTTCAAGCAGCAGTGGTGCCGGCCTCAGCTTCTAGCTTCCCGAGCAAGCTGGACGGAGCTGGAGACCCTGGCTGAGTTTGTTTTTTTGAGCTTGCGGCATAGGAATCGTCCTTGTGGCTTTGGTTGAAATGCAGTGGGCTCGATTCCATGGGTTTTCTAGATCAGTTCAATGATCCGCCATCTTTCCCAAAACCTGCCTGCGGGATCTGATGTGGGGGTTGGGTCTCAGGGCATCGTTGGTGTTTTGGATGAAGGGACGCCTAAAGAGAAACCGCCCATGTTGTATGGGTCCCCATCAGAGACAGAGGAGGGGGGAGGTCAGGACTGTGCAACCAGAGGTGGACGTTCTGCGATCAGGGCAAGGGAGGCGCCTGGGACTCAGCTTTCATCAGACGTGGCACTGCCATCGAGTGGTAAGACGAATCCTGGCCTTGCTAAAGGACTCGATGATGGTATGCTTTCAGGAGAGTGTGGGCAACTGGAGGCCTCAATTGACCCAAGGAGCATGCAAAGGGGGAGCCCTCGCCAAGTGGCCGACGCTTTTTTGTTCTGAGGTCGCTGACTATGACCCCAAGCGCCATCCGGAGAAATCGCTGCGGCCCGCAGCTCAAGGATCAGAGAGACATGCACATGCCCGCATCGCGAAAACCGACGCAAAACGGGCTTCCCTATAGTTCCCCGTTTGGTGGCTTTAAGCATCACCATTTGGGAGGTCCCTCCATTTTGACGCGCACACACACACACACACCCGAATCTGCAACAGAGCTGAAGTCAAGCCTTGATCCCTTTGTTCTGAGCTGAAGATGCTTGGCCGAACGCCCAGGATGTTCTTTGCCGCGGCGCAGGTCGGCGAGCCTTGCGCTCAGTGAAAGCCAGCGCGAAGCATCGCACTCTCCAAGCGCAGGTCGTAGCTTCTCACAACAGACCCAACTGTCTGGGCCGCGCCTTGCCATGGCCAGTCCGCTGAAATCTGCCTCGGACGAGGCGGGGAAGGAGCGCGAAGGCGGCGACAGTCGCACCGAGCAGGATGCGCAGGAGAAGGCGAGAGAGGCGGAGGAGAAGGCCAAGGAGCTGGCTCCGGAGGCCATCCAGCGGACAGAAACCAAGCTGTTCCTGGAGGAAGAGGATGTAAAGGACATCGCCAGCCAAGCCGAACGAGGTTCATGAATTCGTAGCCAGTACAGTCCTCGAACTTGGGTTCCTCGCATGCCGCGGGCATTAGTCTTGTGGGATCCGGGAAACCAAGCTAGGCACGGTGGATGAACAGTTTCCACAGTCTCCACCTTGCACGCCTTATTTCGCATGTACAGATGGCTGTGAGTGCGAGAGGTGCATGGGCACCCCTCCGAAACAGCATCCAGACCCTGAAACATGAGATTGCCTCAAAATAGGCGCCTTCACCTTTCGCTGCTCAAACCAAAGGCCGTCACACACCCGCGTGGCACCTTGGGTCCACGTTGCTTTGAAGTTTGGGTCTTTTGTTTTTTCAAGGGACGTCCGAAGCTGTGAAGCCGCCACTTCAAGGGGGTTCCACCTAGGTGGGGAGCCAAGCCTTGGTTCCGGCGCGCGGTCAACTGGGCCACCATGGGAGGCGGGGTGTTGGGCGGCCTTTTTTGAGCCTCGGTGCCTGGTCAGAGGGTGGGCTTCGGTGACCTCGGAGGCAAGATTCAAGCAAAGGGTTCGTTGAGATGGACGGTTCCTGGGCTCGAATTGGAATGATGGAGCGGGTACTTAGGGTGATTGGGGATGGCCATGGGAAATTTAGGGCTTGCAGAGGCTCCCAAGTCATGGCACATGGAGATCATCCGACAAGTTGCAGAGTTGTCATGGCGTAGGTTGGGTTTGAGAAGGGGGTGACACGCTCAAGCGCCAAGGGCATTGGCCTCTGGTATGGTCAAGCGAGTCCACATGGCCGGGCGCAATGCCAGCTAGGGTCCAAACGCCGCCAGGTGCTCGGCGCAAGCGCGGCTCCAGCTCGAGCAGCCGCCGGCTCAGAGGGGTTTCGGTTCTCAGCGAGGGAGCGGGAAACGGCCTCCCTTGGGGGCGGTGAGCCTGCTTGGAGGAGAAAGTTGTGCGCCCATGCATGAAGCCCTACATGACATGGGAATCAGCCATGAACAGTATGTGGTGGTTCGCTTGCAGGGAAACTGGAAACCTTGAAAGGGAACAATTGAGAACTTGTTGAGACAAGTTGGGAGATAGGCAAACAGGGGAAACCTCCGCCATTGCTCCCCAGGCAGCAGTCGCAGCCGTAGCCGCAGCCGCAGCCGCAGCCGCAGCGGAAGCCGCGGTCGCAGTCGCCGCAGTCGCAGCCGAAGTGGCTCCAAGTGACTTCCTCAGCTCACCGCGTGAATTTGCGACAAATGCGATTCTGCAGATTGCCTTTCATAAGATGCATCGCGTTTTAAATTGCAAGTGTGCGGCCTTCGAGATCTGGCGGTGAAACTCAGGTCAAGAGGCGCGGTTTCCAAGATTGCGCGGCGCGACAGAAGTGCAAGCATTTGCTTGATGCACAACTGCTGACTGTCTGCATCTGTGGTGCCAACCCCAAATGCCCTCAAGTTCGCAGGCGCGCGGGGCGAGGCTGGATGCTGGGAGCATGCCAAGCACTACTGATACTGGCTTGTTGGGTCGTTTCAAGCATGGATCCAACTGGAATTGGCTCGCCTTGAATTGTGAAGGCAACCAGGCCGACTGCTCAGACTTGGGAAGCAGCATGAGTCCTTGGCACGTTCTCAAGCCACATGGAAGGTTGTCGAATGGCTTCGTTCTGGACAAAGGGGATACCAAAAAAGGGCCCCTCATTTTGACAATCCGCCCCCTTCAGTTTCAACAAAGGTCTGGTTCCTGTTCGTATTATTTCCGACCGCGGCTTTGAGTCCAAGTTCCCCGACATTTTGGGCAACCACAGCCGTTGGACAACCCTCGCGGCTAAGGCACGGCTCGGCCAAGGCGCGGTCCGATTCGCCGCTCGGATCGGACGGAACTTTTTCGCCCGCGAGGCGTTGCCGCCGCCGCCCCCCGAGGCTGGTGGCGGGGGTGGCTGCGGCCGCGTTGGGGTATCCAGTTTCCCCCCACACGCAGTTTGTAGAACATAGAAACCAGACCTAGGGTGCCCCAAGTCCTTCAATATTCATTCAAATTGTCTTGGCTTCGTCGCCATCGAGCCAGGAGCCGCCGCCGGAACCGGAGCACCCGCCCCCCAAGGCCAGGGGCGCGGAAGGGTTTTGGTCGTTGCCCGTTAAAGCCACTCACAACAGGGGTAGCCTCACCGAATTGGTTGGGATTTGGATCGGGGGATTTGAAATTCCTGAAGCCACAGGTTCGGTGAAAACATGTTTGTCGAGGGAGCCCCAGCAAGTTGTTCAGAACCCCTTTAGATCAGGGCCCCCAAGCAGAACATTTTCGCTTTCCTTGGTGCGACTTAAATTGAAGCGACCTGGGTTTCCCCCTGTTACGAACCCATATTCCCACACCCACATGGTTTTTTTCTCAAGATAGAGCAAACCCCCCAAATGGGTTTCCCTCAACCACCCAAAAAGAGACCACCAAAACCCATCTTTCCCCCCCCCCCCCCTTCCAGAGGTTTCCCTCCACAAAGAGGTTTTCCTCTGAACCCCCCAACCCCCCCCATGAACCCCCCCAAACGGAGACCGGAACGGAGAGGCGCGGCTCCTGGCCTCCGCCGCGGAGCGGAACGCGGAGCTGGAGCCGGCCGCCCGGGGATTTCCTTTTTCCCCGCCGCCCCCGAAACCCGAAGACGCCGGCGCGAAGGGGCGAAGGGGGTCCTTTTTGGGTGGGGGTGAGCGTCCCGCGGGTTTGGATGGGTTTGGTTCCAGAAAGCCAGGGAAAACACGCGGGTCCACGTCTAAAAGGGCCACCTATGCGCAGGATGGGGTGGCTTCAAAAAGAGACGACTCTTCCCGGCTGGGTGTGATGGTTTGCCTGGCAAAATGACTTGCTAGTTGGTCGGCTGCATGAGCTAGGCATCCCACCAGGGTTGGATTGTCCCACTTTTGGAGGGGCGCATTCCCTGGAAACAGTTGATGATGGTCCAGGGTCAAGCTGAGAAGTGGTAAGATAGTATTTTTTGGTGGCCTAGAAGACAGCAGCCAAATGTTGTGTCGCAACTTCATTTGAACATTTCTTTCCTCCTTAAAGATCTCAAGTGAAGGCTTAGAGGCTGGCTCCATGCGCAGGGGATAAAATGATGCCTTGCTTCATGTCGAACACGTAGCCTCCTCCCATGCTGCTCTGCTGAGGGACTTCTTGGCCCAGAATCGCATCTCGCCTGTGACGCGCTTCGTGCCTGTTAGCACTGATGGAACAGCCGTCCGATTTCGGCCGGACTCTCACGCGCCAGGTCCTTCCTGATGTTGAAGCTCACGCGGGAGCAGGCTCGGCCGCGCCGAAGCGAGCTTGCAACGCGGCGGGCCCGAGGCCGCCTTTGTGATGTCGAGCGTCTCCGAAGCTTTGGAGAAGGGCGGCATCTCCGGCCTGGCAAAGCTCCGGCCTCGGCAAAGCGCCGGGACCCGGACGGCTCCAGGCCCGAATGTGTTTCCACCTCGAAGCCTCTGCCATTCCCATTTGAGCCACTGGCTCAAAACCCGGGTAGATGAAGGTTAGTAAGGGACGATCCCAACCATAAATGGCTGCGGCCGCCTTTTTATTCCTGTACACTGTTCTGGGGCTGTAAACACGAATTTTCCTTCCTAAAACTTCCTCGAGAGCTAGGCCAGGTTTGATTGCGACTCATTTGGCGGCTCCAGGTCTGGGCGCTCTGCGGCAGAGTCGCTGGTGCTGCAGCGGCTGAAGGGCCTCGGCGTGCGGACGCACTCCACCAACTCCGGGGGCGCCTGGACCAGCACCGAGCGCACCGCTTCCCCGGTGCCGCCCGCCCGACGCCCAGGGCCGATGTTGTGTGGTCGCGCCTTGTCTTGGAGGGAAAGGGGAAGTACGTGGTCCCTGGACACTTGCCACCCACCACTGTTCAGTTTTGAGCACCCAGAGTGCGCATGTGTTGGGATGCTGTTTTTTAAGACAGCATTTTTGCCCCGCTTCCCATTCAAACACAATCCCCCCCCTCTTGCCCACGTCCCCCGTCACAACGTCGAGGCCGCCGAGCGGATCAAGAAGGCGGAGGCGGAAGCGGCGGCCCGGAACGAGCCCCAGGAAGGCCGGCTGCTCGCGGGAATTTTCGGGGAACAAGAACGCCCCCACCATTTGGGTGTGGCTCAAAATTAAACAGGAGGGGTTACGCAGGTTTTGGTCCATGGTTCCACTTACCAGGGTTCCATTTTGGTTCCGGTTTTTTGAGCCCCAACCATTTGGACGCCTAATTAGATTTTCCGGAAGGCCGAGAAGTGGGGAAACAATCCGGGAAGGGAGCGCCCAAAAGGTTTTAGAAGGCCGAGAAGTGGAGAAAAAAATCCCGGAAGGGAGCGCCCAAACAGGTTTTTTGGCTGGCCGCGAAGTGGAGAAAAACAATCCAAGCCGGCAGTTTTTGGAGGCGCCGCCTTGGGTCTGGATCTCCCGAGTGTGGATGGCTTGCTGGGCCCTGGGCTTAGCGCGCGCGCCGCTTCCCTCAAAACCCGCGAGGTGTTGGGTCGCGAGTTCTCGCGCGAAGCTGGATCCAAGTCGGATAGCGGTTGCCCAAAAAAGGGAGGGAGGCCGTATGCCCTTTGGTTTTCGTCTATTTTCATCACTCAATGGCAAACGCTCGACTGTTTGCAGGGCATCCGCTCGTCCCCGGTCAAAGTGGGTCTACATTGGGTATATCTAAATGGGGACTCTCCAAAATGGTCGGGTTCCCTTTTCAATCCAAGACAAACCGCCAGACCCACCCCAAGAACCGACACACATCGTCTTCCATGCTTCGAGGGCCTGGGCTCGACCTGGAGGCGGAGGAGGGGGGGTGTGAAAGGGAAGGCTCCAAAGGACCCAAAATGGCGGTGGCTCAACGACATGTACTCAAATGGCGCCTGGGTAAAACCAAAGACTAAAACCTGCCTCACCCTGGCTCTTAAATTTTGGGCCACGCCCAAATGGCCCAAAAAGAGTCGCTTCAGAAACCAGTTGATAGTCGTTGGGGGCCTCCTGGTCAGGAGTGGTCTCCTTTGGTTCCTTAAAAAAAAAGGACACATGAGGTTCGTTGTCCATGGTCCATGTGACATGGGTGAGCTCGCTCAACTTCCCATAAAAAGTAGGGGGGGCCGCTACATCGCCCTCTTGGGCACAAGTTTTGACATGCGGCTTGCGGGGGTGGCTTGTCAACGTGAAGACTCTCCACTTCTCAGGAGCCTGACAAGGATGCTGCGGCACCAACCCCGCCTCCGGAGGCTGGGGGACGGAGCTGGGGGTCTTTGGACCAGCATGGCAAGCCAAACAACCGAACTTGGATGACGGATTGTTCCTTTCGGATACTACACACAGAGATGACCCTCACGGATTGTTCCTTTCGGATACCGCCCACACACAGATGGTCATTTGGTGCAAGCGATTTGAACGCGTTCCTTGCGCCTCGCTGGACGCACGGCCGCGGAAAGCCGGCGGCGCCAGGAGCCCGCGGAGGCCGCCTCCAAAGGCCCCGGGGAGTTGGGATCGATCCGAGCGGAGAGCGGGCTGCGTGGGGGGAGCTGCGCCAGGGTTTGGGCGAGCAACAGGCAACGCGCATCATGGCCATCCTGGAAAACATGTCTGGCAAGGAAATTTGGTGGGTCCCTTGAGGCGGTGGGCTTCCTTTTAGTTTTCCCTTTCCCGCCATCCAAGGCGACCCCTTAGGGGAGAAACACCCCCAGTTCTTTGTTGCATCCTGAGCATGTTTTGGAGCAGTTTCGGGCCCGAATCTCGGGTGCTTTCGACGCTAGGCAACTGTTTGAGCCACGGGCCATCACACCAACTTTACCCCAAAGATAGGCACACACACACACACACCTGATTTCTCTTGGTTCCGGGCAGTCCGGATTGTGACTGTAGTGTTGGAGTCGCACTAGGTGAGCCTCGCCAGGCGAGCCGGAAGAACCGGAGCCGCCAGAGGCCCCGCCGGCTGCCAAGGCTCCCAAGGCCAAGGCCCCCGCGCGCCCGGGGCTCGGCTCGGCGCCGCGCGGGAAAGGGTGCGGCGGCGAGCGAAGCGAGCCAAGGCGAGAAGCCGGAGGCGCCTCCAGGCTGCCAGGCTGCCCACATGGGATTTGGCAGGGGGGACCTGGAAGACCATTTGCCTCAAAACAGGAACCCCTCTGGTGGGTTCCACGCTCAACGAGGGCTGACATGTACCATGGTGCTTTCAAGAAATTATCTGAGAGTTGATTTCAGGGTGGACTGATGCTGTGAGAGGGAAGCGAGCGGCAGGTCTTTGTCAAAAACTTGGACAAGAGCACCGGCGAGCCGGAGCTCCGGGACCTCTTTGGCAGGCTGGGGGAACTGTTCGCTCGGGGAACGGGGGGGGGAGAAATGAGTCGCGGCTTTTGGGACGCAGACCAGCGGACGGGACGTCTGTTTGGTGGAGAATGCCCAGATCCTGGTTCTGACAACCTTGAGCCCAGAAGGCTGGGTCGAAGAGGACAAGAGCCGTGGAGCACTGCAAGCCGCTGCAAGTCCTTCTAGTCAGGATACATCACTGACCTCTGGACCTGGTGGGCTGTGCCCCGCAACTGGGGAGCCCCTTCTTTGATGATGTTCTAAATGGGGAAATGGGCGATTGTCCCATTTTTCTCGCCAAAGACAGCGAGCTCCACTGGCTGCAAAAGCAAGCTGCCCTGGATGTAGAATTTGGAATTATATGCTGTAGAAAAATCCACCACCGAGTTTTCTGATGTGGTTTGGACTTACACAAACTGCAGAGTTTTCCAGGTGTCCTGTGGTTTGGCCCTGGCCGCTGCATTTGTTGGGGGGCTCCAATAGGACTCTGCGGGGCCAGAAGCCAGGCAGGGCACGGTGCGGGATGTGGAGCTGGCCACAGAAGAGGGCACGAGCCTTCTTCCCAGCGAGAAGCCGAATGCCATGCTCGGGCCATTTGGCTGTGGGTCGAAACCGTTTTGGGATCCCATTTTGGGGTAGGTAACCTGATTTCGTGGACCCATTAGACCGAATGGTAATCTATTCGGTCCATTAAACCTATTCGGTCCATGTGGTTCTCTATGATTTGGCTGTGGGTCAAAACGTCAACACCGTCTTGGGATCCCATTTCCGGGTGGGTGCACCGGAAGCTCTTTTAGTGGGGATTGGCATGTTCACTGGGGGTACGATGGCCATTTGGGCAGGTGGTTCTAGATTTATTCTACCTGGTTTGGTTGGGGGACAAAAACTGGTGGACCCCCATCTTTCGAAGTGGACATCAACGCATGCCAATCAAATTTTAGAGGGCCCTACACCAAGATCAAAAAAACTCGCCCTCTTCACAACAACAGGCTCACACCCTGTCCCCATGCAATTGAAAGTTCGCGCGCCCGCGGTCAATTTTTTTCGTTGCCAGCCTGGTGAAACCGGGTGAACAGAAAGAAGGCGCCACGCCGCGCTTACGCCGAGAGCACGAAACGCGACCAGAAATTAGTCTGACCAGATGGACCCGCTGTGTTGTATCAGTTCCAAGAGGGCTGAGCTTTCCTCCTTCTGAAGCATGTGGAGAAGCCGCCTAAAAATCGAGTGGTTTTCCTTTTGGCTTGCCTCTAAAACCTCCCCGACCAGGGTACCCAGCCTCAAAAAAGGCACACACCCATTTAATTTGCCGTCGACAAGTCTCGCTGTGCAGTAGAACTTCCAAGTGAAGAGCAATTGGGCAACACCAAGACCGCCTCAACTGTGGAGGTGTTATTTTGGCTTTTTCCCAGCTAACAAAAGCGCTTCATGGACTGGAAATGGGTATTGGCTATTGGACTCCTAGCTTGGTATCACAGGGGTGCGGTCAGGTTGAGTACCTGTGACGTAGCCAATTCTGCGGGGTCACTTGACAAGGGATGGTGCTGGAACTTGACATGGGGATGGCCGGATGGGGATCCACACTCGAAGGCACGCACGAGAACTGGGTCAATATCACCATGCACTTGCATGGTGACAATGGGGCTCGGATAGCCATGACCAGGGTTTTGAAGCAGCCTGAGGTGTCGGCAAGGGCTGTGCCATTGTGCTAATGTCCAGAAAGAGAGAGGCGGGAGTGGGCCTCGGCAAACTGAATCAGTTTGAACCCGCAGTCGTAAGGGAGTCGGAAACAACGTGTCTTTTCTTCTAGTGCGCACGAGAGCCATCTCCCCCGACTTTGTCCCGGATGCAAAGAATTGAGTCAATTGAGAGTTGACGGCAAATTTCGGCGGACTCCGATTCGACGGCTGCCCTGCCTCCTTTCAAAGTATGGGTGTGACTTTTTTCGAAGTACCCTTCTGAGTTGGTTCAGAAGAGGGGAAGGCAAGCCGCCCTTTTTTGGGTCCACCTGGATCGCAAGTTGCTGTTTTTTTTTTTCCCATCCCACTTTACCCCAAAAACCAGCAACCGCGACTGAAAAAAGCAGCAACTTGGCTATCTAGGCAAGTCCTTTTTCGAGACAAACACTCGTCTTTCTCTCCGATTCGGTTCGCCAGGCCAAGCAATGTGTGAAGGCCTTGAACTTCACAAAGCCGCGCTGCCCTCAGTCAAGCGACATGGGGTTCCTGTGGTCCGGGTCTCTGTGGTTCCCTGTGGTTCTTTGTGGTTCCCTGTAGTTCCTGTGGTTCTCTGTGGTTCAACCACGTGACTGTGGTTCTGTGACAAGACAGTTCCAACAGGAGTTGGGGTGGTCGGGTCCAGACATTGGGCATAGATAGCGTTGTGTTTTCGCTCCGACTGGCTACAGAAGAGCACCGTTTGCATAAACGGCAAGTCGGAGGTGCAGGTAAGAGCTCGGGGCAACCTGTGGTTCCTGTCATTCCCCTTTCGGTCGCTGTGGTTCTTTGTGGGTTTCCCCCCTGGTTCTTTTTGTTTCCGTTTGCTTCCCAGCGGTTCACTTTGCTTGCCGTGGTTCCCCTCAGTTCCTTTTGGTTTTCCTGTGGTTCCCTCAGTTCCCTGTTGGTTGTCCTGTGGTTCCCTCAGTTCCCCGTCGTTTTCCTGTGAAACCAACCCGCCCAGAGGCTCCCGATTGATTTCGGGCCTTCAAACAACCTGGTTTTGAGACCCCTAATGGAGGGGTCGGGTCTTCACGCCGCAAGCCCCAGTCCCGTGTCAGTTCCCAAGCTCAGGTGGGGCCGCGCGCTGATCGTGGAGCGGGAGGAAGGGGCCGAGGCGCGGGCTGTGCTGAAGCTGCGGCTCAAAGTTCCAAGTTCCCAGCGCCAAGGAGGTGACATGGACGTGTGTGTGTGTGTGTGCGGAGTGGCAGAATACCCTGCCACCAAAACCTTTTTCCGCTGCAGCAGGGGGCGCGGGCAGCATTGAAGGGACCTGCGCCAATGAAGACGCCCTTCTTTGCTGGTGAAATCCAACGGGAAGCCGTTGGACGTACCTGCAATTGTGATGTTTGTGAATGTCCTTTTGGTCCCCCCCTGAACCGCCGTTGCTTTGTGTGCCCTTTTCAAGTAGCTACAGGGAAGCCAAGCGTTATGCGAGTCGAAGCTCACCATACTCGAGACTCATCAGTTGTACTCGAAACTCATCAGTTGTACTCGAAAGATTAGCACTCTCCATTTGGAGTTCAAGTGTGTACACCCCATTCGTGGGGAATCCTCGGGTGTACCCATTGTGTGACCCCGGGCCGGCTCTGTCGGAAAATTTGACCTCAACGTTCTTATCATAGAACAGCGGAATTTCACATTTAACCAGGAACGAGGTTTCACTAAAGGGAAGACAGCCGTCAGATCATAGAGACGTCTCACTAGGTCTGCTGCTGGCTGCTGACTTGAACTTGCATGGACTTGCATTTTGTCGGACTCGTTCCTCTCAAGATTGTGGAGTTGCGGTTTTGCATTTGTTGTGCCATCATGTCTCGACGTGATGATCGAGATAGATCTAGGACTCGGCGCAGACGTGATCGGAGTCCTTCCCCTCAAGCTCGCAAAGCACGCCGACGTGAACACAATGACAGCCAGGTCTCGGATAACATGGATTGGAACAACCTGGTATCGTGGCAACACAATTCCGGCTACAACTCTGCCAACAACTTTCCGATGATGCCCACCAACTTTCAATCGACTCACAGCCCCACACAGCAATTCCAACACCCAGCGATCAACTACATGATGCCGATCCCTCCAGACCCCACGCCAACCAAGTTCATGCCACCCGTGATGCCACCACCGGTCACTACTCCTCAACCTACACCGCCACCTGGACCTCCTGCGGCTCTACCGGTTCGTCCTCAGAAAGCCTGGCTTACACCTTCGCCTGACTGGACACCTGGAGATGGCATGTTTGATGTCAATCAGCTCTACAACTTTAGCCTGCCCATGACCGTTGCCAACACTCCGCATGGCAACCTGCGCGACATGTCAGGCATGGATATTCGTGACGTTCGCCTGGTTCAGGTTATTCACGGGGGCCTCACCAACTGGCTGCTCCGACCGTTCGCTCACGGCAGATTCGTGACGTGGGAAGGCTTTCGCACTCGCACCGAGGCCTTACTTTGGAGTACCTGTTCCAAACTACTACGACGATCACAGTCGATCAACCTGCTCACCCTGGAAAAGGACCTTGCCAACTCGCTGGGTCTCAACATCGATGACTTCAATCAGCGGATCAAGGTTCATGACCATTTGGCCAGCTTGGTACTTCAATTTCTTCAGCAACATCACACCTCTCTCACACCTTCCACCCAGACAGATGACATGGTCAAGAAGTACAATGATCTAAATCGTGCGCATGAACTGCTCCAAGCTCAGTATTCCGCATCGCTGCGCGCTTCGACCTCTCCCACGATGGCAAGCCAGAAAGATGATGCAGAGTTGGTTACACCGCCACCGGTCAACCACACAACATCCTCGTCACCTGCCAGCTCCCTTCCTACAGCCAGCGCAGCGGCCCTTGATGGCAAGTCGTTTGATAGCACGGTGCAACCTCGGATCATTCAGTCTCTTCACGGAGTGTCGTCACCGCCGTCCAAGCCGGCGGCGTCACAATTGCTCACCATGCACAGCACGCCGGATGAAGTTGTCAAGTACTACACATGGACCAGTGACCAGCCTCGCCTTTATCTCAAGCAATCGCCCACAACCACCACTTTGGCGTCGCTGGTTAAGTGGGCCAATCACCCGTCCCGGCTCAACGGCAACAAGTCATTAGATTCCATGGCGACGCAGCTCCTTCAGGCGCGTCAACGCATGCCGAAAGGCGACGCACCCACTCTCGGGGCGATGGCGGCTTCGTGGGGACTGGAGCCCGGCTATCTTACCAAGCTCACTGAGAAGGCATTGAGTCACCTCATCGTGACCGCTCGCCTACTCAGCGGATGAGCAGGCATCTTAACGACCTTCGTTCTCTTATGAGCCTGGAGCGGCAAACATGTCACGGATGAGTCAAGGTTAAAACTCGTCCGTCATCTTTCTGCGTTGCGCCAGTTTGATCTTGTGCTTGATAGTTCTTGCATTGCCTTGTGTGTGATTGTCTGTGCAGCTTGTATCCATGTCGCCGCCTTATGGTAGATTTCATTGGTTGCATTTTCACCATGTTGGATGAGCTTCGCCGCTGTGGAATCTATGATGATGTTGCACAATGGCAGTCTCTGGACAACTTTTTACACTCGTTGACCATGTTCTCTACGTGCTGGCAATACTGCTTCCCTGGACTACCACCACCGTCGATTCCAGCTGATGAGTACGAATCAATCACACAACTACCGTGGTTGGGCCTCATTCTCGAAGTCTTAGTTGTGGTCCGGATTGCCCTTCAGATTCCGAATCACGCTATGTCACGCTCTCAACACACTGTGGCCAACAGGTATGAAATTCATAGATGTCGGTGCACTGCCTATTTATTGATCAGTTTCTTACAACGTCTCATTTCCCAAGATCATGGCTACTTTCCGCCGTTCTTTGAAGTCCTTCACTTCTACAAGGCTTCTCTCTTGTGTGAAATCATGCACTCCACTTTTGCCGACACGCGACATCTTCGCTCATTGCGGGCACGATTTCCTGACCTCTATGACTTCATACACGATCCAGGTCATCATCAACAACCGTGCGTCTACATTCGACTTTCCCCATGGCACACACCCTACTATGGTGGGGCGACTGATCAGGATGTTCTACGTCGTGAACACTCACGCAGTCGCAAATTTCTACAACTACTTCGTGGACGGCATGCCTTCTTCGAACCCGCGCTTCACTACTGGAAGAGATCCAATACTTACTGGCTCTTCTGTGCTGTTCCGGTGGAGATCAAACTTCCCGTTTCCTCGGTGTGGGTTCAAGAAAGTAAATGGCAATACTTGCTACGCCCGCATTTGAATGCGCCCTGGGTACACAGAATCTTGCGAAAGGTGGGCTTCCGGGAACATCTCGTGGATTTTCGACGTCACTCGTTGTCGTCTCCCACTTCCCTCAGCTTGCACAAGCGCTTTCGACGACGACTACATCCGGATCTCCAACGGCAACTACGACCCGACATGCTGGATGACATTCAGGCCCATTACTCTATTCTCTATCAGCTGGGATCCAATACAGGAGCATCGTTCCAAGCCATGCGTGACCTACTGTCGGCCGCTTTCCCTCCTACTCAGCTGTACTACTTACTGCGGCTCGCCGTCTTTGTCAACGAGCCCTTCCGCTCCAAGGCGCAGAAACTCCTCGCCCAGGTGTTGCGCAAACGACGGCTACAACCACCCACCACTTTGACACAGCTACTCTTACCGCCGCTGCATGTCCGGAATTGGAAAGCTCTACTTGGCAGATGGCTACAACGCTGGATTGCTTCTCATCGGGATCTGTTCCCTTCTCTTTTCATTCCAAAGATCCGGGTGGTGGAAACTCGCAGTGCCACGTTGGGCGACAAGATATACAACTACCGCACATGGCAGCGCAGATGGACTCCTGAAACATCCTTTCCGTGTCGCTGTTTGGACATCGATGATCACCATATACACCGAGCACATGGTCATGCTGTAATGGTGGATGAGTTTTCTCGCATCAATGCGGACATTGACATGGAAATCATGGCCGCCTCAATGAAGGATCAGTATTTCGGTGATGTCGACTTATTACATCAACGTTTCACCACGCAACTTCGCAAACTTGCTCGTCGCTGGCATGTGCATGGTTCCAGTCTTCTTTCAGATCTGCAGCCGGTTTTGACTCAGTTAATGGACACTCATCGAACTAACCTCCAAGATCGTGCTTATTGGTCATCGACATCGTTGCAGCGCACCGTGGCTTCTCTGTCTTCGTGGGTTGTTATCCCGGCGGATCATTTTCCCTCCCGCGCACATGTGATTTGTCCGTCCCTGTTTGCCATACTGTTGCGGAAGACCTTTTGCTCGGGAGATGTCTTCTCGCTTTGCCGTGAATCCGCAGCATCTTTTCGCTCTGAAGTGGTAACCACGGTACCTTCTCTCCTACGTCAACGATATGCATGGGGACTTCGACTTCAAGCACCGCTGCCCACAGCACGTATCCTTCCAAAGCCGACCAAGGACTGGCAGAAAGCACGACCCATCATTTCATTCTTTCGCACATGGGCAGCTCCCTTCCTCACGGTCTTCGGCGCACTCATATTTGAACTTACCAAAGCTGCCTTTCCCGACATTGCAGGTCAACTTTCAGTACAAGAACTTGTCCAGCAGCTGTGGGAAGCGCTGTCAAAAGCAGATCCCGATGAGTACATCCACCTGGTGTCGCATGACCTGTCAGGCTTCTTCACGTCCATTCCTACGGAACGATTCCACCAGGCGCTGCAAGTGCTTCTCCATCGGTACGATCAAGTTGTTGGCCTTCGCAGTTCCTCTCAATGGTCAGTGTACGAAGTAAAGTCAGATCATCGACGCCGTATGTTCAAAGGAAAGTGGCGCCGTCAAACCAAGATCCCTCGAACTTTTCGTGAACAAGATCTCCGGCACCTTCTGGACTTTGTCATTGACAACAGTCACTTCGAGATCAACGGATACTTGTTCCGCCAAGAACGGGGAGTCGCTATGGGATCACCAGCCGCGCCACCGTTGTGCAATTTGGTTGCCACGGTTGAGGATTTCTTCTGGCACCAAACAATGTGTTCTCTGCGGTTTTGCATGCCCGACATTGGTGTGATCTGGCATGAGCGCTACGTCGACAATCGTTTCATTCTGCTTCGTGATTCAGCCCCACACTCGCCCGTGCTCATGAATTTTCTTTCCCTGGAATTTTATCGCCCACCAGTGATGCTTGAGGTTCAACATGATGACAAAGTGCTGGGCTATCGATGTGATTCTTCTTCCAGAACTATTACACCACAGCTACCTGATCATCCCTCCCAAATCAAAGGAATTCGGAGTGCCAATGATCAGATGTTTACTTATTCTTCTTGGTCTTCTCGCTCATGGCTCATCATACGTGGTGCACAACCGGCGGTTCAGCAGCAGCACGGACTCGATGCTCTCAAACGCCTTTATGAGGCCAAAGGTTTTGAACCCCACCTCCTGCGTGACGTTCGGCGTCGACTCGGGACAAAATCTGCATGTGAGCTTGTCATGCTGTCTCTTCTTGAGCATGCTTGTGACAGTTGTTGATGCATTGTGTTGTGTCTGCATGTAGCTGGCTCAGAACCATGGCGGAGTACACAGTCACCAGTCTCTTACGCTCGGACGGATCAGTGCAAACCACGAGTCGCGTGACGCTGGAACACCTTCCCAACTTCATCAACGGCAATGAGATGCAAATGTTCATTCGGACTCACGGATTAGCACACCAGCAAAGTGTGCAATCCCACGGCCCATCCCGTGACGCTCCAGCACTCACTGGACATCCCCGATCGCGTTCCCCCAGGTCCCGAATTTCGCGGATCCAGCTCACACCGGGCCCGCAAGGGAATTCTGATGAGGAGGAGGATTGGGGTGAATGGAGGAGTGATGGGAGGCGCACCCACAGCGATCAAAGGAGGCCCCGCTCGCCTCCGTTTCCTCCTGCTCATGCCAGTCCTTCTGAGAACCGCATCGCGCTGGTGCCTCTCTCAGTTCGTCAGCATGTGCCTGACTTGGGCAGTCATCGCTTCAAGCTGCGCACTGGGTGCCGGATCGAGGAAATTGCCATCGTAGTGAATGATGTCCTCTACTACACCTTGCCCTCGATTGCCGCCTTGGTATTTCCTGAACCTGAGCTGTTGAAGAAATCATGGGAGTCGGTTTACAGGAGCCTCATGCCGCATCGTCGCAGTATTATCGAAGATGATCAGCGGGTCAAGTTCATTTCGGAGTTTCCGTTTGCTCGGCCACCACATGGGGTCCCGGGACGCTGGACGGATCAAGTGGTCAGAGACATTTCTGACTACTTCCAGATCTCCCCGAAGTCACTGCCGCAGCAACTCATCGTACAGCTCGGCATTTGCGAGGAAAAATGGCCATATATCAGCAGGACTACACGGACGTTTCACCACTTCTCCACGGACAAAAAGAACTCGCAGAAGAACCTCTTTGGGATCATCTTCTCATTTGAGCCACGCCGATTGTTGCCGGACAAGCATCGCACCCAGTCGCAGGCGACGTTTTTCTGGTCCCACAACACCAATATGCAGGCGGCCATGCAAATCCTACGTGATGAAGAACTGATCAGACCCTCGAAATGGCAAGAACACCCTTCCCCCAATCGCGAATGCTCCAACTGGAACGAAGTCTGGTTGCCTCCGATGGGATTTTACTGCAGGGGCAGCCTCCATTTTCAGGAAGCGGCAATCCAATCTGCAGCGCAGTTCGGGGGAATTCGGACGGATCGCACGGTGTGCATTGGTGGCTCTGCACGTCTCCGGCAACAGCATTGCACTATACCCCGTGGCGGAGTGTACGCGGACATAGCTGCTTCCCATTACTATGACTGCATTCACGCCAAAGATGGCAGGTGGAAACTCCGATCTTCGATTGCGGTGCCCAGCTACATGGGCATGTTCTGGTGAACTAATAGGGCAAGACGGTATGATTTTCATGATGTACATCATGACGCTCCTCTTCCGGAAAAAGCGCATGGGGTTGTCTGAGGCTCATTTTGGATTTCGGGTGTTGCTTGCTTGATTGGATTTATGACTTGTGTTGCTTGCCGTCGCCGCATTTTAGTGATTACCGATTGATTTGGCCCTGTCTGTCGCATCTTCACCTGGATTGTGATGGATCATGGGGATCTGCTACGTGATTGCCGGCACATGCTACTCGCCATGTCATCGCAAATCAGTCTACTTCTGGCCGGACTGCAACGTCTTGAAGGCCAACAGCGGCACCCACAGCCGCCCCCACCGCCACCGATTCCTGACGGCCATCCTCCTCCGCTACCTCCGCCGTCCACGACGCCACCGCACTTGCCGGCAACATCAGTCCGGCCCGACTACATGGCAGCACCGGTCACTCTCGTGGCCACTTCGGACAACCGTACGGAGCACCCTGCTCACGTACGCACGGTGAGTGTCAGCGCCTCTTGGGAACACAGACGAAGGCGAAGATCTAGGCATCGAGAACCGCACCGGAGACGATCCCGCAGCCATCACCGACGGCTCCCAGACCGTCCCGATGATGCGGTTCCCACGTCCCGCCGACATGCCTACAATCCGAAGTATCCGCCGGCGGTCAAGGCCATGCCGGCTTGCCGACCATCGGGTCTGTCGTATGAACGGTGATGAAGCGCCAGCGATAAAAGTGCCTCATTATTTTGCTACATGCATGTCTGTAACATCATGTCTTGGCCGTGCCGCAGCCTTACTTGCTTGAGTTGACCTTGCTGTTTGTTCGGTTGCCATGCAGTTGTCAGCCGAGTTTGTGAATAACCTGGTGGCGGTACTCAATGTCCTTGCATCCCAAGTTGCGACAGCTCGGGACACCCTGAACTTTGCCCTGATGACTGAGCGCAGCCATCCGTCAGATACTATAGTGACTCCCAGGGCACCACGGAACTCCAGACATGGGCTGCGGCCCCGCATCATCACAGAGCGCATTTCGTCTGACCGATCTCGTTCTCCCACTCGACTTCGAGCCCGACCTTTGGACACGTCATCCACATGGTACATACCGGCCTTATCCCCGCCTCGTGCGGCACATCGGGATGCTACTGACAACAATTCTGGTCCTCGGCCTGAATCGATGTTGGATCACCTGCCACCACCTCGTCCACTTGCTCCCTTCGCCACACACGGTGGCCGAGAGCCAGGACAGATGACGCCTACGACACCTGACTCGGATTCTGATGACTCGGTACGTCCACATCCAGGTGCCTCGTCGTTCCGGCCGTCTCCGACGGTGGTGCATGGTCCTCGGGAACTTCTACAAGAATTCACCATTGCACTTCGCAATGCATACCGTGAACCTTTCACGGCATGGACACAGGGTGAGCTGGATGAGATGGTGCGACGGAAGAAAGACAAGGATTCCAGGCCCACCTATAAGACCATTGCTCGGTTCCTTCAGAAGCCCATTGAGGAAGTCAAGCAGGCATGGAAGGTCTATCAGCAACTTGAGGCTCGCGGCTAGGAACGCGGTCGTCAAAAACTACAGCGGCCACCGGAGGACTAAATGGTAGGCCGTGGCGGCGTGTTCGGCTCGTGTTATTGATCACATGTGATTTGCTTGCTTGCACGTGACTTACATTTTCCTTGGAAATATTGCTTGCCGGTTTTGGGTGTTGCCGTTGACGTGAAGTGAATTCATGACTGAGTTGCTCAAATCATGTCGGAACAAGTTGTACAGACGTACATCACCTGGACCCATGGAGCACAGCCGACGTGGTTACAATTTCACGGACCCGGGGCCTTACTTGACAGACCCATTCGGCAGACTACGTCACCTCCGCCCCCGCCAAGTTTCCCATTGCTTCTTCCACCTCCTCCTCCGCCACCACCACCACCACCGGTGATTCTACACCCACAGTTTATGCCCTCGGTACGCAGTCCCTCGATCTCAGCCCCTCGCGGACAATCCTGCCCTACCTCTTCGAAATCGCAGCGCACACGCCGCTCGATCTACAGCACTGAACATTCCCGTGATGAAGAACTACGCAGTCCAGGGCGCTCGTCCAAACGATCTCGGACAGCATCCGCTTCGGCACCGCGACGATCTCGACGGCCCTTTACAGTGTTCACCTCCAAACGTGCTGGCCGTCCATCGCTGTCCCCATCGGCAACGTGCAAACATTACTGTCACGCCATCCTGCACCACGGGCGGAAATGTCTTTCCCCTTGTGATCGTAGACGACCAGGACACTACCATTGCAGGTGTGCGCGACATCAAGTCGGTGAAGCCTAGGAGTCGGATATTGCAAACCTCGTTGCTGTGTTTCACCTTGAGTTGAAAAAATTGCCTCACTCTCCAGCAGCTGTGCACGGTTGTCATTGCATGTGTGTCTTTGCCGCAGACTTTCGATTGCTTTTAGCGGCCGCGCGAGAACCTGTCTTGCCGCTATGAACCCTCAGTACTTCGAGTACCAGATCAACAGAGGAGTGGAATGGATTCGAATTTACTCTCCGGGCGTTTGGAGACCCGTTCCCGATGATGCTCCAGTACTGGACCCACTCCACGCTTCCACATATCGGGAGTGGCGCAGGTCATATCGCTTCCAAGTGTACTGGTCCGAAGACAGCACCGGAGGCACAACAACGGATCCCATAGTCACGCCCAGTTCCTATGTGTTAAAACCCTCTAGGCCCCGTGCCGAAATTGGGTAGCTGTTCTGAGGTCCTTGTTGGTGTTGCTTCCCAAGTTCCATTGATCGCCATTTGGCTCAAGACACAATTGAGGTTCAAGATCTGATGTGTGACTGCAGACCTACGTGATCGGCATTAAGAGCAAAACAACTGCTTGCGCCGCATTGTCAGGACTACTGTTGTAACCATCATTCCTTCTCCCTTACAACGTTTACACGGGTTCGGCTATAACGGCATCGTCCGTATACACCTTTCTACGTGGTTGGTATTAAAGCTTGAGGGTTCGGTGCACAGCGTCCCACGGGACGTCACCTTGCCGTCTCTTGAAAGGTTATCAGCCGTAACTACGAGCTCTACACTGGACTGGGAGACAGCTGGTTTATTGCGGGTACAGGGACAATAAAGGAACGATAACATACACAGTACAATGGCGTCTTCGGCGAGCCCAAGTACTGCAACTTTTGGGAACAGCAGCTCAGAGGGATCAAATGGATTGATGGCTCTTCCTGCGGTGATGGATATGGTTGCAGATTCACAGGATGAACCTGGGAGCGGAGGTTCCGCGCTATTCAGCGACATATCTACTCCCACAAGATCATGGAAGCAGATCGATGTTCATCAGGAGTCGAAGAAAAGAGAATCCCCACCGAGAAGATCATCATCTTCGCCTGCGACACCACGGACGTCGCAGAAGGGCGGGAGATCGACATCGAAGGGTGGGAGGTCAAAATCACCCACCAGTGCAGATTTTCGCGCCGTGATCAAAGAGAAGAATAAGATGGAGGTGGAGATCGGGGAGTATCAGAAGACACTTGATGAAATGTCGGCAGCAATGGCGAATCTTAACCAAGAAGACTATGGAAGCACCATCCGGATCCAGGAGCTGGAAAGACGATGCGAGATTGCCAGCAAGCAGTCGGGACATCTAGTGAGTCACCACTAACACCACATGGCTGAGGCATGGCGCAAGTTTGAGGAAGAAGCCCAACAGATGCGCAAGGTGGAAATGAACGCATTTCAGTACGGGGAGAAGAAAGACATGGAGTCAAATATTATAATGCAACAGATGAGGCAAGCTGAAGGAACTATCATGGAGCAGAAGCGGGAGATTGCATTGATGAAATCCTACATGGCAAGCGAGAAGTCGGCCGCGCAGGAATCAGCTATACGTGCAAATCAGCTACACCGTGAGGCTTCACAACAGATATCAGCTTATCAGCAACAGATCAGAGGCATAGAATCTTCTACATCTATCGATAAGTTCAACGAGGAGGAGATGGTCCAAAGTCTGAAATCACAGTTGGAGCATGCACTCGTCAAGCGCCCCGAGACGTACTCTTTGGAGGACTCCAGGGAACAGCTGATGGCGAGGCTGAATGACGTTACAGTATTTGCGGAACAGGAATCGAAGAGAGCAGATTGCTTGCTTCGCGAAAAAGAAGAGATCGTCAAACAGTATGAGTCCGATGTGTCGATGAAGGACCAGATGATTGCTGTCGAAGGTGGTCATCGTCAGGATGCGATCTTGGAGTTAGCCCAGGTCAAAGAAGAGAAACAAGAGGAACGGTGCACGATGGACGAGAAGTCGAAGGAGGCCGAGTACTGGAGATTGACAGCTAAGGGAATGTACGATGAGTACCTCGAGGAGATGCATGAGCTTCAGAGACAACTGAAAGAAAGAGAGGCGATGCTCAAGCAAGAAGAGAGTTTTGTACGCCAACTCGATGCTGACAACGAGGAACTACGTGCACACAAGAAGCTGGAGACGCAGGAAGCCTCCAGCAGCAAAGATGGACATCGTGAACGAGCAGTAGTGAAACGCGCTGAGGGAGGAACCCAGGCTAATTCAAATAGGATAGACAAGAAGGTGGCTGGGTCAGTCCTGTCATCGTCTTCAAATCAAATCCCTAATTCGTCGCTGATGCCAGGTTCGATCCTCTTTCCGTCTTTCGGTGATCCAATGATCGATGTACACCTATCCCAGATGCAAGGGGTTGTTGGGTATGTCCCACAATCCACTACTACGACTGGTGGTGGTGATGGGGGGGGAAACAACGGTACTACGCCCCCATTGGATTACGGTGGATTCCCGCCCAATGGGAATGGGCAGGGAGCGGGTCGACGTCAGTTGAGCCCCGCTGGTGGCGGAGGAGGACCTCCGGATGATCCACCCGATGATGAGGATGAGGATGACGACGACGAAGGAGATGAGGAAGACGAGGAAGAAGAAGAGGAAGAAGACGATCGGACACGGAGGAGACGAAGGAGATCGAGAGGTAACCGAGAGATCAAGAATGATCGACCGAGAATCTCGAGGAAAGAGGCCGAGAGAGTGTCTATTCCGGCCTGGCCAAAGATCCATCAACTTGACACCTGGAAGATGCAACTGCTGATGAATGTTCTGAGCGCATGTGCAGATCCAGATACCGACGCATGGACGAAATGGTTGGAGCAGGCTCTTGGGTTGAACCCAGACCTGGATTTGCTTAGCGATTCAGGTGGCGACAGATTTGCTACGATAGATATTAAGATGGCCATGGGCATGCAGAACATGCTGAAACAAGCACCTGACGAAGCCAAGGACGTATACCTCGATGCTACACGACACTCTGAACTACGACATCAACAAGCGGTGATCGTGAAGGGACGAGAGTTGGTGGCATTAGTTATGCAATCATTCAGAACTTCCGATAGAACGGATCTTGTCTACCACATCGAGCATTTATTCAACCTTGACTTTCCTGGCGACAAGAACTTGGTCATGTTCAGGAACAAATGGTATGATTTGTTGCTGAAGAT
This sequence comes from Effrenium voratum, assembly GCA_963377175.1. Classification (NCBI taxonomy): domain Eukaryota; class Dinophyceae; order Suessiales; family Symbiodiniaceae; genus Effrenium; species Effrenium voratum. The sequence continues at coordinate 139,844 of CAUJNA010003430.1, forward strand.
GAGGAGCGAGGACAGACCCAGTAAGCTGGCTCTCAGAGACATCCTTTACAGGAAGATCAAAGGGAGCAAGAAGATGGAGTTCGGCCTCAATGCCTACCATAGACTACCGGACAAGCATCCTCAGAAGACGTATGAATTCTTATTAGCGTTGATCGACTATCAGATCAAGGCAGATCGAGAAGACCTGATGCTCGACATGAAGGAGAAATCGGTCAAGTCGATGATGAAGTCAGGCGGGAAGGATGCGGCTCCAGCAACTGGCAAACAGGAGAACCAGGGTGGCAAGGGCAGAAAGGGGAAACCCGGTGGACCTGATGCCGCTCCTGTGCTCCCAAAAGCCAAGGCAAAGGGCCACGCTGGCAAGAACGGCAAGTCCGACGGTGCCAGCGACAGAGGCAAGAGTCCGGGCGGAAGCAAGGATAACCCCTGCTGGTACCACTTCAAATCGGCGAAGGGGTGCGTGAAAGGGAATGAATGCACTTTTTCCCACAGCAAGAAGACGGAGCATAAGTTGGAGAGTATGTCCAAGGGGAAAGGAAAGGGCAAATCCAAGTCCAGATCATCGTCACCAAAGAGAGATGATGGAGCATGCTTCGCGTTTCAGAAGGGGAAGTGCGATAGGGGAAGCGCTTGCAAGTGTAGGCATGAGCTCATCAAGAACAATTCAGCTCCAGCAACGTCAAACGACAAGGCGCAAGCCAAGTCGAAGGCTGCCGCCAAGGCCGCAGCGCCAGCTATTGCAAGGAGGGCCATCGCAATGCCCGCGATAGTCATGAAGCAATCGGCTCCTGCGGGGAAGGTAAGCTTCAAGAAGGACGTTGATCAGGTCGAACCGGATGAAGCCGAGACTATCTACCACGAGCACGATGACGACGCGATGAGCGAATCATCGAGATGGTCTGGCGAGTCCGAGATCCCCGAGAAAATGGTATGGTTCAAGGAAGTGCTCGACGTCGACGAGAATGGAGAGATAACCTACCTCGAAGACGAGAGAAGGCAATGGGAACGAAAAGGGGAATGGTACGGTTATGAGGACAATGAGAATGAGCCTTATCAGTACGTGTACGTCGACGAGAAGAAGTTCAAAAGCAGTGATCATCGTGAATTGTCAGCCTATCAAGTCCAACGATCATTGATACGTGCGAAGATACTGAGAGAAGTAGTGGATGATGTATATAAGAAGCACTACTTCCCGGTGACCAAGGAGAGCAGCATAATGTTCGAATATGATCAGAGCAAGGACGAAATCAGGGAATCGGCTGTCGACTGGAAGAAGCAGCATGGTTTGCCGAAGAACGTTTTCGCCATGTCAACGTGCATCAGTAAACGGGTGAAATGGTTGATGGATACCGGATGTGGTCATGATCTCATCGGACGAGCCAAGGCAAAGAGCCTGGGTGTCGACATCGTGAAAGATGATGACGAGATCGTGTTCCAGACCGCGAATGGTTCCACTTCCACGTCCGATATGGCCAAGATAGTCGTGGACGAATTGGATGAGACTGTCGAGCCACACGTGTTGGATGAGACACCCACGGTATTGTCAGTAGGGAGGAGATGTATGAAGATGGGTTATGCATTTCACTGGATGCCTGGTAAGCTACCTTTCATGGTTACTCCAAAGCAGGGATTCGTGCACTTGCAGGTCAAGGACGACATCCCATACCTCGTGAGTGATGGTAAGCTGCGGAGTAACAGGCATCGCCCTACGATAGACGACCTCAAGGAGCACTTTTCGGAAGTATTGGCGATGGTAACGAACGACGAGGCAGATCAGGAAGGTGACGATGACAACCAAGTCACACCCGCCGCTGTCGGTGAATCCGCAGAGGCCGAGGACGGACACCATGATGGTGCATTCGACTTCGGACCGCCCGGAGGAGCCGGTCTGGTACGTCCGCCTCCCGTAGCTGAGGAAGTACCTGTAGATGTTGGGTCAGTCCCACATCGACATGGTGACGCCGAAGCTCACGAGGAAGAGGTTGATGAGGATGATCCAGATGCCGGAATTGAAGTTGATGTGTACGAAGGATCATCAATAAAGAGGAAAGTGGGAGTCCTCAACAGGACGCCAGCTCCATCGCTCATTTGCTTACACACAGGTGCCGAAATCCCTTCTGCGAATCATGCGTCAAGGCAAAGATGAGACACTTCAGATCACGAACGGGAGCCTTCAAGAGGGACGTTCGGGGACCTGGTGACGTTCGACTTTGTGACGGCATCAGGAGATCATGAAGTGGAAGGCAGGTATGCGCTCATCATCCGGGACATATATACCGGAATTATCATGGCTTATCCAACCGCAAGAAGAGACACTGACTCCGTCGTCAGGGCTATCAAGCACTTCTGCGGGAGGAGGAAGATCAAGCAGGTATACTCAGATGATGGCCCAGAACTGATCAATGCGTGCGTGGAGCTGAAGCTGAACCACGACCTATCGCTGCCTGGACGACCGCAGAATAAATCCCTTGCTGAAAGAACAAACCAATTCATCATTGACCAGACTTCGGCTTGTCTTGTACATGCCGGTCTACCCACGTGCTACTGGGTGCAGGCCATCACCACTCTGTGCCATCTTATGAACATCGAAGAAGTGAATGGATCGAGTGCTTGGATGAGGCTGCATGGCGAGGAGTTCAAGGGCGAGAAGATACCTTTTGGTGCGCTAGTCGACTTCAAGCCGAGTGAAGCACGAGGGGAGAAGAGGGAGAAGTTCGAACCAAGAGGGGAAACTGGTATATTTGCTGGATATGTGTTGAGCACCGGGATGCATTGGGCAAACAAGTACCGCGCTTGGGCACTCACTGCGTTTGCGGGTGCAGAGCTGAACATCAAGAAGGCAAAGGTTCCACCTCGGTTGAGAATGCCACATCAGACGGAGAGGATGATCCTGAAATCTCCTCTGACATTCCCAATACAACAGAAGTACAAGGTTGCCAACGAGACTTTGGAAGGAATAGAGATGTCTATCGATGCAATCGGTCTGGATGCACGTGACCGCCTGATCGAGGATGAGGACTACGAGCCTGAATTGCTGCAGAGTGACGAGAAGCGACTGCTTGACGATGAGTCGATCAGATCGCTGGTCTACTGCTCGACGATGGCCCGGAGGTAATCGCCGGAGATCGGGGGGATCATGCAGGAGAAGAAGATGCTAGACCGAGCTCTTCAAAAGGGAAGGGAGATGGACACCCTAAGGGCGATGAGAAGGTTGTAAAGTCCGACCTTCCACACGTGTCAGTTGGACTACCTGGGGATGGCATCACGTACGTCAACGATGATGGCAGGGAGGTTAAAATCGACAAGGCCGGAAGACCGTATCCTGTCGGGAAGGATGGATTCAGGCTAATGAAGACTTCGAGACCTCCGGAGTTCACTCCTGAAGAATGGAAGATGATGAGTAAATATTACACCAAGGAAGAGAAGGCCGAGGTGAAGGGCGGTGGCAAAAGGAAAGAGGAAGATCCCAAGAGTAAAGAGTCTGATATTTCCGCGCCGGCAGAGGCACGGACATTACAGATGCCCGGTGGTAAGAGAATTCGAGCGATGCTTCGGAACCGCTGGGGTGGAGTAGAATGGCAGTACAATTGGGGATTGCGGAAGAACATATCAAAGATCAAGAACCCAATGGATGGGAAGCACTTGGCTGAGCTTGAATGGGTCAGGATTGTTGTTAATCCTGTCGACGGGGTGGTTGTTCTCATGGATTCAAAACAGTCCCAAGACGTCATGAGACGAAACGTTCAGCTTGAGAAAGAATTTGAGTGTCTGGTGGTAATTTATGCCTGGAAGTTCAAGTCTGAGGAGCGATCAAAGTCGACTCCAAACTGGACGAAGGCGGTTGCATCAGTCATGGAGAGTCATAAAGACGAAGCTGGAACGGCATCGGGGACGGATCCATCGGTCGACGAATCGACGGATCTCACCTGGTATGAATGGGAGGAGTCTGCTGAGATAGTTTCTGGAAAAGTGCCACTCGCAATGCCTGCGATAGGCGAAGACGGTGAAGCCAAGAAGTACCCATCGATGCCGTGCGTGACCTCTGAGCGAATACAGCACAGAGAGAAGGCTGTGAAAGTTGTACGATTCTTCGACGCTTTAGTATCCAGGCCGGTAGGCCGGAAAGAGATGTTGACCAACCCTGATGCATTGGTATCAATGAAGAAAGAGTGGTCGGGATTAATCGACCAGGGGGTCTTCGATCTTGGCGCGTTGCGTGAATATGACGCTGTAGCCAGAGAAGCAAAAGCGAAGGGGGAAGAAATACACATGGCTCGCGCACATGGCATTTGCGTTGAAAAGCACTCACAGTTGCCGGTTGGTGATCCTAAGAGGAAGTTCAAGGGTAGAGGCGTGTTGCTGGGGAACCAAGTGAAGAACCAAAGCTTTGAGGCTGCGATGTTTCAAGATTTTGGGAACTCCCCTGCTTCATTTGAAGCCTCGCGTTGGGCGGATTTTCTGGGTTGTCATGATGGCTGGGATGTGCAGATGGCCGACGCTGTTCAGGCGTATATACAGGCCACCTTGAGAGGCACGCCGTGTTGGATTGAATTGCCACCGGAGGCCGTGCCAAGTGAATGCAAATGGGATAAGTACAGAAGACCAGTCGTCCCGTTGAGGAGGGCGCTGTACGGACACCCAGATGCGGGAACATTTTGGGAGCAGCACTGCGATGAGTCGGTGCGTGCCGTTGGTTTTGAGCCCATCGGCGAAGAATGGCCATCAGTGTACATTCACGAAAAGCTCCAGCTTGTTCTGGTTGTGTATGTCGACGACTTCAAAATGGCAGGGCCGCAGAAGAACCTTGCCCAAGGGTGGAGCATGTTGCGTACACGTTTGAAGATTGAACCCGAGACTGGACTTGACATGTACCTTGGTTGCAATCAAAGCAAGGGAAACGTCACTCTCGGGAACGGGCACCGAGTAACAACGGTGACCTATGACATGGAACAATTCCTACGTTCCTGTGTCGACCGCTATCTTGAAGTGGCGGGCGACGTGAAGTTGAATAAGGTTGTCACCCCTGAGTTGCATGAAGAAACAAAGAATCACGTCTCACGGAAGCCTGCCAGCGAGGGGCCGTCAGTCGTGTGCAATTGGTGTAACAATCTTGTGCCCACCGACGGTTCTGCCACAGTGCCGGACCAACGGGGAGGGACTCCTGAGTTGGCCATGAAGGAGCCCGTGCGTGGACACCTTGCTCCGCATGCCGCTAGCGTACTGATGAAGTTGCTGTACGGTTCGCGGATTGCTCGCTTCGATTTGTTGCGGCAAGTGAATCGCCTAGCACGGAACGTGCATAGGTGGACTGACTCCGATGATCGGGGTTTGCATCACTTGATGTGATATGTGCATCATACCAAACATTGGCGCATGGTCGGTTGGGTTGGAGACCCTATGGACGATGTGCACTTGGCCTTGTATGCGGACGCTGACTTTGCGGGATGCATTGACTCGCTGCGTTCCACCTCCGGTTGACACTTGAATATACAAGGGCCTAATACCCGGTTTCCGTTGTCTGGCAGCTCTAAAAGACAGGGTTGTGTGAGTCACTCCACTCCCGAGGCCGAGATTGTTGCGGCCGATGTTGCCATGAGATCGATGGGTATGCCCGCTCTCAAGCTGGTAGAGCGGATTCTCAAGAAGTCACCGAACTTTGTGTTCTATGACGATAATAAGGCTATGATCGGTGTCGTGCGATCGGGGAGGAACCCCACGATGCTCCACCTTGAGAGAAGCCATGGTGTTAGCATTTCGTGGATGCATGAGATGTTCACACGTGATTACATGTACTTGGCGTATGAGGTCACCGACAGGATGGCGGCCGATATTTACACCAAGGCGTTCATTGATGGGCGCAAATGGAAACATGCATGTTTGCAGATTGGTCTACTTGACCCGAGCTTGCTGTCTGACCCGGATACCCTCAAGGCGCTCACACCCACGTGTGATACCATAAAGGGGACCATGCAGACCGCTTCGGGGACAGTTGACGGAGTTCCAACATTTCCGTACACACACATACCGATCATGCCCCCGGACCTATGGTGGTCTGGATAAACATCTAAAGAGGGATTGCATGAGCATGAAGGACATGATCCGGTTGTTGTTGCCAAGGGACCCAGATTGATGCGTGTGAAACCTCCACTCGCGGTTATGACACCGTTTGGGAGCAAGTGGCTTCGTTCCACTTGGTTTCTGAAGAATGGGGCATGGCTCAAAGTTGAGGATAGAGTTGACCCGGGGCTACAATGTGTGCGAATTGATGGTTGGGTTGAACGCGCAGTTTGGCAGTATCATCCCGTACCGGTCGCTGCACCGGCGCGGGAACGGTCTCCACGACCACGACCAATTCACGTCGGGTCCGGGGATGTTGACATGCAGTCCGTGCTGGCCGCATTTGTTGAAGAACTGTCGAACGAGCGCATAGAGTTGAAGTGTATTAACGACCTTGCTTTGGAAACGTTGCTCCGATTGAAATTGCTCATGCGTTGTCTGCATATCAATCACGAGCAACTTGTCCCTGGTCGTTGTTTTGTTCCGTATCGCATTGCGGTGAAGCACAAGCCACAGTTAGCGCCGGGTATTGAACTCGCGATGGTCAAACACGACGGTGGTGTGCTTCGCGCTCCTGTTCATGTCTCGCTTCCTGGTATGAGTACTCGCACAGTCGTCACTCTTTACAGTGTTGACTTAGCTCGGCCTATCGTGCTGATGGCATGTTCCGAACCACGTAACTGGTTCACTGCCCTTGCCCGCCATGACGGGCCGCAGGTTGTCACCATAACTCTGGTTGATGACTTACTGAGCGAGTACGGGGGGAGAATCGCCAGACATGTGCTTACCAAACCTTCCGATTTGTTGTTCTTCGCCGGGCCTTGCACGGGGGGATCATCATGGGCACGCCTCAACAAGACTCGCGGCATTGACACCGCAGAGAAAATCGAGGCCAAACAAAGAGAATTTTGGAGATTATTTTAACGGTTCGTTGAAATTAAACGGCATGCCATGACAAAACGAGCTGCGATTTTGTTTGAGTTGCCTGGAAGTTGTGATTATTGGAAAGATGAGAGACTGCATGAGGTCGTGCATGATGGGACTAGTCACGAGTTTGATGGGTGTCGCTATGGCTTGAAACAAAGATATGAAAAGAAACCCATGCCAATCAAGAAACCATGGAGAGTTGTCTCATGGAACTTTGAACTTGGTGGCTCGTTGTCTAAGAAATGCAATGGAAACCATGAGCATGGACCTTGTGCTGGTCGTGAAACCAAAGAAACCCAGTTGTACACGTCTATAATTGTGGGTGTGATCCTTCGCCGTTTTCGTGCTCGAGCAAGGTGCCTCAAACCGGCACCGTTGAAACTCGCTCTTGCTTGCATTACGCGAAGGAGATCGCGGAAGCACCAAGCTACTGCGAGCGAAATCTGCACCACCCCAACTGCACAACCGAGGTGCTGGGCCAGTCCCGAACCTCTGGTGCATACGGGGAGCTGGGTCAGTCCCGAACCCCAGGCTTCAAGGAGGAGCTGGACGAGTTCGTCACCTCAATCTGAAGCTGGGATCATATTGGGACAATTCCGTGGCTTCATTTGCAGCTGCTTATTTTGGATTTTTCTGGGTCTGGAGAATATCATCAAGATGACTGCCAATCCGACTGTCGTCAACACGAATGAGTTCTTCTGCGTGCCTGTTGGGAAATCTAGGCAAGCAGCAATCTTCTTGGGGAATTTGGTGAAGAACGCCATCGAGGAAGGCAAGAGGATACCCAAGAGGATGGAGGTGAGCAGCGACCTGGGTATGTGCGTGAAGTGGATCGAGGACATAGGCGTCCCCGCTATTTATGCATACTCTGCGTACTACTCTGCCAAGGGCCGCGGGATGATGAAAGGTGAAGGGCAGTCTATGAGGGTTGCCTTAGAGTTCATCAGCAAAGTTTTCGGACAGCTTTCTGCCGACGAATGCATGCTTGGATGGAGGGAATTCTGCAGCAAGGGAAAGAAGATCGTGTCGGCGCTGAACCAACTTTGCGGTGAGCAACGATGCTGGCGAAGAACCCCGAGTTGCTCAACGTAACCAAGTACTGCATGGAAGGGGCGGATATGTTGAGATCAATCGCGAACATCTGGGATCTCGCACTAGGCGTGGCCGAGGACAACGATGAACGGTCGTTCAAAGCTGCATTCCACCAGAACACCCCGGTTGGGGAGGTGTACAAAGAATTCATCAGCGACGAGTCATCTAGGGCATCGTCATCGAGAAGGTGGAGGAGCTCCGAGGAGTTCCAGACGACTGCAGAGTTTGAGAGGCACGATCGGAGAATTGCAAGGTACAGAGATCGAAACTGGGGGAAAGTGTTCACGTTGAGCGTGATCAAGGCTCCCAAGATCGACTCCTACGGTCGTGGTTCCAAGGACGACTACCAGAAGAATTGGGACCTTGGGTTGGTCTACCAGAATGAGCTGCAGGCATCGATGAAGAACCTCGCATATGCACTGAGGAGGGATGAGAATGCCAGCCAGAACAACCTATTGCGCTGGATGATCTGTGGGTCAACCCCCAGTGACATCTCTGATGCGTGCATCGGGGCGGTCAATTCGCTCATGTGCGTATCGTTCATCATGAGGAGATTGCAGCCATTGCTCGGTGAGAAGGACTCCAAAGATCAGTCGTATACAGCTTATTTCCGTCCAGACAAAAGGGAGCTGAACGATCTCTACCGGGAGATTGAGTACGCCAGGGATTTCCTGTGGTGCATCGATATGATCTATGAGTCGAAGCTGCCTGCGATGAACATCAACTCCATCAGTTTGGCACCGCACGCGGCTGACAGGGCCGCTGAGAACCAAGATCGGCGCAAGTGGGTAAGCTGGATGAAGGAGATCGAGAAGAAGGCCGAGAAGGACGTCATGATCGAATTCTTCCAGAATAAATACTGCACGATTCATGAAATCGAGAGGGAACTGGAGAAGTACCCCGAGGATTTCGTGGTTGGGGAAGAGCCGACATGGTGGGTGATGGGCTCATCGAAGACGGAGCCGCCACGGAAGACGGAGCGACAGCAGAAGTCGGCATCAAGCTCCGGGCAAAGGAGTCAAACCGCTGGTGGGTCAGTCCCCCAGCCGGGAGCTCCAAGTGGGGGGTCGCAAGCCAGCGATGCTGTCAAGATCGACAACGAGATCATCGACTCCATTTTCCGAATGAACTCTGGCGGTGACGACGACAGATGGGTAATTATCAACCCAACTGCTGGACACGATACCTACACTTCATTCGAAGGGGGTACCACTTTGGGCGGAGCGACTGTCAATGTGAAATTCAACATAGACAACAATACGGGGTACCCAATCATACAAACTGTATTTGGGCCGTGTCTTGCAGAAGGCAAGAACGCAACATATTGGGAGTGTATGCTGAGATGCCTGACCTCTTCGCTATTGCACTTCGAGGAGAAGACCAGCGCGGAGAAGATCATTCTTTCCTATGTTGGGAAGGGAAATGCGGCATGGCTACAGCTGTATGCTTTCTTGTGTGCCCAAACAGGATGCTTGATTACTGGACGCCTTCCGGGCGCCAAAGCCATCAACGCGTTGATTCAGGCGGAGAAGAACCCGGACAACGCACCTGGACAGTTGAACCGGATTATCAATAGGCAGAAGAGGAGCCCCATTGGCGAGGCGACGATTCGCGACATGATGATCCACAAGAAGAGCTTCTTGGTCCTGGATTGGCCCCTGAGGGCCGTCAACTCGAAAGGGAGCACGAAGACCTTCCAGATGATGGTCAACGAACAGGGATGGACAAACATCGAGGAGAGATCATACTATGGGTCGAGTGAGCAAGTCTCCTCACCCAACGACACGTTGAATATCATCTCCCGATTGCAGAAGCTGGATAAGCTCATCGCTGAACGGCGGAGGCGAGACATGGATGACTCACCAATGTCGGTGCACATCTGGATGTCGCTATATGATTGGGTGTGCATGAGAGGATGCGGATGGCAGGTGACCGCCAACCCCATCATCGACTCCCTGCAGAAGGCGATATCTGACCTCGTCAACACATGCAAGGGCCTGGTCGTGGTGTGCGTGAATCGCGATGTTGCTTTCCATGGTGGAAGAGGGGACTTGGGGACGATCGCCAACAAGGTTAGCGAGATCTGCAAGGCGGCAGGCGCGCTGGTGACCGAGAACGATCGCCTGTGGCGCGTGGTCCATGCGCTCACAGGAAAGAACTACAAGATCCCTGGGAGCTCGAACTTGCAACATTTCCTCCTGAAGCGACTGCTGATTGAGAAATCCATCGATGCGGTCGCACCAAGCAACGCGTTTGTGTGTGAGCTGGAGGGGACGTGCATAAACGAGCCCGACCTTCGATTCAACATCCCGAAGAACATGGAGGAATCGAAGGTGAAATTCGAGTACAAGCCGACCTTCACTGCACAGTCGAAGAGGAAACAAGAGCAGCAAGATGAAGGACACGGCGAGCAGGATGCTTTTGGGAAAGCCGATGTCGGTGATCAACGTCTTCGATGGTATACGGTCACGGAGCTCAGCAAGTTTATCTGCGAACTTTGCGCTAAAGAGATGCAGATGAGCAAGTCGAAGGTGCTCGGACCGAATTCGAAGTACAATCCCTCTTCTTGCGTGAACTGTTGCGCGAACTGGAACGCGGACACGAACGGTATTGCAATGTCTATCGAGGGGAAGAAAATGTACACGCGCCTCTTCGCGGAATGCGTGGTGGCAATCCCCGACCTTCAAAACCTCATGGTGGACGTCAACAATATCCAGGCCATGATCACGATCATACGGGAGCTCGTGTATTCAAGGCTGAAGAAGGAGCTTTCTCACGTGGGATTCGTGAGCATGACTGTGGATCAAGCAGCGCAGTTCTACAACAACGGTCACGGGAAGCAATTGTGCGCATCCCGGGATGTGATCGTGTGCAAGAATTCCGAGGGAGTCGAGGAGAGGATGTCCATCTTCTTGATAGGCAAGGATCTTGGCAATGTGGCATATTCGTCCTGGATCAAGAGTGTGCTCGACCAAGGAACGATGTATGAACTCCTGGGACAAACCACGAACGAGGAATCCTTGGGAGACGTCGTCGAGATGGTGTTGGGATTCTTTGAGGTGATGTCGTACTTCCAGCACGAACTGCCACTGTGGAAGGATGCATGGAAGATCAAGAGGGAGTTCGAGCAGTCAATAGTGCGACACCTCGCTGGGAACGTGACCCACACGACGGGCCAGAACAGAAAGCGGAACAGACCGTCCGCACAGCTCGGCGTGCCCACGAAGGAGGTGCTTGACATCATGAACAAGGTCAAGCCCAGACATCCACGATCCCTGATCACCGAGCCCTCTGCACAAGGTTCCAAGAGAAAGGCCACGGAGGGCGAAGATGAGGGTCTTGGTCAAGCACCAGACCCGAGTCGAAGTTCTCAGACCAATACTGAGAAGGAAGACAAGAAGCAGCGAGTGATCGACGGGCGGAGAGCGGCACTAGGATTCCTGGAGTCAATGGAGAAGTGCATGGGAGATATGGGGATCTGTAAGAAGTGCGCGAACCTGGCCCACGACGGCGACTGCAAGGACATTGAGGAGGCTGCTGGAAATGAGAAGGCGATGAAGGTGCTCCGTGAGCTACTCAGCAGTGACCCTGTTTCATCTGATGAAGACATGGGGGATACGGAGGAACCGTCCTCATCAACGTCCAAGGAAAGAAAGAAAGGGGGACAAGCAGGGAAAGAAACAATTGAGATGTACAGCTACACTATTAATTTGGTGGAGATGGCTGACACGGCTGAGGGAGGAGAGCTACAATGTGGTGGCGTCGACCTCACCTACAACCCGTGCGGGGACAACAGGACATTCAAGAAGACGCTTGAGATGGGATGCGACACCATCCCGTGCTACATCCCGAAGTATGGCGATGTGAGTGATGTGCACTTGCCATGGGCGTATGCGTCCATCGTTGACCCCAAATACTTTCCCAAAGGTGCAATCCTTGAGCAAGTGGACGTGATGCAACTTGGCAAGAGTGTCAACTTCTGCATTGCTCCTTTCGACGGTGCTCCACTATGCAGGATTGGTGATGATCGCTCGGTATTTACTACAAGGGACCAAGCAAACCAGCTATCTCACGACCTATGCAGAGTCCTTCGACACAAGATCGGCAATTGCCGAGGAAGTGCTTTCAGGTGCGACGAGGGTGGATGGGTCGACATTGATGCTGTCATTGACGACCGGAACAACGACATATTCCCACCATACACCACGAGAGCGAAACGATACATGGGCATCATGGAGGTGATCAAGTGGCAGGAATCCGGAAGCAGAAAATCGAGATTCCAGGTTTTGGCAGCAAGGTTTCCGAGCATCATGAACCCGAACGACACGAGGGCAGCCAGGGAGGAAATGACCAAAGCTGGCGTGGATCGGGACGACATCGACAGGATGTTCAACAGATGCGATGGATGGTACAGACCTTGGTGCATCCGAGTCACAACCGGTCACAGTGATTTTGGATTCATGAGCTCATCCGCACTGGCGAATAGGTATTCCGCAAGAATGGGTGATTCTCTCGGAGGAGCATTCCATGTGACGTATGTGGAAAACCTGCCAAGCATCGTACGCTGTGGGTTAGTCCCCGGCGGAATCGATGGCGGCAACAGGCTAGCACTGCACTTCGGGGCGTTTGCTCCATGGGATGAGATGAACGTGGCGACGAAGACAACGCTACGGAACGTGAGGAGAGGGGATCCGATTGCGATCATCTATATTCCCAGTGCAACCCTCGCGCGGTATGGGGCTGGAGTCGCGGCTAATGGGACTTTCATGGTCTTTGACGTGATCCCGTTCTATGAGGTCAAGTCCATTTGGATTGGCAAAAGCAACGGAGGGAAGCGCCTGGAGTACGCTGACATCAAGAGGGCGTACTCGAAGTGTGTGGAGAACGAGATCTGCCCTGGCTTTGTCAACTCTTCCCAAGAGTCGGCTGCGATGTTCCTCCAGAACGTCGCAAAGATCAGCGAGAGGATGCCGGAGACTGAGACAGGTGCCGATAATCTGCACTACATCGTTGACATGGTTAATCGTGCCTGCGAACTCTATCGAACAACAAGATGGAAGAGTTCAATGCACAGGTCAACGAGGTCCGGGACGAAATCAGCAAAGTCGTCATCCTGAATGACGAGACATGGGAAGGACTGAGGTGCCGGATATGTCCATCATGTGCGACCGCGATCCCCACCTGCTTCTGCTTATGCCTGGAGTGCGAGGCACAACTGATCTCCATCGGAAGATACTACATTCACATCAAATCCGATGACGAGGAGGACAACCAAAACCCCAACGTCTCTGGAGATGCCAGGCGTGCACAGGAAGAAGCTAACCACGATGCGGCAGCACAGGAGGATGAAGACGAAGCGGAGGAAGTTCCGGGAGAAGATGACGACATGGACACGCAAGGATATACATCCGGCTATGCGTCAGAAGAAGAAGACAGCGGTTGGCATTACCGCGACACCGATCTGGCGTCACGGGACATTATAAGTTCCCAACGGATGGCGATCTGCCTTGACGAGCCGCGTGAGGCTCAGTACATGGCAGGATTTATCGCACTCCAGCTGTCCAAGATGTGGGGGATGTTTGAAGGTGGTGAGGAGAGAACGATGAATGCCGGACTCGAAGGGAATCCGGGCTGCCCTTATCACAATGATTTCAAGAGGTACCCCAACATCACTGAGCATGATCAGGAAGGTATACTTTTGCCATCAACAATAACGAAGATTTCTCAATCGGAGAATGTTCGGACAAGAGCCTTCCGATCGGTTGAGGAGCGTGACGAATATATTCGTATGATGGTGAACAAATGCGAGGGACTATACACATTCTACAAGCTGTGGATTGCAGCAAGAATCCTCGATGTCACCAAGGAAGAAATGAAGCTCCTGGTCAAGGACCGAGTGCACCCGGTGGGTGATATTATTTTCAGATGTTTTGCACTAGCTTTCAACTGTAAGTATATATCATTCGTGAGGGATGGCCTGAACCTTGGCAAACATGGTTACACGGTCAACGTGAGCGCCATCATCTCGGCCATCGACCCGAACAAATGCGACACACCCCTGCTGGATTGGTGCCTTCGGAAAGGGCACTGGTTGCCAGAGGACTACAACAAGAAGTGTGTCCGGGCACGAGAAGCTCAGAAGAACTTGGACGAGGAGTTCCGTCGACGCACTCACAGACTGTCCATTGGGGACCGGTATGCGTAGTGAAGATGCTGATTGCGGCACGATGTGGGTTAGTCCCCATCTGTTGCTTGCGTCTCATCAACACCATTGCGACGGAACGACTCTACATTATGATATGATTTCATATATCCAAGTTGAATGGATGTGTACATGGTTACATATTCCGATGACTATGACGCTCTGGATATTCATGGATGGAACTATTACCTTATAGATGATATCTTTTCATTATTTATGCATTGTCCATGGTATCTGGAATGGCTATGATTTGCATTGATTACTCACCGATGTTTCTTTGCCGGAGATATGCAGACCGATCACAAGCGGGCGCGTCTGGTGGACTTTTGTGGCCAACCCATTTATGGATGACAGCTGCGCGATGCGCAAATGCGGCAGCTGGAATGTTCACTGGCGGTCAAGTGAAGTGGCCACAGTGTATTATATACACCTGCATATGGATGTGTGCTTCGATTGGAGGATGAATGTTTCACTTTTCGTACAATCGAACCCGGCATGTTTCACAGCGAATGAACGGTGTAGTGATAGCAAGTAAAAGAATGCACGACACGATTTCGTAGTTGAAGCCGTGGCCAGTGGAACGTTTTGTGGTGTTTGGACCGCATGATGAACAATGCGACCCAAATGGGGGATGTTAAAACCCTCTAGGCCCCGTGCCGAAATTGGGTAGCTGTTCTGAGGTCCTTGTTGGTGTTGCTTCCCAAGTTCCATTGATCGCCATTTGGCTCAAGACACAATTGAGGTTCAAGATCTGATGTGTGACTGCATACATACGTGATCGGCATTGAGAGCGAAAACACTTCGCTTGCGCTGCATTTGTCAGGACCACTGTTGTAACTATCATTCCTTCTCCCTTACAACGTTTACACGGGTTCGGCTATAACGGCATCGTCCGTATACACCTTTCTACGTGGTTGGTATTACAGCTTGAGGGTTCGGTGCATAGCGTCCCACGGGGCGTCACCTTGCCGTCTCTTGACACTATGTGTCTTACCACGTGTGGGAGTACCGAGACTGGCAAACACGAGGGTATCAACGACTTGGAGCGCCTGTACCAGCCATTGGACTCATTCGGAGTGACACTTGAGTAGCATGTCGGATAAATGATGCGGTTGTGCTTGCTTTGTATGTGAATCCATGTTGGGTTGTCTTGCTTGGTGGTGTGCGTTCCGTCTCCATTTGTTCGCCGCCTCCCTTTATGACTTCGAGCGGCTTGTCGGGTTGAAATGTTCAATTGCACAGTGTATGGTGCAGCACGATGGGCCCTGCCTCGCTACTTTGACTACGACATCGTCAATGGGCCAGCAAACACGAGTGTAGAATGGATTCGAATCTATGTACCGGGTCCGTGGCATCCAGTCGCCGCGAACACCTTGGGACCGGCCCCGGATGACTCGACCACCTATCGGGAATGGCGCAAGGTCCACCACTTCGAAGTGTATTGGCCTAGGGAAAGCACAGGCGGCGCCAATACAGGCGCTGTTTCGCAACCGGTATCTTATGCATCCTTCTATACTTGGTATTACAGAGACTGGGTCACCAGGGGATACCAACGTCTGGGTCGTCCGCGCCCTAGCATCGCGCGGCCAGTTTTCGCTTCGGGCGCACCGGACCTCATGTATGCTGGACTGACCCCTTCATCGGCATCCTCCAACTCAGATGATGGCTGATGCTCGTCCTCGCCTTCCTGGGGAGTCTGTTCAGTTCAATTCGATTCGGGAGATTGTCTTCGATACCGGAGCTGTGCAGTGTTGCAAAAGTGGTTTCTTGCATTGTGGCAGTTGTTTCGCTTTTGCTCATTGTTGTCTGCAGCCGTACTCCTATCAATTTGTCTTTCCGCGGTTGCGTTGTCATGGCGTGGCTGGAATGGTGTCCGGACCCTCAACAACCAGATGCCCAGTGGGTCAAGATCTTTCATCCGGGATCATGGACACCACATGAAGAACAGGATGCTCCACCTCCTCCGCACACTTACAGAGAATGGAGGGAGTTCTATGCTCCCAACCAGGACTCAGTCGGTGGGCAGGTCCGAGTCACCATGTGGTACAAACGAGACTGGGCCACAGAGGGCTATCGGAGAGTCGCTGCCCCTCAAGCTGGTCATGCATTTGACTCCATGTATTTTCCTGATCATCACAGCGTGGCCACGCAGTCTGCGGCGTTGAGTATGTCACCGCAGCTGTTAGAAGCGATTCTCAGGTCCTCGGATGCGGCCGATTTCTCTACCGAAGAATTGACTCGTCTCCAAGAGGGGATTTCTCAACAACTGACAGCTCGCGCACGTCACGCTTCCCAACCTCATCAACCAGTCCGTGCATCGCGTGGAAACACGCCATCGGAAACGGTTGGGGTCTCCGAGCCCTACCGGCCCGTCAATCCTTCCGACAGCGACAGGGACAAGGCGAGTCCCATCTTCGAGCTGACTGAGGACTAGACTCACACGAGTGGCACAGCGTACAAAATAAGGGTGGTCTTTACATTTGCATGATCTTGCTTGGTTGTTGCTTGTACATGGTTGTGCATGGTGCCTGTTCCTCTCTCAGCTGGATCGGAGCCCGCGACAATCCTTGCCTCTCACTTTGACATGGACATCGATGATTCGAAGCAGCACCCATGGCTTGAATACTCGGTCTGGCAGGACCAGGAGTGGGTGCGGATATACACTCCAGGACAGCCTCAGCGATGGCACCGCGGTGACACTGTACCTGATCTACCTGAAAATTCTTTTCGGGAATGGCAGCGGGTGACTGATCCCGATGAGCATGTCCAGGCGTGGAACATCCGCGACTGGCAGCATCAGGGATACCAGCGTATTTTGTCTCGGATGGAGTCCTTCGCAACTCATTATCCGCATGATCAATCTCTTGCTCAAGTTCGGAACTCCGATGCCGTTCCAATTGAGGAGACGTTCGCCTACGCCACCCCGTTTTCCCATGGTGATCGCCAGACTGCTTCGCAACTCGCTTCAGTCCTCTATGGCGACACTCGTAACGCTCAACGTGGTGATCTCTCGTTCCCGTCTTCTGAGCGGTTTAGGGCTGTGTCTCGCTCCCCTCGCCGTGGTGGATATTTTGGTCAACGATAGAGACTCGGGTTGGAGCATGTGATCTTCCTGCAGAAAAAGAGAAACCTCGCCCCTCATTGAGGGGCGTGTGTGTGCGGAGTGGCAGAATACCCTGCCACCAAAACCTTTTTCCGCTGCAGCAGGGGGCGCGGGCAGCATTGAAGGGACCTGCGCCAATGAAGACGCCCTTCTTTGCTGGTGAAATCCAACGGGACGCCGTTGGACGTACCTGCAATTGTGATGTTTGTGAATGTCCTTTTGGTCCCCCCCCTGAACCGCCGTTGCTTTGTGTGCCCTTTTCAAGTAGCTACAGGGAAGCCAAGCGTTATGCGAGTCGAAGCTCACCATACTCGAGACTCATCAGTTGTACTCGAAACTCATCAGTTGTACTCGAAAGATTAGCACTCTCCATTTGGAGTTCAAGTGTGTGTTTAATGGTGCCTGTTTTCTTCTTCTTCTTTTTTGGATTCCGGAAATTACTTTCCGCGCCTGTTTGTTCTTCTTCTTTTGCCGTGTTTATTCTTCTTCTTTTTTATGTTTAATGGTGCCGGTTTTTTCTTTTGTTTTTCTTGCAAGGGACACTTTTTTTTGTGGTTTGAAAGGGAAACCAAAGGAAAGCCGAACATTTGGCCGGTCCCCTAGAAAAAGGCGCACCAGGGTGCCCTTCTTAGTGGAGTTTTGAGAAGAAGCAGCTCTTCGGGTGCTCTGGAAAAGGCCTGAGGGACTCGCTCGAGGCCTGTAGCAAGCCGAGCGAAGGGCTTGCACCCCTAAGAAGGTTCCTTCGAAACCTTCCAGGGGCTCTCTCTGGGAGTCCAGAATGAAGGAAGCTGTTGATCGTGTCCGATTCTTCACTTTGGGCTTTGCGTATGATGGGGAAGCACCCCTCATGTGGCATCAGTCCGGGTGCACATTTGCACAGATGAGCGCTGAGCGCTGGGGCAAACACTGAATTCAAGTTGTCCTTTTCAGCATGGTGGGAAGAAACTTGGACGGCGCGGGCATCCAAATCGCACTATCATATCATATCATTTGGATAGAGACTCCCGACAAGTGGGACGTCGTGCTTTTTTCATTTCGCACACAACCCCGCAGGCAACAAACCCTCTGATTGGCGGACTTGGCTAAGCTTCTTGCTGCTTTGGCCGTTCTTTCTTTTCGATATTCCGTTTCAACCACAAGCAAAAAACACTTTTTACAGGGGGGCCAAGTGTGGCGATGCTATGAGACCTTCGTTCTAGCCCACGTTGGGCTGCGATGGACCGCAGGATTCGCCGTCCAGAAGCCCCAGCGGTGACAAGCCCCAGGCGTGCAGTGGACGTGGGGTAGCTGTTCGCGGGAGTCTCAATTCCTGAGCCGGGAAGATTCGCTGCTGGAGCTGTTGTTCTTCCCCTGCGGAAAAGTGGATTCTTCATGGTTGAGACCCACCCAAGGGGGGGAAGGGGGGGAAGGGGGGGGCGGCAAGCAACCCTTTGCTGTCTTACTGAAAAAAGAGGGGGCAACGGCGGCAGGCTGCAAAGTCCCCGGAGGCGCGGACGCTGTTGATTTTGAGGGGTCGGCTTGAATGACCTCCGCTTGTTGGGTCTTTCCAAAAATACAACGAACCAATTGGAATAAGGCCAGAGGAATGTTCAGATACCCAGAGCTCAAGTGGCAGCTCAACCTATAGGACATCAATGAGCGCCAACCAATGGGCCCTTTGCGCATTGGGCTTGCGTCAAGTCTCCCTCCCCCCCTCCCTCCTCCCTCCCCCCTCCTCCCTCCTCCCTCCTCCCTCCTCCCTCCTCCCTCCTCCCTCCTCCCTCCTCCCTCCTCCCTCCTCCCTCCTCCCTCCTCCCTCCTCCCTCCTCCTCCTCCCTCCTCTCCTCTCCTCCCTCCTCCCTCATCCTCCTCCTCCTCCTCATCCTCCTCCTCCTCCTCTCCATCTCCATCTCCATCTCCATCTCCCCCTCCCCCTCCCCCCCCCCCCCTCCCCTCCCCCCCCCCCTCCCCCTCCCCTCCCCTCCCTCCCCTCCCTCCCCTCCCTCCCCTCCCCTCCCCTCCCCCCTCCCCTCCCCTCCCTCCCTCCCCTACTGTATTCCCAAATTCTCTCTTTTCACCTAGTCGCAGGAGAAGGGCCGCGGGCTCGGCTCAGCCGACAGACAGGTCTTGGGTTGTGCAAGCCGTCCGTTTCGGAGGTCCCTGAAAGGAAGGGACGAATCCAACTCATGGCTGCAGGATGCCTACCTGCCAGCGTTTAAGGTCCACCCAAACACGGAGTAGCATACTTTGTCTTTGTCTTCAAACGGACCTCCAGAATGGCTTGCTTTGGTTCCTTTAAGGACCCTTGAAAGGGCTCTCAAAAAACGACTCGCGCCCGAGGCCGCAAGAGCAAGAGCAAAAGCAAGAGCCGCTCAGCCAGCCACGAGAGCGGTGCCGCCAGCCAAGCGTTTCGGGGGGGGGTTCCCCAAGTGTTGGTCACAGATTCCGCAACCGAAGGATCGATCCACAAGAAACCCGGGTGCAGCAAGCAGCAAACTCTTGGGTGAATGGTCAGAGATCTATCTTGAAACAATCAGGCGAGGGATCTGTTCGTAAATTCGCTTGCTGGGTAAAGCCGTTTGCTTAGAGTTGCAAAGCGTTTCACTTTGTGGGGTCAAAGATCCGGCCAGGCTGGAGCCGGTATACCATCGAGGGGAAGGGCCGCTCCAGGCATTCCAGGCATGGCTTGCTCGTAGTTTTCCTTCGTCCAGAGCTCCGATGCTCCAAGCCAGGTTTTTCCAAGACAAATTCCAGGTGTTTGCTGGTGGTTGGACTCCGCCATCGTTCTTCCAGTCTCTCAGTTTTGGTGGTCTTCTGGAAAGGTTTCTTGACTTTGTGAGGGGCCAGGGAAATCTCCACCAAAGTACTTATGACGCTTCTATGTTTGTTGAGAGTACTTGTTAGAATCATATGGGTGTCAGTTTTTCAGGTTACCCCATTTTGGTGGCACAACCATTTTGGGCGTCCCCCCCAAAAAGCACATATGCACACACACACACACACACATGCACACGTCCCAGGGGGCACAAGCGAAGCTCAAGAAGGAAGCGACGCGACAAGAAGCGAAGTGGCGCAGCAGCAAGCAGTCAAATAAGGGTCTGAAACTCGGGGAACGCCCCGAAATTGGGTGGTGTTGTCCTTTGGTTTTCTTTCCTTATGCAACCCCCCAAAAGTTTTTACTCGTAGCCTTAAATTCTTGTACCCCAATCCCCAAGTTTCACGTGCCCCGAGGCAGATCCAGGAAGAAGAAGGCTTCCAGATCGTCAAGGCCTCTTCTTTTTGCTTGTGGGCGAGGGTCCCACGAGCTTCGCTAGGTCTGATTCGTCAAAGGGACGATCAGACTCTCGGTCCTCATCGAAATCCTCGAAATCCAGGCCGGCCATGTGCTTGGCAGGCAAACATATCCAGAGCTTTTCCCTGGCGCGAAAAGCCCTTGGTGGGGCAATAGTCTTACCTGGGCCTGTTTCCAGTTTTACCTTGGGTTCAACTTTTTGTTCAACTACGTCGGCATAGGGCCGCTTCTGAATTTTCGGGACCGACATGTAGCTGGCTTGCTTGTCGTGCCCCTATCCACACCAACCAAGCGCTAGAGAGGCAATTTTATACATCCCTAAAACCCTCCCTACCACCAACATGGAATCTGGTTGGCATCTGGAAATCCATGTTTGTTTAGGGACCTCCAGGTAGGTTCCCGGGCCTTAGGGTGGGCGGTGTGTGGGAAACTCCAGCCGGTCGATTCCCAGGTCGTGCTCGCGATCCAAGCGACGCAAGGACCGGTCCCACAAGGGCCGCGAGCGTCACCGCGACCGGGAGAAGGAGGCGATCGGAGCAGCACGCGCTATCAGTCCAGTGCCCATCACTGATTGATTTGGATAAGTGGAAGCAGACACGCTTGGAAAGCAAATCAACTACGTTTAAACATTGTTGGAATTGTGACATGGATGCGCCTTTGAACAGCATTCTGTCTTCATGATTGCGAGATTAACGCCGCTGCGTTCAGTTTCTTCGGACTGGCGCAACCTCTCGTGCCAGGCTATGCCGCCGCCGCCCATGGGCGCCGAGCTCAGCCGCGAAGAACTCGGCCGACGCGAGACCGCGCGGCGGATTTCGGCCGATTTCGCGGCGTCAGGTTGGCCGGGCCCGCCGTTCATGCCCATGCCAGGCGCGGGGACTGGTCTTTTGGGTTTGGGATAGGCGGGTGGATGCTCCAAGAGAAGAAGGGCAGATATTCAAGACGTGCGCAAGTGCGCCTTGCACGTGTTTTGCAGCACTGCCGTTTTCCACGTTTCATTCTTGAGGGGTCGTTTGGGGGAAGATCCCTTGCCTTCCCAAATTGCAAGGGGAAATTGGTCAGGCATGCCGCCCATGATGCCGCCCTGGGCGCAGAGCTCGGATGTTTTTTTGTTTTTTGTTTTTTTCCCTCCCGAAACTGGGCACGCGCACGTTTTTTTTTGGTCACGCCATCAGAAAGCCTTGCTCTTTGTGATGTGGGTGATGGAAAACACAAACATGCCATGGGTCAAAATCCCGTACCCCCAGTGAACATCCCAATCCCCCCTAACATAGGTTCTAAAATGGCTGGTGACTTCACCTACCCCAAAGCGGGATCCCAAAACGGTTTTGACCCACGGCCACGTCAGCCTTCGCTCTCTTTGTCGGATCCCATGCTTTTTCCCGGGATCAAGGCCATGCCTTGGGCCATGCCGGGCATGGAGGGCTTCCCCTTCGACTCGGAGGAGAACTTGAGATCGATCCGAGCAGTTGCGATGGTTTGGTTTGGCTGTTCCCAAGGCACAGCCGCAGAAAACCAGATTTTTTTTCTTCTTTTAATATTTTTTTTTTTCAACATATTTGCGGGGGGGGGGGGGGTCCCTCAATTGCGAGACCGCTGCGACCAATTTTTAGCTGCCGCGCGGGATGCCTGCGGGATTGACGCAGGAGGCAGAGAGGCAGCTGCGAAAGGCTGAGAAGGCCGCGAAGAAGGAGGAGCAGCGGAGGCGGGGTGTTGGATGGTTTGGGAGGACCTGTTGGACATCCTTGGAGTTATGTCTCGGTCTCGGTTTTTGAGGGTGTTTAGCCAAAGTGCAGTTTGGCACAGTCTCCTATGAGTGGTGGTTTTCCATGTCAGTGACGTTTCAGGGAAACCAGGGGTATCTGTTAAAAAGGAAGCCAACAGCCAATCTATCATGTTTGAGGAAAGACCATACAGCCACAGAGTTGGGGGAGTACAGCATGGTTAGGCTTCCTGTATTTCTGCCGTCGACATCACCCTCACTTAAAGGGAGCTCACTTCAGTTTGGCAACCAGGTGATGTCGAACAAATCGCAGGCAAAAAGAGGAGGAGGAGATTGACAAGGCGCAGGCGCGGCATCGCCCACCTGCGGCCAACAGAGATTCTTCTGTGTCAAAGAAAGGCACCGGGATGCTTCCCGACGTGGGCGGTATGCAGGGTTTCATGTTAAAACCATGGGGCATCCACACAGAGAGGCATGGCTCAAGATGGCGACCTTTCCTCTCGCGGCTTCGGTGTCTGGAGAGAATGAACCAACCCACCAAAAGGAAGTCTCCCAATTTTGAGGGCCTCAAAATTGAAGACCAATTCCTTCAAGCGATGGCGTAGGCTTACCTTCAGCCACACGTTGATCAGGTCTGGGAGGACCACCCTGCACGGATGGCGCAAAAGAAGCCGTGGCCCCGCAAGAACGCTTGACCTAGCGACTCCGGAATCTGGAGTTTGGGGAAGAACGCTAATTTGGGGGCCTGTTCAAAGCAGTATTGTTGGTTGTCAAAGTAAGTTGGAACACCAAGAAGTTGTGTGAAAGCCAGCCTCCTCAGACCGGTTGGCTTCATGTCACTTTCTCTCCTTTCCCATTAAATGGGCATGCAACCTGGGGTCCAAAGCTGGTTTCACTGTACATACCATCTTGCAAAGTTGGCTTCGTGCGCGTCGTGCGTCGTGCGCTCTGAGGTCCAAGTCGAGGCGGCTGCAGTGAATCGAATGGAAGGGAGTATCATTTTTTTGATCGGCTGCTGTTGGTTTGGTTGGTTTGGTTGGTTTGGTTGGTTTGGTTGGTTTGGTTGGTTTGGTTGGTTTGGTTGGTTTGGTTGGTTTGGTTGGTTTGTTGGGTTGGTTGGTGGGTGGTTGGGTGGGTGGGTGGGTCGGCCGGTCGGTCGGTCGGTCTTTTCTTTGTCTCTCTCTTCAAACTGATTTGCTTTCGTTCCTGCTATGGTCTCCGGCAAACAAACATGAAGCCAGCTCTGTGCTCCAGCCGTTGGCTCGAGATAGAAGCGTTTCTGCGTGAGAGCCATGACGAGGCCTGGAGCGTGCATCACACTGAGTCAAAAGAACAAGGGACCCCACTTAGGCGTGTCGTTGTTCAGGGTACCCTTTTAAGAGTTGATTTAAAGGGAAGCAAAAGGAACACCCCCCTCATTCCTGGGGTCCCCGCAATTTTGGCGCGCACCCGCTTGGGATAAGGATTTCAGGACACCAACAGGAACCCGGGCATTTGAACCCCCCCCTTTTGCATGATCAGGGTTCCTAAACGATCACAGCTCCTGCTTTGACATTCTAGGTTGGGGGTGTTGTTGGGCCATGGTCCTCCCCTTGGTCGTGGTTGGAGACCACTCTCTGTTGTTGAGGGCGCCATTTTTGTCGGTTGGTTTACAGGGAATGGTTTCAAGGGTCAGGACCACGTCCTGTTGTGACAAGCCCTCAGGTTTCGCCTTGCGAAGCTCCGCCTCGGCGGGGCTGGCGGCGTTTCTCGCAGTCTGGTTGCCTCTTTTTGGATGGGCATGGGTCAACATTACGCCAGGGGGCCGCAGGTTTTGGTCCATGCTTCCACTTACCAGATTCCATTGTGGGCACCTATGTTTGACCCACACCCAGATGGCATGAAGGAGAAAACGGAAGCAACCCAAGCACCTGAATGGGGTCCCCAATTTGAGACACACTCGCACGGGCATGTCTCTTTTTTTCCTTGGGGGAGGAGGGTGGGGGGGTCGGAAGCCTTTATCAAAGCGTGTGTCAAAGGAAGACCACACAAAATCTAACCACAGATTTTGGGGGGCGTTGTGTGCTTGTCTTAAAGGGAAGCCCATTGCAAGCCGAAGCCCAATGTTGGGGTTTCCACATGCCTGGCGTTGAATGTTCATCCCACATAGGTGAACTCCAGCTCAACCGTGGGAGCTTTTTCCATCTTCCTGCTTGTTGTTTCAATCCAATCTCTGTGCCAGAGACACTCCTAACCACGAAACGTTTTCTAACCATGAAATCCGTTGTCTTCAACCACGAATTCATTAATATGTAACCTTGAAAAGGTTACACACACTTTCTCTTCGCCCGAAACGAAACGAAACAAAACGAAACGAAACGAAAAACTGGACGCCAGGTGCGGCTGCGCTGGTTGCGCTGGTGCTGGTGCTGGGAAAGGCCGTGAGCCCCTGCTCCGTGGTTCTGGAGGAGCCGCGGAAGTTGCGCCGCTGAGAGACTCGACGGTGCGTTTCGCGGGATTTGGTTGATTCGTTTGTGTCCCACTAGAAAAACAACAACTTTTTTTGGCCAGGGGGTCAAAGAATCAACAAACCGCTGGGTTCCTTTTCAAAATAGGACACATTATGTTACGGTTGCCCTTTGGTTTCCCTTCAAACCTGCAAAGGGGCAGCCTTACAAACAACACACACACAGGTTTCTGTGGCTTGTCCTTCGCGATGATACCGACCATGCGATTTGGCAGGAGCCAAAGCTGAAAGAGCCCATGTCACTGAAGGCTGGAAAGGAAACAACATGGGGGTGTGATTTTTAGAGGGTACGTTTTAACCCATACCTCTAAGTGCCCATGGTTGAAACGTACTCTGTTTTCTATGGGGTATCTTTCTTTGGGTTGGTTTAGAATACGTTGTTTGAGGGAAAACACATCTCGAAGTATATAATCTATCATAATATGTCATGCTTGGATGGACGTATCCCTCAAACAATTTCTCTTGGACAAGTATTATTGTCCCTGCTTTCTATTGAATACGAGCTGTGGATGGGCAAAATCCTGCGCCAGCTGGTAAGTAATTTATCCCAGTATTCTTCGGTGATGCCACATATTGGGATGTTCTCCATCCACATGATTCCGATTAGTTTGAATAACCACTACGTATGGGCCGAACATGAACATTTTCCGTGCGGCCTTGACACTGGCTGTAAGGTGTGTCTTTTTTTGAGGTTGCGCCCTTGCTGTGGCCTGAAACGAAAACCAACAAACCAATGGTAAAGCCACCCTTTTGGTCGCCTAGCAAAGGACCCTGTGGTTCCCCTTTTGGGGGTAATGAACCATCCCTTTGCGTCCTTCAATGTACAGGGCCGCTGCACGTAATGAACCATGCCTGGGAAGTCTACCTTTTTGTAGTCAGAAAGTAAAACCCCGCCGTGTGGGAGAAAAACACAAAGAACCAGCGGCAGGCCATGAAGCGCCGCGCCCAGCAAGCCGCTCCGTCCTCAGCGCGCAAGCTTCCGGAGAAAGCGTCTCTGCATCTCGATGTTCTTTTCCCGAAATCGGGGGAGGTGTGATATGGACGCTAGTTGATCAATTGACACATATAATCTTCTTTGTTCAAGTGCACGTCGTTTGCATAGGCCTGCTGTGCGAAAAGGAGCGTGCCATGCGCATACAAGAGGTGTACAATCTCTTGATGCAGTTTTGGCAACTCCGCCACGTAATTTTGAACACATGTTGGACAGTGCGGAAGAACACCTGCATATGGATGGTTTTTCACAAGGGAAGGGTTTCAAGCATGGGAACTACCAGAATAGTCCTCCAGAAGAGATCCACAACCTCTGCCCAAAACCCACTTTGGTGGATTTTCCTGTGAGGGACCAGCGGTAAATTCCCGTTGAAATAGGGTCTGGGCAAATGACAGCGAGCCGAAAAAGAAAAAAAACGGAAAACAAGGAACAAAAAAACAACGAGCTCACGCATGAAGGTTCTGGACTTGGGGGGATCCAACTCTGATTGTTCTGCCCGCGGGTTGCTTTTTATTCATAGAAGCAGATGGGCTTTTTGCCTTTGCGATAGCGCACAGTGTCTGTTCGACGCAGCGCTTTATTGGGGGGAGGGGGAAACAAGGAGAAGGCCCCAAAAACAAGCAAGTCAGTGTGTCCTCCTTGGGAGCTTCTCCCTTAGGCGGGCACCGAGTTTTGGTATCAGCAGTACGACACCAACGCGGTGGGGGAGCGCTGCACTCAGCCAGCCAAACGGCTTGCCGGTGTTTTTTTTTCACGGCGAGGCCTGCGGCAACCCCAAAATGGAACCCGGGTAAATGGACCAGGGGACTGCGGTCGCCTTGGTTTATCTTTGACCCACGCCTATTTCTGAGTGCTTCGCAAGAAATCTTTGCCTTTTGGAGGACATATCCCCTAAGAATCTGACATGATGAATCTGGGGTCGACGTTCCAACATCTGTTCGTGCAAATTCGGGAGCCTGGCTTTGCAAAGCCTCAGCCTCTTTTCGATTTTTCTGCCCATCAACCAAAGGTAAAGTGGAGGTCAAACAAAATCCTGGTGGATCTCCCCTTACAATAAACACCCCCCCCCCAAAAAAAAAAAAAAAAGGAAAAAGAGGTGGTTGTCCTTTTGCTTTCCCAAAGCCCCAACTTGGTTGGTCGACACCCGTTTTTCTGCTTCTTTTTCCAATTCATTTGCTGTTTGCAGCCAGCCCCAAAAATGGCCACCCAAACAGTTTTTCCGGCTTCCCTTTGTTTTGGCCGCCCCTGAAAGTGGTTGGAGGGCAGCCCCGGTTTCCGTTTCCCTGAATGTTGTTGGCCGCCCACCCAAAACTTGTTCCCCCGGTTTCCACGCAAACTCGCTGGAAGTTTCGTCGTCCTTTTGCTGTCCCTTTGACCGAGAGCTGAGTCGGTGGACTCGGTCGTCCGAGGGCCTGGCGCGGCTCCCGGCACTGGGTGGACCGTGCCGGCGCCGGCCAGCCGCTGGGCGAACGGCTCCGGCGAGATCGGGAGAGTCGGGGAACGGAACGGAAAGAGCCCCAGGGAACGACGTGCCCTTTCCGACTTGGCGCCCTTTCTTCGGGAAGGTCCGGGTTTTATTTCCTGCTGACTGATCGCGCCAGCAAGTTTTTGGGGGAATGTTCGTTTGGTTTTCCCAAAGCAAAAAGCGGAACAAGTGGGTACCCTGGCCACATTTGCCATGGAACCCACCAGGAAAAGGGTGTTTTTGCTCTTTCTTTTCTTCTCCCCCACCAGGAACATGGCCCCTTTTAGAGGAAAGTGGTCCAAGCCAGGACCTGTGAGTCAGGTGCCATGCTCGGAGAGGGACTCCAAAGGATTGGAAGACCCAGCTGCTTTGGATTGGACTTTGAAACGGGGCTCAAGTGAGCCTTCCTGAAGGTGGCCCACAGGCAACCCTTGCTTGGTACCCTGCAAGGGTCTTTATGGGAAAACATCCAGGCAAACCACCAACCCAACTTCCCGTTTCGTGAGTTGGAGGTGTCGAAGAAGCTCCCAAGCGCTCCCAATTGTTTGGTCGCAAGCGAGGGATGCTCGCTGGTCGTTTGGGCCAACGGCGGTTGGATGGCGCCCATGTCCAAGTGTATGACACAAGGACATCCGATGACCTCGAGCGTGAGCTGATCTCTACACGTGCTTGCCTTAAATCTGTCAAGCGCTTGCCATGTGTCCACCATGTCCCAAACCACAAGTTGGCCTCCCTTACAAACCAACCTGAAAGCAAAAGGGCACAAGCCAACCAAAAAGGGTTCCCAAACAAAGAGAGGGAGAGAGAGAGAGAGAGAGACCAGTATCGAGGCATTGCTGGAAAGAGCGCTAGCGAAGGGCAGGGCGCTCAGAGCACTGAGTGATTGAAGAGAGCCATGAGGCTGAGTTTGTCCTCAAAGAGGCTACCGGAATACATGAAAAGACACGAACTAGGTGCGCCCTTAGACTTGGGAACAACCCCTTTGGCCCAAGTTGAAAGGGAACACTTCTGACCCAAAATTGATAGCAAGACAGGTGTTCCTGTCTACCCTTGTCAGCCAGTTCAACCAACTTTTGGCTGCCGGTTTTCATTGAGGGTGGAGTGATGTTGCCAGTTTTAGAAGCGATTCGTCTTGGGCGACGTTTAAGGTGGACATGTACCGTACGAGAGATTCAGCGCCCCACGGATATGTGCCATCCCTGTACTTTGGATTAATACGATGATCAACCTCTTCAGGGTTTTGGACAACCAACGTAAAGGCCAGTGACCATGGCCCACCTGTGGTCCCACGGTAGAACCATGGCCAGGTTAGTCTATTCAAAGAAGCACCCTCTCTCTCTCTCTCGATCGGCTCACAGAGCGTAGCATGCAAACTGGGGGCCAAACGTCCCCAAGGAGGACCTACAAAGGCGTTTGCCGGTGGAACAACCCCAAGCAGGGTTCCACTTTTTGACTACCCCAAGATACTCTTAAACCCAGCAGATTCTCTTTGGTGAATGAGCCACCTCTGGGTTTAAGTCCACCCTGAGATAGTCAAAAAGTGGAACCCTGACCCCAAGCATAGCAAGGGTTAGTGGTGGAACCGCAGCCGGAAGGCGCCGCGCCCAGATGCGTCTGGCACGCGCACGCGGCCAACGCTTGATGGAGGACCCATGGGGACGGACGTGGAGGGGCCCAGAAGAGCGGCGCTCCAAAACCGCCCCCAAAAGCTCTTGGAAGGCTTATATATATATATGTATATGTATGTATATATTAAGAGTCCATGTGTCTCCGGCTGCTCGGGTGGCGAACACGGACCTTGATTTGTAAGACGGACAGGAGTCGCTGTTGCCTGCTTTCATTCGCTGTGTAGATTGCTGTTGAAGAAGGGGGCCCAAAAGGCGAGAACACATTTGGTCAACCAAATGTTGGCCAAAGAACAGGAAGCCACAAGGGCATGCGAGCCTAGCATCCTAATTGTTGGGCACATAGCAGGCAGGGCTCCAGCAGGTTGGCAGGTAATCTCGAACATCACTGCTACCCTTTTTATTAACCAGGCTCCCGCCTGCTGCCGCCGACCCTCGGCGCATTAAGGGAAAAGTCACAAGGACCGGTCCTGAAACACGTCCGCAAACCCAGGGACCACTTATAAGATCCCCACGACCACAAACAAGGATCAACGGAAAAGTCAGAAATATGGCAGCTAGTCCGTTAATTAGCGCTTGGGCCGGC
Source organism: Effrenium voratum (assembly GCA_963377175.1). Lineage (NCBI taxonomy): Eukaryota > Dinophyceae > Suessiales > Symbiodiniaceae > Effrenium > Effrenium voratum. The sequence continues at coordinate 169,392 of CAUJNA010003430.1, forward strand.
TTGCGCCCAAGTCACTTCGAGTTGGCCCGGGAGCAGTCGCCTCTCCCGGGGTCGCCCTGAAACTGGCCCTCCCGAAGTTGCCCTGGACCGGTCGCCGGCAGGGACCGGGACAGGCTGGTCCCAGTCTGGCGCGGTTTGACTCGACGTATTGGACACTCTTGCAGAATAGATCCAGGGATCCCCTACTACCACAAGGATTAACGGAAAAGTCAGACAGATGGCAGCTCGTCCGTCAATAACCGCACGGGCCGGTTTGTGCCCAAGTCACGTTGAGCTGGTCCTAGAAACAAGGCCGTCGGTGCCCCTCAACCGGTCGCAGGGAGTGACTGGGACCTGGGACCCTGTCCAGTGTCCTGAAACACGGGTGCCAGTCCGGAAAGGTGTCTGGAGCGGTTTGAGGTGGCTACCAGCATTCACACTGAATCCCAGGGACCGGCTTCAGTCCTGAAAGCGGTCCCGGGACCTGTCCCAGGACCGGTCCTGGGACTGGTCCCGGGACCGGTCCTGGGACCAGTCCCGGGACCGGTTTTGGCTGACTACAAGTAATCTGAAACAGCAGAACCAGGGTCCCAGGACCAGTCCCGGGACCCGTCCCAGGATTGGTCCCAGCCAGGACCGGTCCTGGGAATCCACTTTTCTTTTTGTGCGTTCGGGCGTCTTTTGCAGGGACTATCATTGATTCCAATCACTTCCAGTTGCATCCCACGCCGGTCCCCTCTGCAGGAGGCTGGGACGGAGGCAGAGGGTCGGCGGATTGAAGTCCCCACTAAACTCAGAATCTGACACCCGCTATGAATAAACTTGTTGGTTGATTGTTGGGTCAACATTAAATGAAATTCTGGCTTCGGCGGCCTGGCAGGAGCGGCTGGCGGCCCGCGAGCAGCGGGCAGCTGAGGGCAGAGGGTTAACCACTTGGGCAGTTGATTTGCCTCGATCGGCCCGTGGCTGTTCTGAGTTTGCGAGCTCGCAATTGTTTGGTTGTTTGGGCATGCAGAACGGGGTGCGCGTGCGTTCTTTTGGGATGTTTGTTCTTGGCGCGAACCGTCAGGAGAGCATCTCTGTTGGATCAGCTTAAAACAAGAATTATCAACACCAGCTTGTGCAAGAATTACCCGTGTATGGGAACCCTCTTTAAATTTCCAGGTTGATTTTCAACAGAGTCGACCGGATCGATGGCCGGGATCAAGGCGTCAAGAACCCCGAGTGCAGCAGGCTGGGGATGGGAAGGCAAGCAAGATGGGAGATGAAGCAATAGGACTGCGGGCAACATGAGCAAACCGAGGCAGGTTTTAGGCAGGCAACATGAGCAACCGAGGGAGGTTTTAGGCAGTTCTTCTAGGCTCATTTACGTTTGTCTCAACATTGGGAGTGGGGGGAGGGGGTGCTGACACCAAATGAGTACAGGGGCTCGGCAATAGAAAGACCCCAAACGGGTACCCTCAAAAGAGAGACACCCACTTGGCGCCGAGAGGAAAAGAGCGATTCAGATGCGAAAGTCGGCTGAGATCTTCACCTGGAAAACCAGGGAGGATTTCTTGGGGTCTTGAACGCGAGTCTGGAGACTGGTAAGCTTGAGGGCTGGTTCTTAGGGGTTTCGGATCTTTGGTCTCTGTACTCATTCTCTGTCGAAGCCAAGAACCCCTCGAGACGACCCGTTTTTTCTTTTATTTTTTTTTCTCCTTTTTTTTTGTCTTCTTCTTCTTCTTTTTTCCCCGGAGCGCTCCGCAGCTGGCGAGCCGCTTCTTTGATGCCAACGCGCTGGGGGAGCGTTGGCACCACGCCACCGGCCCGGCCGAGGATCGAGCCGGGCTGTTGGGCGGGCCGTGGGGCGGCGCGTGGGTGTTTTGTGGTGGGTTTTCCCGAGGGTTTTTGGCGGTTTTTTTCCAAGGGAAAGCCAAAAAAAAAGGAAGGAAGCAGCGGATCCGTCTTGGTGGTTTTCTAAAGAAAAAGACACACCCAAATGTATTCAGGCGGGTGAATGCCATGGTCAACACAAAATACTTGGGGTTAGGATGGCAATGGGCACCCCTGAACGGGGAACTTGATCTCGGGATTCCTATTCAGGGAGCCATGACTCTGGCTCAGAATGAGAGGGCATGTCGAACACATCAGATCTTTCAAAGTAATCTGGCCAATCCTCAATTCAGTTGGCTGATCCTCGATTGGCCAGTCATGGGACTTGTTTTTTTTGGGACGTCCGGCCGGAACCATACAACCAAAGCGCCCCTAACTGCCAGGACCTCGAGCAGAAGTTGCGCGACATGAAGGCAGTCTGTGCCGAGTGGGTGGTTTTGAGGGTACCCGTTTGGGACGCCACAAGGACGCAGCCATGTCATTCACCTTTGAAACCACATGGCAAATGGCAAACCACCATTTCAAACAGCAGCCTAGTTTGAGAAAGGAGAAACACCCAAATAGTTTGGGGCGGCGTTTCAACGAAAATGAAACAACTTGACCATGGGGATCCCTTCAGCTGACTTGGCCGTTGCAAGGTTGGGCGTGCCAGCGCCAACGAGGGGCGGGCTGCTTAGGATGGAGCCGATTGGAGTGTGGCATGCAGGGATTTGCCCGAGCGGTTGACTCCTTTTCCATTCTTTTCAGCCATCCTTTCTTTTCAAGAACCAGCCATACCCCGGGGGTCTTTGGTGGTTTTCCAGAAAGATCCGGATCCCTGGAAAGAATCGAAATGGAAGCTACCCCTCGACTCACGGACTCCCGGGGTCGTTTGGGTGAGGCTAGCCTTTCTATGCCCCAGGGGGGGTTGGCTTGCTTCATTTCTTCTGATGTCCAATTCTGATGTCCACCAACAGGTCTAGAGTTAAAATTCACGGCTCAAAGGGTCCCAAAGTAGATGTAAGTCCAGACAACACTTCCGCTCGCCGCGGCTTCGCTTCGCTTGGCGCCTTAGGCGCCGCCTCCGCATGTTACAGAAGCGCGAGGAGACCCAAGCCGAGTGAAGAAGGCGGGGGGGAAGTGGAATTTGGCATTCCTGCGGTATTTCTAGCCCTTTTTGCGAAGGCAGCTGGGTGCTGGTGCTGGTGGCGCACGGCTTAGCGGGGACTAGTTTTGAAACCAAAAACGGGGGTGGTTTGGGCGTGAGTTTGAAACGATTGAACCCTTTGACGTGATTTTACGTGGAGGTTCATGTGGCAACTATTTTTGGACTCATTCATTCGCCCAGGAAAAACCGTCGCTTTTTGGCAGGGCCCAGTGTTGCACCAGTTTTCCATCCGGATACTGACGGACAGGATGATGCACGTTGAGATGAAAACCACAATAGATTATACTGTGGCTTATCCAGTTGGGATTGGTGTATCATGGGATTGGTTGCACAGTGGGATCCATCATTCATAGGGCTTCACTGTGCAGGATCCTGTCCATCCATATCCTTGTCACCACCGCACTCACTTTCTGCTTGCAGCGTTGCACTTCGGAGCTCGCCGGTTCGTGTCGCCGTGTCACCTGCATTCAAACGCGTGTCATTTTTTCACGGGTTTGTCTCCAGACAATAGGGGAACCCCGCAAAGGGCGCGGGAAACCCCGGTCCCCCTTTCTCATTTCAAGCGCTTCCCGTCGAGCCGCTTCCCGCAGGCCCGCAGGCGCTACCAAAATCTCTGCCGGGGGCCTTGGGCCTTGTGTAAGCCCAGGTCCAAGGCGCGTGAAACCGGCCATAGAGAGCTCTGAAGATTGGCGGCTTTGATTTGGCCATTTTTTTTTGGGAACCACCTCACAAGTGGTTGGTACCGACTTTTGATGTCCATCCAGCAAAGGGTCTCATAAAGAATCACAGCTATTCGATTGCTCGCTTTGAGGTGGCCTTTGCCTCAGTGATACAGACTGATTGTTGTGAATACAATTCGCATTGGCTCAGATCGGTGGCGGAAAGTTCGGAATGGGGGCGAAGCGCTTGAACAGAGCGTCTCGTCTCGGAATCAGCTCTTTGCGGGTGGAGAAGTTAAACCAACAGGTGCGGAGATATTTTGGGGGACGGCGATTTTGAGCAGATTCCAGTGGACTACAATACTGTGGATAGACGAAATCCTCCACCACTTTGAAACCATGGGAGCCCATTGTTTGTTGGAATGTGTAGGGAAATCGAACCATTCCAGGGTTTGTGAGGGTGGTGCGGTTTATGGATTTCGCAACCATCCACAGTATCATTTCGATGGTGGATGGCGCCGATCTGAGCCCGGGCCCAAAAACAGTTTCAACGGCCCGTACCTCTCGCCTCGAGCGCCCCCGCCCGGGCGCTCCTCAGTTTTGGCAACAGCCTCGACTCCGAAAGAAGAACAGCTGCAGTCTCGAGTTTAATGGAAGGTGGACATGGGACTGTGAAACCAAGAGCCACAAATTCGAAGCATACAATGTGAGCCAGATGAAGCCTGGGGTATACAGTTGTGCTAGGAGTTGATTGAGGCTGTCTGCCTGTCCGCCTGTCAAGGAGCAAGTTTGGTGTGTGCTGGAGGCTCCGTTGTAATCCTCATAGTAGCTCAGGTGTGAATTTGGATCGGGTGAACGTGATACGCATTAGCTGCATTGAAGTCAGAAAACACGTTCGCCCGCGTCTCTCGCCCGCAGGCTGTGGAGTTTCGCCGTGGTAGGTCTTTTCGGCTGACACTGGGGGTATGGCAAAGGAGTCGATATCTTAAATCGCAAGCAGAGCGGTTTAGTCATGCATCTTTTCGAGCCTCCGCGTGTCTCGCAGCCGCGGTCGGCAATTTGCCGACTTAGATCGCTTGAAGGCCGCAGTCACGTTGGACAGGGGGGAGAACCCATGTGACGGGTTCTCCATTCAGCAGGTTCCGAACTCGGAACGCTTGGCCTGGCAGAATCATTTGCGCAGTATTTCTTTGGAACCCATGTGCTCGAAACGGGTCGCGGCCCGGCCAAACGGGCCTGTCCAGTGACCAAGCCACGGCAGCGGAGCCGATCGATGGGGGTTTTCGGCTCTGAGTCCATCGCAAAGACGTCCCGCGGGTATGGTTTCAGAGGATGCAGAAAACACGCCCGACTTCCCTCGAGCGTTCGGTTCGGCAGCTTCCAACTCGTGTGAGTGGTTGGAGCTTTCGGATTGCGCGGGTGTCTGCCTGTCATGCGAGGGGAGTGAAATGGCTATGGGTCAAAACCAATGGTACCATTTTGGGGTAGGTGCACCACCCATTTAGTCTATTTTAGTGGGGATGGGGATGTTCACTGGGGGTACGGGATTTTGACCCATGGCCAAATTCCAGCCACTTTTCTCCCATTTTTTTCCGGCGCCCGGCAGGTCCTCGTCCAGCTCGCGCCCTGGGCTTGGAACAGACCGGCGCACTGACGGCATGTTGGCGGTCGGATGTGGTCGGCTAGGTGGAAGACGGGCAAAGGGCAAGGCGCGGGGTTTGGAACGGCGATGTCTTTGGAACATGGGGACTTGACACATTGGCGACCCCCTTTCCTTGCTGGTGCTCAGCTCGGAATGAGGGAATGACCCACTTGTAAACCATTTGTTGTGGTTTACTTTAAGCGGACCATAGCGGACCCCTGGGTTCATTCGGACAGCATTCCCTACTGAGCAACAGCAAGTTTTGCGACACGGAGCGAAATTATACGGAAACGGGTCGCAACGAGGTCCCCCAGTGTCAACTCACGCTTCTCGGCAGGACAAAGCGAGAGGCCTGGCGAACGTTTCCCGCTTTCGACTTGCTGCGCGCGTGTTGCCTCGTCCATGCGCTTTGCTCCGGGCGCGTAGGCAAGTCCTCCAAAAGCCGGAAGCGCTCCAGGCAAGTCCTTCTGCAAAACGACTTTGGGGGAGAACGGGCGGGAGATACTTTGATTGGGGGAGAAGGGGCGGGATATTTCAGGCCTCGAGTCGTCTGCTTTTGTTTGGTGTCGGTTTTTCGGCAGGTCGAGCTCCAAACGCAGGCGCGGGCCCACCCGCGCTGCTGTGCCCTTCCCGCTGAGGGGCCAGACACTCCGTGCGGTGTGCGTGTGACGCTGCACGCCATGCCGTGCAGCTTTTTTCGAAAAGCGGAAAAGACGGAACACCTCGGAATTCCGCCGGCTGCGCTTCCGGCCCAAGTTGGTCCTACAGTTTTTCCAAAGCCGCGTGCAGGCTGTGGACAGTTGTGCGGTCCTGGGGCCCCATGAGATAGGGAAGGGAACACACAGACACATACACAGACATATACATATGCACAGCTGCTCACTTGCCGTGTTTGTGGGGAGTAAGGGACTCTCTGTCCTCCCCTCATCTTGCACAAACAGGCAAGCGACCAAGCAAGAAAGACATTGAAACGCAAGCACCCCAACTCCGAAGCATTACCTGCTTTGCGCACAAACAAGCCTCTGGGGAAATACAAACATGAACAGAATATTCACGTTCTCCTGCATACCCTTTGCTTGCGAGCCTGTGTTTTAAGCACTCGCAGCGGCAGACCTTCCTGAAAGTTCTCGCCAGGTGCCAATGATCGGCCCCGGTTCCCCCAATTGTCTTTCGAACAAATGGCTTCTACAAGAGCCAGCCCCCGCACCCGGGAGTTTGGAGCCATCCGTTTCTGCATCTCTCTCTCTCGCTCTCTCGCGCTCGGCCTTTTTTTTCTCCGCCAGGTCGAGGAGACATGGGAAAGCTTCAGGCGGATCTCGCCCGTCTGCAGCCGCGCAAATGGGCACGCGGAACCACAGGTCAAGCGTGAATGGACCGAAGTGTGATCTGGAAATGGCCGGTTTTTCTTGCTTTGGTGCCAATTTCAGGCTTCAAGACAGCAGAGCCGCCTGGGTTTCTCTTCATTTTTTCGTTTTGAGACACAAGAGCCATTGCAAGGTGTGGGTTTTTCTCAAATTGGAGGACGTCTTGCTTTCTTTGGGTTGTCCCTCTGCCAAATTTTTCGTCTTTGTTCTCAGACGCCCGGGGGAAGAAGAAAAAACGCGCACGGCCCAGGTGCAGCGGTTTCGCCGATGGGATGGCCGCAGCCCGAGACCGGAGTGAGATGGGCTCCTCGAAATGGGGCGAGGCTTGGTACTCGGTACTCGGCTCGGTTGAGGCTCGTTTTTTTTGGGGGGAAATGAGGGAAACAAAACAGGGAGACCGCCCCAACCCAAATCCCATTTTGTGGCGTTCGGTCCGTTTTTGGAGACACACCCCCGATTAAAGGCGGCAATCGCGTGGTTTCCCTTTAAGCACCGAAAGGGGTCCGAAATTTCCACTTTCAGAACCCCCCCCCCCATTTGGGCAAGCTTTAAATTTGTCGGGCCTGAAGAACTTTTCCAGTGTTGCAGTTTCTGCAGTGTTTGTATGAAGAAGGGGGCGGGGGTGCGGGCACAAGGGAAGGGAACATCATATATATATATATATATGCTCACCCCCCCCCCCCAGGGCCTACCTTTCCACTTCAAAATGTACAAAACCCTCTTATTTTAAGGACAGGGGGTGTGAGCATATATACGCAAGAAGTGTGCTGTTGCTGCATATTTGTTTGTGGGTGACAAGTCATGTTGAGTAACAACAGCAAAGAGTTTATACACTTTCAAGACAGTTTATAAACCATGTCAAGGGTTTGACGGTTTCCTTGCAACAAGGGCAGGGGGGGGAGGGGGGGGGGGGTACTGAGAAGTCTTTACAAAGTTGGCTGAGTCACACCTCACTGCTAAGACTTCCAACCAACCACCCCCCCCGCTCCTTCAACGATACCATGAACACTTCGTAGGGTGTTGTTGCCTTGATGCGGGAAACTCGTCAAACACTCAATAAGGTTTATAAACTTTTCTGAAAGATTATAAACCTTCTGTAGGCTTATTGCGTAGCAAGTGGAAACTATTGTTTGGGAAGAAAAGGACACTCATTTGGGGCCTTGTTTGATGTGGTTTGGGCATGTGGTCCTAAAAGGTTGATGATTGTGTGTGTGTGTCATCACTGCTGCACTGTTATATCAAAGGCTGTCCTGTAAGCATCTGATTTATCAGTAGAGCACTCATTACCTCAATGGCTTGGTTTCTCAATGGCATCAAAGCTGGCCACAGGCTCAAAAAAATGCAAAAACTGCAAAAATCCAGACCAATCAAGCCCTGACCTCTGACTTGCATCTGGGTTTTGCATTTTTTGCATTGTTTTGAGCCTGTGCAGGTTTTGGAGCTTCCAGGTTTGGATTTTTTTGCATTTTTTGAGCCTGTGCAGGTTTTAAGCACCCAAGGCTCCAAAACCTGCACGGGCTCAAAAAAATGCAAAAAATCCAAACCAGGAAGCCTCAAAACCTGCACAGGCTCAAAAAAATGCAAAAACTGCAAAAATCCAGACCAATCAAGCCCTGACCTCTGACTTGCATCTGGGTTTTGCATTTTTTGCATTTTTTTGAGCCTGTGCAGGTTTTGGAGCTTCCAGGTTTGGATTTTTTGCATTTTTTTGAGCCTGTGCAGGTTTTAAGCACCGAAGGCTCCAAAACCTGCACAGGCTCAAACAAATGCAAAAAATGCAAAAATCCAGACCAATCAAGCCCTGACCTCTGACTTGCATCTGGGTTTTGCATTTTTTGCATTTGTTGAGCCTGTGCAGGTTTTGGAGCGTCCAGGTTTGGATGTTTTGCATTTTTTTGAGCCTGTGCAGGTTTTAAGCACCCAAGGCTCCAAAACCTGCACAGGCTCAAAAAAATGCAAAAAATCCAAACCAGGAAGCCTCAAAACCTGCACAGGCTCAAAAAAATGCAAAAAATGCAAAAATCCAGACCAATCAAGCCCTGACCTCTGACTTGCATCTGGGTTTTGCATTTTTTGCATTTTTTTGAGCCTGTGCAGGTTTTGGAGCTTCCAGGTTTGGATTTTTTGCATTTTTTTGAGCCTGTGCAGGTTTTAAGCACCGAAGGCTCCAAAACCTGCACAGGCTCAAACAAATGCAAAAAATGCAAAAATCCAGACCAATCAAGCCCTGACCTCTGACTTGCATCTGGGTTTTGCATTTTTTGCATTTTTTGAGCCTGTGCAGGTTTTGGAGCTTCCAGGTTTGGATGTTTTGCATTTTTTTGAGCCTGTGCAGGTTTTAAGCACCCAAGGCTCCAAAACCTGCACAGGCTCAAAAAAATGCAAAAAATCCAAACCAGGAAGCCTCAAAACCTGCACAGGCTCAAAAAAATGCAAAAACTGCAAAAATCCAGACCAATCAAGCCCTGACCTCTGACTTGCATCTGGGTTTTGCATTTTTTTGAGCCTGTGCAGGTTTTGGAGCTTCCAGGTTTGGATGTTTTGCATTTTTTTGAGCCTGTGCAGGTTTTAAGCACCGAAGGCTTCAAAACCTGCACAGGCTCAAACAAATGCAAAAAATGCAAAAAATATATATGCATTTTTTGCATTCTTTTGAGCCTGTGCAGGTTTTGGAGCTTCCAGGTTTGGATTTTTTGCATTTTTTGAGCCTGTGCAGGTTTTAAGCACCCAAGGCTCCAAAACCTGCACAGGCTCAAACAAATGCAAAAAATGCAAAATCCAGACCAATCAAGCCCTGACCTCTAACATTGCATCTGGGTTTTGCATGTTTTGCATTTGTTTGAGCCTGTGCAGGTTTTGGAGCTTCCAGGTTTGGTTTTGTTTTTGCATTTTTTGAGCCTGTGCAGGTGTTGAGGCTGACACCATCAAAAAACGTTAAAAAAAAGGTGTTGTTTTGCAGTTTCCTTTAAAAACACTGCAAATAACAGTGATTTCACAACTGACAAAGTTGCATCTGAAAACGCTTTCCGTTTTCGTGTTTGTTGCTTTCTCGAATCCTGTTTTGCATCAAGTACAGAAAGCACATCTGAGACAATATCAAAAATTGCACAAAAACACCGTAAATTACAGTGCTTTCTGCAAGGCATCTGCAAACCAAGTGGACACTGAACATCTGCAAGAAAATCTCTTTCATGCAAAAAGTAGAAAGGTAGGCCCTGGGGGGGGGGTGACCATATATATATATATATATATATTGCGTATATATGCACATGGAGGAGGGGACTTGACCGCATGTCAAGGCCACTCCGATCCAACTGAATTTTGAATCATCACTCTTCCTGGTGTGTTTGGGCATGCAGAAGCATTGCACGAGGCACGTAAGTGGTCTTATTCACGCGGGACGCGGTGCGTGGGACTTCGTTTCTGGCAGGCTCACTGCGACTGAGGTCAATATTTTTTTGTTTGGGTGTCCCTTAACTGGTGGTTGGGGTTAGTGGTTTGGATTTGGATTCGAAGCCCTGGTTCTTGTGGGTACATGGGAAATCACCCAACCTGCAAGCCACCAATACAAACCACCACTTAAGGGTGAGCTGATTTTTCCGACTTGTAGCACAGAGGCGCCAAAAAGACATGACGCGGCAGTTGGGTCAGCGACTCGTTTTCTTTGGGGAACTGACCAATGGGTCCTGGATGCTTGGCGATCCGAGCTTGTTTCTTGGGGCCCATTCAACGGATCGGAACCCCAAAAGCCATCCTTAGAGGAGATCTGCTTTTGGGTGACCACCTTTTTTTGTAGAAAATTTAAGACACTTCTTTTTTTCTTCTTTCTTAATTGAACAAATAAATCAACAACTAAACAGACAATAACTGATTAAACATATGATGGAGAGCAAGTGCTGTTAGCTTGTAGGGAGCTGCCTTTCTCGGCCTGGAGCTCCGAGGCCGGGCCCCTTTCTGGGCTACGGCGCTTTGGCGCCGGGACACCCGAAGAGAGCGTTTTGCTTGCGGAATTGTAACCATTGGGCATCTGAAGGGACGAAGGAGGCCAGCCCAAAATTTGGGGACTGATTGGTGCTTTTTCTTCCCAAGGGTACGTGGTATTTTTGGTGTTTTGAATTCAGGCCCCTTTTGAATTGCTTTTTGCTGCAAACAGTCCCAACCAACTGTTGTGTTGTCAAGGATATCTTCTTTGGGGTCAAAGAGAAGCCAGCCGCCAACCAACCCATTTTCCAAGGGTACGCTCCTTAAGCCCCATTAAAAACAGAGCTCTGGTTTGCCAGAGCTCTGGTTGGCCAAAATCTTGGCCCAAAGAAGGTTTGAAGCACTTCCAAGCTTTGGCGGTCTATGAGAACTTTTCAGCTGGCTTGCCTGGGCACCCCCACTTGGATGACCACTGCGGACCATAGGAAAGAAACGGTCCTTCAGAGTCTTTGGGTGAGTTAGGATTAGTTGGACATCCCAGTGATTCCGTATTTCCCTTTGAGTCCCAGTAACCGGCGGGTAACCAAGGGAACCCTTTACAGACGAGGAACATGGCGACGGCGCCGGCGAAGGTCAAGGCGCCGAAGGGGAGAGTTGGCGCGGGAGGTTGTGACGGGCGATGTGGGGAGGTGCCTTTTTTCGGGGGCCCCCCGAAATGGGTTTTCTTTCCTTTTGGTTTCCCTTCAAAGCCAGAAACCAAGGGGTAACCTCAAAAGACAAGCTCGTGTCTCAGTTTTCTGCGGAAAAGGGCTCAAGTTTCGGATGCCAAGACTTGGAACACCTGCTAGCTCCCAGCCCAGCGCCATTTTAGCCTGGCTAAATTGACATCTGGGTAGTTTGCGGTCTGTTCGGAGGTCTGCGAGGTGGACAAACGGCAGAGCGGGGCACAGATGGCCAATGTGGGAGGTGGTTCTACTACCGGCTAGCCAACGCAAAAAGCCCCCCCCCCCCATTTTGGAAGACAACATGTGTGTGTGTGTGTTGTATTTTTGGGGTTACCATCCTTGGGGTTGGTTGAAATCAGGAGAGGCGCCGCGCATGTTGGCGGCCCCCTGATTTTGAGGCAGCACCCAGACATCTCCGAGCGTCTGCCAGGAAGCGGTGGAGGAGAAGGCCCTCCGGAGGGCTACACATTGGACGTCTGACTGCTCGTAGCGGATCCAGATGGCCAAGTTTTTTCACACCCATGTACCCATGGTGAGTTCCGGGATGGCGAAGTCTTGCAGGATGGAGACTCCGGCGACTCCGATGTGGACATGTCGAAGGTCAGGATCTCGACCAGACATGGGGACCGCTGCCTGACAGCGACTTTGGACCCCCGAAATCCCCTAATTTGGACACTTTGTGGTGAAAGGTCATCGGCACCTCTGGTGCGCAGTGGATTGCGTTCATCCACGGCGTTGGGGAATGTCATATTCATGGTGGCTGGCAGTATGTTGAAACCTTGGCTGCCAATCGAGTCGCGCAAGGCCTCATGTCGCCGCCATGGCTCCGCCAGGTTGAGGCCGAGATCAATTTTGCCGACATCTAACCAGTTGGCAATGAGTGGGCGAGACATAGCCGGTCAGAAGAGCAGGGAACATGGATGGCTGAAAGGTCAAGCCTCTATGAAATGTATCCAGGAGAAAATGTTTGGTTTAAGGGCATGGAAAAAGAGCCGGCGGTCTTGGTTGTTGTGGGTACTGCGGGTAGTTTTGCTTGTCTTTCGCCATGTTCCCTGCTTTCCTGGCGCCGGATGCATCAAGCTCGCGGAATTGCTCTCCGCTTTTCAAGGCCCTTTCGGCTGTTTCACGAAGGAACCCGAGTTTCAGGAGGTGCCCGGAAAAGGGGCTGCGCCGCAGAAAAACGGGAGAAAGACGCGGAAAAAAAGAAAAAGAAGATCCCCAGGGCTCCTCAGAAGCTGATGGATTTGCTTGCTGTCGGGTCCTTGGGAAGTGGTGGACCCTTGCTGAGAGCTGATAGGAAGGCAGCGCTGAACGACTCCATTCTCGCAGATTTGGGTTTGCAGTGGGCGTGAGGCGTGAAGGCATGAGTATCAGATGGCTCCACTTCTCTACACCGAGAAAGCGGGGGAGGAAAAAACACACACACACACATCACACCTGACCATGGCTGCATGGCGCCCGTCCCGCCGAAAACGAAAACGCCCGCCGAAGCTTTGGCACATGAGCAACGTAAGTCCAAGTGTCAGCAAGGCAGGCTGCGGTCAACAAGATCGCCACAGAGCACTCCAGCATCCAGTTCAGCCCACCATTGCGATCTCAAGAGCCCACAGGTACTGAAACTTTGGGAGCATTCAACGCAAGCGATACATGCTCTTCAGCTGCGGATTGTATTCGCAGCATCTAGGAACTCCGGGCTACATGTCCTGCAAGTCCTCATTCAGACTGAGTGGGGCATGCCTGGTTGGCAGTTGACTACGCTGCAGGCGCTTGTCGTGTTCCGCCTTCAAACAAAACAGCGCGTGAGTGGCAGGCCGGCATCGGTGGACCATGGAGGTCTGTCCGGCACGACTTGGGCGTCGCTTTTTGGAAAGAGGAACTCATTTCCCCACGCATTAGCGATTTCCCCCCAGGCCCAACTTTCCCAGTTCTTGGTGGTTCCCCATCCCCAACCAGAACCTTCCATTTGGGCGGGATGCTCCAAGACTTGCGAAGGAAAAAAGAAAATAAAACTGAGGAGCCCACGTGGGAATGGAGGTAACTACCCCTTCCAAGACCAGCAGCGTTTTGTTCTCGGTCAGGGGGCTCTGACCCTCGCCAGGTTGCCGGACCTGGGCGCGGGACAGTTCTCCATCGGCCGGAAGGCCTGCTGCCAGCTGGTCCTGCCCGAGGCCCGCGCGCTCGCGTGGGGTATATGTGGAGGGGGGTGCTCGACTGAGGGTGAAACTGCTGTTTTGGAGAACTTTGGAAAGCAACCAAAAGGACAGCGAACGCCTAGGTCCGTGATTCTCGGGAGAAGCCGTTCCCTCGTTCTGCCAGTCCTATGCCTACGTCAGCGGGGAGCACTGCCGCCTGAAGAGGGCAGGACTCTCAGAGCCGAAGCTAGAAGCCTCCTTGGAGGTGGGAGCTTGTGCTGTCCAATGGATGAACCCTTGGAGGTTTTTTCATTGCATTCCCTGAGTTTTTTTGTTTTTATGGTCTGTGGTTGCTCTTCCCTGAGTTTTTTTGGCTTGCGAGATGGAAGCTGGACGGAGATGGTGGTGCAGAAGCTGCGGATTTGCCGCGTGTGCTGCAGGTTGACACGGGGGAAGGCCCTCTGTTGCTGGAAGACCTCAGCGGCAACGGGACCGGGCTGGGCATGGCATCGTGGGGATTGGCATTAGCGGCATACATATGATATATATATATATATATATATATATATATATATATATAATGTATATATATATATATATGTGCCTGTACATCTCCCAGAGTGCATCATTTCCTGCCTGTCACCAGCACCGGGGCAAAAAAAAATTGGAGGGCTGCCGCGATTTTTCGGCGGCGCCAGGACTTTCGTCAACGCCTCGAGGGTTGGGCCGGTGCCTCAAGCGCCGAGCCGCGCGGAGCCGCGCGCGCGCCCGGCGACCCGGCCGAGGCGTGGGAAGACCCAAGTGGTGAATGCCGGAGACGAGGCGTGTACGAACAGGTCAGTGGCGAGTGCTTGTTGTTGGAGTTGGTACTCCTGTTTTATTTTTTTATTCTTTTTTTTCCTTCCGTGGTTTAGGGGGGTCCACTAGAAAAAGACACGCCCATGTGATGGGAGCAAAAGAGATCATTCGTGCATGGACCTCATGCACCTCATTTGGATTTCCAAAAGTTGGACCTCGTGCTTGGCGTGATTTCTTTGGGCGACCTTCTTTGTTTCATGCGGAATCGGTTTCCAGTCAAAAACTGGGGTGATATGTGATTCTCACCAAGCCCTTCTTGGGTGTTGGTTGACGCCAAGCGGACACCCATTGGCTTCCGAGTCCTTGGAGTCGAGTCCTTCCCGCCAGATTTCCCTGGCGAAGCCGACCCGGAAGGGCGGCGCCATCAAGTTCTGCATCGAGGCCGGCCGAGAAAGACAGCGCAAGCGTAACTGTTTGCAAGGCTAGCCCCACAAATGGGCGCGCTCAAAACAAGACACCTTTTTCTCCCCTCCCCTCCCCTCCCCTCCCCTCCCCCCCCCCTCCCCTCCCCTCCGCTCCCATCTTTCATTTCGTACTGGTGATGTACTTTGCATTGCAAGGCTAATGGGATGGATGGAGCTGATGCGATTCTGCCCAACACACCCCGGGCTCAGTCTATATCTCCTGGCGCAATCAGGGTGTGTGTGTGTGTGTGTGTGTTTATGTGTTTGTGTGTTTGCGTGTTTGCGTGTTTGCGTGTTTGCGTGTTTGCGTGTTTGCGTGTTTGCGTGTTTGCGTGTTTGCGTGTTTGCGTGTTTGCGTGTTTGCGTGTTTGCGTGTTTGCGTGTTTGCGTGTTTGCGTGTTTGCGTGTTTGCGTGTTTGCGTGTTTGCGTGTTTGCGTGTTTGCGTGTTTGCGTGTTTGCGTGTTTGCGTGTTTGTGTTTGTGTTTGTGTTTTGTGTGTTTGTGTGTTTGTGTGTTTGTGTGTTTGTGTGTTTGTGTGTTTGTGTGTTTGTGTGTTTGTGTGTTTGTGTGTTTGTGTGTTTGTGTGTTTGTGTGTTTGTGTGTTTGTGTGTTTGTGTGTTTGTGTGTTTGTGTGTTTGTGTGTTGTTTGTGTGTTTGTGTGTTTGTGTGTTTGTGTGTTTGTGTGTTTGTGTGTTTGTGTGTTGTGTGTTTGTGTGTTTGTGTGTTTGCGTGTTTGCGTGTTTGCGTGTTTGCGTGTTTGCGTGTTTGTGTGTTTGTGTGTTTGTGTGTTTGTGTGTTTGTGTGTTTGTGTGTTTGTGTGTTTGTGTGTTTGTGTGTTTGTGTGTTTGTGTGTTTGTGTGTTTGCGTGTTTGCGTGTTTGCGTGTTTGCGTGTTTGTGTGTTTGTGTGTTTGTGTGTTTGTGTGTTTGTGTGTTTGTGTGTTTGTGTGTCTGTGTGTCTGTGTGTCTGTGTGTCTGTGTGTTTGTGTGTCTGTGTGTCTGTGTGTCTGTGTGTCTGTGTGTCTGTCTGGCTGTCTGGCTGTCTGTCTGTCTATCTGTCTGTCTGTCTGTCTGTCTCTGTCTGTGTCTGTCCGTGTCTGTCTGTGTCTGTCTGGCTGTCTGGCTGTCTGTCTGTCTATCTGTCTGTCTGTCTGTCTGTCTGTCTGTCTGTCTGTCTGTCTGTCTGTCTGTCTGTCTGTCTGTCTGTCTGTCTGTTTGTCTGTGTGTGTGCGCGCATATGCGTGCATGCCTTTTCTTACGGGACCCCCCCGCCCCCCCCGACCTCCCCCCCCCAAAACAAAGAGGAAGAGAAGAAGAAAAGAAAAGCAGGGGCACCCCAGGGAGTGGGGTTTGAGGCCTGTGAGACTTCCAGTGCACCTGACGCCACCGTGCCGGGAGCTCCCGCGGCCGCCTGGGTGCGAGGCCTCAGTTTGGGGGGGTTCATGGGGAGGGACCCCCAGCTTTGAGCAGCTTCTGTGAAGTCACTGCCCTCCGGAAATGAGCCGTTCTTTTTCAACAGCCTCCGGTGAGATCGATTTGGGTGATTTGGCACGATTTTTTGGGGTGAGGAGGGCTGGGGGGAGTGCTATTTTCCTTCGACGAGGTGCCGACCCCGCCGGAGAGGTTGCCGGAGCGGCCGAGAGTGGAGGCAGGGGCGTGGGACGAGGGGAGCGCAACCACGAAGTGAAGCCACCGCGCAGCGTCAGCGATTTTTAGGCCTGGATTCCCGCCAAGCCTGGCAGTATACACTAGGGCCCCCAGCTAGGTGCCCTTTTACCGTTTCTTTTTTTCAGGGGGAGGGTTCCCCTACTAAAACAGACTACAGAAAAAAGTTGGTATCCTTATTCTAACCTCTCTACTCGGGGACCTAGTACAGACCCCTTTGGCCGCCGACTGTTCGCCTAGGCTCCGACGGATGCTGCGGTGGCGCTGGCCGCAGCCATGGCAAGGGATGCCCAACAGCGCCAGGCTGCCGAGAGATCGAGCACGCGAACTGCCTCCAAAAGTGGCGATCGTTCCAAGGGAACACCAGTACATGGCAACTTTTGAAGGAGAAGTTCAGTGATCCCTGCCAATCCCTGCCAATCCGATACTTCCTTGTTGAAATAAATGGTTGTCAAAGGAGGTACAACCCCAAATGCAAGTTTTGGGGTTTTAGTCGAGAAGCAGCACATGCTTCCTTTTTTCAACATACCAATCAGTTCTCCGAGCACAACCCCATCTGCAACCTCTACAATTCTAGCCAAGTAAAGGACCTGCATGGGTTTTCGATCATTTTTTCCCCAGGCCTTCCGTACCTTTTTCAGAGGTGGTGGGTGTGGGGAGGACGCGCTCTTGAGTCAGCCGGGTTTCAATTTCCGAAGAGAGACCCGCCGATGAATCACGGCGTTTTGTTCCACAACCCCGGCTACATATGCGACGAGTTCACCCCTCACAAGATCCGCTCTTCGAGTTCCTTGGCTCACTTGGAGGACACGAGATGTTCTCAACTTGCCGCTGTCATTTCTTGTGAGCTCCACCTTTGGTAGGACTTTGCCCCGTGTTTCTCCCGGTCCGACCTCAAGCGTCCAACGCCTTCGGCTGACTCCGCAGGCGGCGTGCGCGGCGCTGGAGGGCCGGGTGGCCGCGGAGCGCGCGAACTGCGCGCGGCTGGAGGAGGAGCTGCGGGAGGCGCAGCAGAAGCTCCAGGCACGGTGGGTGGGGTGGGTCGGGTGGGCGGGTCTGGGGTGGTCTGGGGTGGTCTGGGGTTGGTGGTGTGGGTGGGGTGGGTTCTGGGGTATTATGAAAGTCAGAAATTGGTTGGTGGTTTCCCTTTAACCTACCACTTGGTGGGTGACTTGGACAATGGTAGAATAATTGGGCCGGTGGGTGGCTACTTTTTCTGGGTTTCTAAACTGGGGGTGATGAAAAGTTTTGGACAACCCCCAACTGGGCTTGCCCTGGTAAATTGGAAACAAAGGCTAAGCTCTGCGGGTTTCTGGTGCTTTAATTTTGACCCATGCCCGAATATGGTTGTCGGTTTTTCCTTTGGTTTCCTTCCAAGGCCCAAAGGGCACACAAAGGACAGAGCCTTATTGGACACATGCCACGGACTAGAAGAAGCTCAGGGTCTGTTTTTTTTTTTTTGTTCGGGGGGGGGGGGAAGGAGGTTTGGGGGGAGGGGAATGGGGTCACTTCACTTGGGGGGGGTGTTTACTTGTGTTTCATGTTTTTTAATGGGCACGGGGGGTTCGGGTTGCCTCCAAAAAAAAAGGTTCTCGGGGAGACCAGAAGCCATCCAGAAGGTTCCTTCTCCCTAGAGTGGTGCGATCTTGTGGGAACTCGGCCGAGCCCAAAGTCGCAGCGTCTTTTTGGTTGGTTTCCCCGAGGCCTCGCGCGGCGCCGGCTCGGCGCGAGACGCGCGCAACTGCGAGGCTGGGAGAGAGGGTTGTATGGCAAAAACGAGGGACCTTTGAGGAGGTGTAAGAAGGACACTGCCTTAAAATGATGCAAAGGTGTGGCTGGTCTTGGTATCCCTATCTTGGAGTATCCAGCCAAAGATGCTTGTCAGTACAAGTAGAGCAACTGCTTTTTGGTGCCAGTTTCAAAGGTAGACCCTTTTTCTCGCAAATCCAGCTGAGACGAGTTCTTAGAGGAGCAGGAACAAAAGTACGAGATTCGAGTAAAATCAACACAGAAAGGGGGGGTGGGAGGCAGGGGATTTGTTTTTCGCCCAGCAAAGCTTTGCAGGAGCGCGAGAGCTGCCCGGAGGCGGAAGCGACGGACCGCCGCGAGAGTATGCGGCTGCGTGCGGCCTGGCAAGAGTTGAGGTTGACGCGAGCAGAGAGACGGGGGATGGCCAAACGTGAGTGTGTTGGAATATGGGGGATGCCCACAAAGGTGGGTCTCCCCTACGACCCAAAAGGGAACCCTCAACAACAGCCCCACATAGAGGGAGCGAAGGGAGCATGGTACGGCGATTGGTCAAAATGGTCAGTCAAGAGAACGTCGGCAGGCATGTTTCACGAGGGACGTTGTCAATATTGAAAGCGTGTGGGACGTCTCCGGCCCTAAATATTTGCATTATCCAGCTAGTTGCTGGCGCGCCCGGTATGCCTGGAGTGCAATAGGTGATGATTCGTGTTTTCCTTCGCTGGCTGGGTTACCTGCTGCCCCCTAGTCACCTAATGTTGCCTTGGATGAACTAACCTGGTGCCTGAACAGTGGCCAGATTTCCGCTTTAGGGACTGTCCCGTTCCCAGAGACAGTTGCGGATGGGTTTTGGGTCCGCCTCAACTTGGTTGATTGTGACTGGGAGGTTGCATTCAGGGGGGACAAGGGGAGGGGGCCTATACGTTTCAGACTCACCCAACAGGTGCCGTCAGCATTGCCTTGGCCTCAGAGAAGCAAACTGGGCCATGTTCAAAGGGACCAAAACACAGCGACAAAACGATCTGTTCCGGGAAAAGTACTCTAAAGATTCTGCCCAAGCTCACGGGAACCAAACAGGGGACAAGCCACGATTGTTTGTTCGAAGAGCCAAACAGAAGCCGGAAGACTGCCTGTTCAGGGGGGTTCCCAACATGCTGCTCGTACCATGCTCTGTTCAAAAGTTTCGCGAAACGGGGGAAACGTACTTCCATGTCTGCCAATAAACAAACGGGTCTGTTTTTGCAAGCCTTTTTTAATGGGGGGTGGGGAGGGGGTTGGGGGTTAAAGGGAAACGAAACCCGATTCTCGCGGTGTCCCCCAAAAGCAAGACACCCAAAACAGAGCAGACAGGGATCAATCAAGCGCCAACCAACCAACGCTCTCGATAGGCGGAGCTTGAGGAGGAGCAGCGCTGCGCCCAGCGCGCGGAGGAGGAGAACTCGCGGCTCCGCAGCGAGGCGGCGTTTTTCGGCCGGTGCACGGGGTCTGGACGCTCCAAAGAAGGGAGTCGGACGCTGCAACCAAATGGGTTCTCTTCGTGTTTTTTCGTCTTTTTAAATGCTTGAGGAGTTTTTGTTGCGGCATCTTGCTCTTTGCTCCCCAACATGGTTTCATGCATAGGCATATGACATTGCGGCATCTATTATATATGGCTATCAAGCAATCTTAATCACATAGCATCCAATGCTAACCATTCCCTCTGGGTTAAAAATCCAATTCCAAGCATACCGATGGCACGCAATATTTGGGATCCACATTTTTTTTAAAATATACCTAAATATATTTCAATACAATTTGAACCACTATAATGACCACCAGGATATAATGGATAATATTAATATCCTGATGTTGTTACTCAATATTTTTGAATTTTGTGCATAACAATCAATTGCACCTACTTGTTTGCGTACAAATTATTGTCTGGTAAATTTGTTATTAAGGCTTTTAAACCGGATGTACAGACATTGCAAAAAAACAGAGTGGTTTAGTAATGCCTATATTTTTGGGACCGTATGTCGTAAAGAAAGCAGATTGATGTGTGTATTCTCCCTATATTTCTTTTAGTATAGAAATGTTTTTCAATATAATAAAAAATATACTGTCAAACAAAAACATTTTAGGTCTTTCAAAAGTCAAATGCTGTCTTTTCCGTCGTTTTCGGGTTGGGAGTGAGTGCCCAAAATTATTTGACGGTTAGCCTGATTCGGCTCAAGACCTCTGGCTGGTTCCGTGAACCAGTGTAGTGTCTATTTGTTTCGGGGATATGAGGCGTAGGATGTTTTGGCATCGCAGCCACAGACCCAGAGGGTTGGATGTTGGAAGGAAAACAGGAGGAAAGTAACCGCTTGGAAACATCTGCTTGCGCATCATTTGGGACCTGCTCGCTTCGTGACCATCAAGGTTCCTTGACAGTGTCGGCAGGGGGGCGGATGTGTGTGTGTGTGCATAATTAATGTATATATATATATATATGTATATATGTACACGTACAAATAATATACACAGAGTTTTGACCTTAGCTTACATAAGAATGACCAAATGGTGGACCCTGAAATTTTGAACGGACATATATGATATCATGCTACAATATGTGCATATACATACATATATATATATATATACATAATATACATGTATACATGCGTAAATGCATCCATGGACTCATACACAGATAGACAGTGATGCACAGAGATAGAGACCCAAAGAGACAGCGAGGCAGAGAGACAAAGACACTGTGAGGCAGAGAAGGCGACAGAGGCTGCCAGAGACAGAGACTGCCAGAGACAGATAGAAAGACATACCGTAAATACACAATATGTACGCAGACATATGCACAGATGCATACACATACTGTAATATCATGCTTCAAGATGCATGACATAGCCCCCCTTCGGGCCAATTGGAAGTTAATTGCCTCAAGCTTTCGGTTTTTGTCCCAAGGCGCTCCAGATGTAACTACTTGATTAGCCTTTTCCAAGTGGTAGCTGTTGAAAGGGCCTGCGCGTTTGATTTTGAAAGCATACCGTGCTGCTCTGGCTATAAGCTTCAGACGCTCCTTCCAACAAACCTCCTGACTAGCTGACGATACTCAGCCGATAAAACCTGCTTTCCCTCTTTGGGTTGGGGAAATCAAGCGGAAAAGAAAAAACGCACACAATGAGACACCCGCAGATTTCTGTTTCGGGGGCGTTGAGACAAGCACCACACTGATGCGAATGATTTCGGATCCTGAGAGGTCCAGGAGGCCTCCAGCCGCACGCTGGCGCTGGAGGCGGAGGTGAAGCGCGAGTCGGACTTCAACGCCTCCTTGGAGGAGAGACGAAGCGCCGGAAATCGGGGGCCTGGGGACCCGAAGCGGCGGGTTTTTTTTGCTCCCGAAG
The DNA here is from genome assembly GCA_963377175.1 of Effrenium voratum. Taxonomy (NCBI): domain Eukaryota; class Dinophyceae; order Suessiales; family Symbiodiniaceae; genus Effrenium; species Effrenium voratum. The sequence goes on from CAUJNA010003430.1 coordinate 190,887, forward strand.
CGTGTGGCTGACTTGGGGGGTGGGCCATTCTCCAGTGACAGGGAATCTGTGGGTTCCAAGGCGTTTGCGGGAGGCCTGGAAGATCAACTTTGCGGGACCCTCTGTCAGATGCCATGGTGGGGGACGGCAGCTTGGCTTTTGCCGTCTCTGCCCAAATAGGCTCTGGAGAGGCTGTGGGTGGAAGGGGTTCCAGGGTGCAAAGGGGGTTGCTGTTGGGCAAGGCGGAGATTTGCCTCACCATTCTTTGCCCCCCTCCCCCATTTTGACACATGCCCATCTTTAGCTTGGTGCCCGACCACACCGAACAATTGGCTGCCATCTTCGGTTGACGGGGCCTGTCCAGGAGCAAGCCGCGGCGGCATGTGCCGAGTGGAGCCGGTCGCGGGAAGCTGTGACCGTGGCCAGGAGGGGTTCAGCTGGCCTGCTGGGATATTATGCTCGCATGCAAAAAGCATGAGCCATGCCAAAAAGTTATTGGACTCTCTCAAGACAGTCCACTGACTCTGGGCGGCTTTTCTGGCAGGTCACAGTCAGTTCCTGTTTGAACCTACCGTTCGCCTACTTCAAGTGGCTATGTGCCAAAACCGGGAACACGCCAAAAGGCAAGGGTGTCATGGTGGTTTTCTCTGGAACGGGCCGTTTGGCACGCACCCGCAACAAAATCCTCACGGAGCCTGAACTCTACCCCTGCATGGCCCCAACAAAAGGGTGGAACACTGGGTCCGGCGCCCCGGGCCGTCCTTTTTGACTACTAAGCTTGTGCCTCAGTTGTCTGGCACTTGTGCTCCCATGCTCCCATCCCAAAATCGACGAATCCTGGCTGATTCTGGGCTTGCGAGTCAAGACTCAGCCAATCAGATTTCCGGAGAAAAGCCGCGCCCCGAGCTCCGAGCTCCTCCCAGCCGATTGGCAGGAGGAGGCTGGAGGAGCGGGGCGCCGCCTTGACGACGCTGCGCACGGCCATGCGGCAGTACCACCAGAAGGAGCGAGGGCTTGGGACGGCACGGGTCTTGATTCAACTCCAAAAGGCGCCCGGGGTCTTCAAAGCGGAAATGAGGCGGTCATTTTCGGGGTTGACGAAAATGGAAGCAGGATCTGAACATACTTTGTTGGGTGTACGCAAAATGGAGAGCCCAAACAACAATTCTGTCCTGTGGTTTCCCATCAAACGCCATCCGCCAGCCCAAATTGAGCCGGCAGAGGCAAGGAATTTGTGGAACTATTTACTATTTGCTTTGGCACATCCAAACGGGTCTCCCGAAGAGCGGGGCACCACCAAAAATTGCAATGGCTGAACCTTGAGCGTCTGCTTTGGCACATCCTTCAAGAGGTCACCACCGTTTGCAGCCAAAACAGTCGCGATTCCAGGCTGTTTCTAGTCTCATGGGGGTGCGTGATTTCACTGCTTCGAATTTGACTTTCAAGGCTCCAAAAAAGCTGAGCCAACATCCCGGTAGCAAACTGCGAGCACTTTTGAACCCTTTCCAATTGTTTAGCTTTTGCGTTTCCTTCCATTTCAGCATATTTCAGCTTTGTTGTTCCTTCCATTTCAGGGCCCTGGGCTTCATGTGCTGAGCGCAGGTCAGCGATCGCCTGGGTGCCTTGGAGCGGTGCTTGCACCAGGCGGATCTAATCGATGTCCGCGAATCGAGTCGCCGAGTCGAGTCGAGTCGCTCAGCGCGAGGTGTCGGAATCTCCAAGCCAGACCTTGGAGCCCAGACGCGCCCGGCTGAGTGAGAAAGAAAGAGGGACGCGGCCCGGGGCGGAAGGCCCGAGCCGCGCCTGGGGGCCGTTTTGAACCTTTTGGTCGCCAAATGTTTGAGCTTCCATTTAGGATGTTTGAATGTGGCACACACACACACACATGCAAACACATGCAAACACGCATGCATTTTGTACATATATATATATATAGTATGGCCTATAATATATATATATATATATATATACAGATACGTATACCTACGCACTCACGGAACGTCGCATTGAGGCGATGGCGTCAGCACGAGTGCTGATGCGGGGGCGCGGCATGTTGGGAGCGAGGAGACACCCACGCAGGCGATGGGTTTCGACGGGCGGAGCGGGGCGGGCGGGGGGGGAGGGGGCGGTGCCGAGTTTTCTGGGCGATTGGCTCGCGTGTTTGTGGCACAGAGTGTAAGAATTGCAAGAATGTCAATGCTAGATGTATGGAACGGATACCTTCGTTTGCAGAGATTTTTTCAGCGAATCCACAGACTTGTAGGGGTCCCTAGTGGCACTCCACAGTTTTGAGCAAATAGAATGTGTCACGGCGAGCAGGGGGCGGGGGGGGGGGGAACGAGGTCATGATGTAAGTCGCCTTGGCTTAGGCTACGGAATTGTATTGAACTGCAGTCTTCCCTGTGCTAAAACGCTTGCTGCCATCAAGTCTGACTAGTTAATCCACCTGCCAGGATGCAGATGCTGCGGCTGGGGGAGCCGTGGCAAGTGAGGCGGGAACTTACAGGGATCTCAATGCACACCTTTCGGGATATTTTCAACGTGGTGAGTTGCAGTTGATTGAACGTACGCAACTCCCCCATTTGGGTTTCGTCATCCACTTTTACACTCCACTTACCCGAAAAAAATGTGCCGTCTGCCAATCACCCCACAAGCCACGCCCCCTTTGGATTTTCTGTGGAGATGTTTTCCTCTGGCAGGTAGGCAGCCAGAGCCAAGGGTTCAGCCAGGGCGGCCAAGGCCGGGCTCTCGGATGGCCCCGAATTGGGAAGGTGCCGCACTTGGGCTCGTCCCTTTCTGGAGTTGGTGTCCTCCAGGCAATGCCATGATTCTCCTGAACGGACCTCGAAATGGAAGACTTGGTTCTAGCTACAGAGACCTTCTGGCAGCTTCCACGTTAGCCTGAGGGAGTGTAACTCCTTGTTTTGTTGTGGTTTTGAAAGGAAACCAAAAGGAACACCGTCGCGGAATTTTCTTTTTGTGGGGGCGTCCTAAAAAAACAAGAAAACACCCGTTCAGGCGGAGCTGCGGCAAAGCGCCCGCGGAGGTGAATTTTTGCTTCGGGGATGCAAAGGGGACGCAAGGTCCTCGCGTAGGACGAGTCGGGACTTGGCGATGTCGGAGAGACTTTTTGCAGTTGGAATGAGTTGGAGTTTGAGCCCTTCGAAAAGACCATCCCCAATTTGGCTTCCTTGAAGAGAACCAGCAAGCTTCTTTCGCCACTGAACAGGTTGAAACTTGTTGCACAGAAAAGTGGAGTTTTCCAGCTCGCGCCCCAGCCGCTTGCAAATTCACAGCCGCTTCGGGTCGCTGAATCTGCGATCCAAGCGCCGATGGCATGCCGATCGATGGCCCGCCGAAAGCAAGCGCGTCGCGAAGGGCTCCCAGGGAACTCTGCTTGATTTGCGAGAGGCTAGCAGCTAGCGTACCGGTCATGCCCGGGACGAGTGAAAACTCTGGAATCCTGAGCTTCGCATGAAATTCTCGGGCGAAGTCCCACCAACCAAAAGACCTCACTGGGGCAGGGTTTTCCTTTTAGGATCCCGAAAGCCAGCTTCCTCCGCCCGCCCAAAAGTCGCGCGGTCTGCGGCACTTCCGGCTCAGCATTGAGATTAGAATCCCCCAGGCCATAGGACTTGCAGGCGGGGCCCTTGGCGCCGACGGCTGTCCTTCAAGTCGCTCGGTACGCACCGCGTGGATCGATCGCAGGCACCATGGCCATGAACCTGAACAAGAAGACCATCGCCGAGCTGGACGCCGCGGACGCAGCACGTTGCTTCTTTTTTCGCTTGTTGCACTGGTGGCTGTTCCAGTCGGTCTAGGGCGGCCATGCACGTGCCTCCTTGACAAGCAAGCGCTGCAGGTCAAAGACAAGCGAGTTTTGATGAGAGTAGATTTCAACGTGTGGGCGCCTCAGTGCAAGGGCTCAACCAACGGGCAATCTCATCTGCAACAACCTTGTTCTTGATGACACGTACATGGAAGTTTGGACAATATTGGTCGAATCAAGAAAACATATTTTCCGAAGCATGGTGCAAGTCAATCCTTTGGAAGCCCTCGAGTCCTTCAGCGTGTCCGCTGCTACCAAGCCAGGCCTATGGACAAGGAGGGCAACATCACCAACACTCAGCGAATCGCACCGGCCCCAGTGGCTCATGTGGCTCACGCGCCCGGATTCACGTAGAATCCCAAAGTTGAAGAAGTTTGCGTGGCACCTCGGCAGATGCGCATGCGGTGTGGGCAGATGTGTGGGAAGATGCGTGTTTGTTGCTTGTTTGTTTGGTTAGTTGGTTATTTGGTTATTTTGTATTTGGTTATTTGGTGATTTGGTTGGTAGGTAGGTAGGTAGGTTGGTTGGTTGGTTGGCTGGTTGGTTGTTTGTGTGTAAAGCGGGCCATTGAGCTGCTGAAGTCTTCGACTGCCGCAATCCGCTCGCAGGCGGGAGCCATCCCCAGCATCAAGATGGCGATGGACAAGGGTGCCAAAGCTGTGATCCTGATGAGACCTGGCCTTAGCTTGGCCGCCACTTGGTTGGATCTCTTGACTCGATCTTTTTGGGGGGGAAATGATGCTTTTTCCCCTAAAAAAGGGGCAAACACTTAGGACTGTTGGCACAGGAATGAACCATCCAGTGTCACAAGTGCGGGAAGACTCTGCGGAAAGGCCACATGGGAAGACCCGACGGCAAGGTCGTTCTGAAGGAGTCGACGGCTCCAGACGCGTTTTCGGGGCTCGCGTTTTTGGGACGCGCCAGGGCCATTCCGTTCCCCGCTCTTTGGCTCTGAACTTTTGAAGAATACATGAACCAGAGAAGCCTCCAAAAAGGTGGGCATTCCACCCATGCCCAACGATCCCTAGAAGCTTCATGCCACGCGCGCCACGCGAAGCCGCGCCACGCGAAACCTCGCGAGGACTCCCTGAAGCCCGTGGCGAAGAAGCTGGAGGAGCTCGCTCCCTCGCCCGGCGATGGTGTCTCTGGCTCCCAAGGGCGGTATGGAACCCAAAAATGGCATGGCAAATGGAACCAAAGACGAAGACGTTTTCGCCGGTTTGCCATGGCTTGCCCGAGCTCTGGAATTTTTGTTCTGCAAGAAGAAACACACATCAGCCGCAGAAAATGCTTCAAGAGGGAACCTTCTCCAGCCAAGGGCTGCCCGGGTTTTCTTCCAAGGAGGCGTTCGCGGCGACTGAGCTTCCGGGAACTTTGGGGACGTTTGAAGTTTTGCTTGGCGAGGTCCTTGGCCCTTCGTGTCACTTGAGAACGGGGCATGCTGCCGTCCAGCTTGTGGCTCGAGCTGAGGCAAATGCTGAACCTGAAGCATAACACGACTTGGCAAACCCTTTGCACCCCCCGATATAAACATAAAGAGAACGCGGAGAAAAACAACACAAACAAGAACACCCTCACGTTGCGCAAGTCATGTTGACCCAATGCCTGCTGGCCGTTGGAGTGCCGCTCCGGCCGCAAACGAGTCCTGGTGCCATTTTTGTGCGGCAGTTCAGATGGAGAAAAAACGGTGTGGGGGCTTTCGGACCCCTAGTGACCTTTTTTTTGTCGTCGCGGGTGTCCAAGCTTGGGACGACTGGCGACCTTCTTTTTTTCCGCGGCCAAGGATGCAGATCGCCAACACGCTGCCGTCTCCTCTGCGCGAGATCCTCCTGTTCTCGCTTTGCATCGGCATTCTGTGGGGGGCAGCTATCATGGAACAGGCCGCAAGCGGGATATGAGACGTGGATGGCTGGGGGCTTGCGGCGTGGGGTGGCCATAGAGTTCTGCAATCGAGGTCGGGTATTTTTCTCAAGCTGAGACGACTTTTTTTTTTTGAGAAGAGGCATGGATCGCTGGAACAAGCCAGGGTGTGTCCGAAAATGGGGGCGAAAACCCCAGCTTGGTTCGTCATTGCTGGTTTTCCTGGGGACCAACCCCAAAAAGGGGGGCACCAACTCAGAAACCGAAGCCCCCCCCCCCCGCTTCCCGGTGAGTCTCCGGCTTGCCAGTCCTCCAAGACGCCGCCAGCGGGGCCGGAGCCGCCTGAGGGCTGGCTCTGGCACGAGCTGAAGGCGGTGACCGGCGGCGGGTCGTTTGTGCGGCCGCGGGGCCATGGGTTTGGCTGAGTTCTCAAAGGCTGGGTTTGGCATATGTATCCTTCCGGCTTCCTGTCGGCATTTCCGAAAGCAACAGTGGACTTCTTTCAAGCAACGAAAAGACTTGGCGTTTTCTTTTCCCTTGCGACGGACGGTTTCGCTTGAACTCTCGCGGTTTGACCCACTAAAAAGGATGACCCTCTTTCCAATGGAATTGGACAGGGCCTTTGGCAGGAAAGTAGTCCACACTGTTGGATTTTGTTGGAGAGAGGGTATGGGACTGGCACCTGTGGGGAGGCACCTGGAAGATCAGTTTGCTCTCAGGAAATGTTCTTTTCCCAAACCAATTTGGGTAGTTCCTGGATCGCCAGTTGCGGTTGCCATTAAAAAATACCGGGCTAGGGCTTTGGTATTTGGGTAAGGGGCACTCCCATCACCGTTTGCGACTGTGACTCCTGTGACTCCCCAGCGCAGGACCCGGAGCTGCCGGAAGTCCTGGCAAGGCCAGCCGAAGGCGAGGCGGACGTGGCCGCCGGGGGCCCAAAAGGGCTTCGGCTGCCTTGGGAGCGCGGAAAAAAGATGCGACGGGGTGCACTGATCATCCCTGTAGATACTGGGAGTATCCTGATTCTCCGAGATTTCAACTATTTTTGTTCCGCGGCTTTTTGAAGTTGATGGTTGGTTCGCTTGCAGGCGAAGCCCAGGGTTTATCATCCGGATGTTGTGCCGAATTCGATTCGACACGGTCATGGTGGACCGGTGGATGTTCAAATGTTTTTACACGTTGGCAAGAATCGGCCGTACGGTGGGGTTGTTTCACCAGAACTGGAGAAACTGGGGAACGTCCAGGTGGGTGGTTGGCCTTTTGTTGGCCGTGCCTGAGTGGTAACATATCCCAAAGTCTGAACATTTTGCGGGTTAATAAGGCTTCCTCAAATTCCTGGAACATGGCCAGGTAGGTTTGCGCTTTCTTTTGGAGGGTAAGATTACCCTTTTCAGGTTGGTTTAAAAGGACAAATCCCATTTTGGGAGTCCCCCATTTCGACGTGGCAAAGATCGTGAAAGTGAAAGTGAACATAGGCGGTTCTACTGGCTTTTAAGGGCTTGTAAGGCTTGCGTAAACCTTTTCCAAACGTCAGCTCGGGTTCAACCTCGTCTCTCAGGTGGCTGTGGTGCCCGGGAACCCGGGTGTACCCCACTACTACTGCGAGTTCGGCGAGGAGTTGCAGAAGGCCCTGCAGGAGCAGGGCGTTTCTGCTGCGACGCTCAGTGCGGACACGTCCTGATGTTTGTGGACGTGTCCAAAAGGTTGGTGTCCTAATAGCAGTGGCTTCCTCGGATCTTCTTTTGAAGCCTTTTTCTCGAGAGACCCATTGTGGGACATTGTTCACAAGCTCACGGGCTCCCAATATTTCCCCTCAACCCAGTTTAAAGCGAGCTTTCTTTTGGTGGGTGATGTTTAATGAGGGCATATGTTTCTCGAAATTGCGGATTTGTTCCAAGGAGGGCCAAGAGGAAACTCAAGCATTTTTCAGGGATTCCTATTTTGAGAAACGCCCTCATGGGTAGCCCTGCACAGATCCTCAGGATCTACTGCGTGGGCTACCTGGGCTTCCCCACCCGCGCGGAGGGTGCGGGTTTGCGGCAGCGGTCCCAAGCCGTGTCGGTGGAGGAGGAGCGGAGGAAACGGGCGGTGGCTTCAGAACCTGTAGACTGCGTGTCGTTTATTCTCATTTTTTTTCCCCTGGTGCTTTGTTGGAGCCAGAAGGAAAGCGGTTCCCATTTTGCCTGGTTGGGGATCCTTCATTTTTGACACACACCTGATAGGTACAGTTAACGCAGATTCGAGTGTGCCTTGTTTTTCTTTCTCGGGCGTGCCCTTCGGCCAAAATGAACACCACCATTCTGAGAGACCAGGTAACAGATGAGCGGTGCGAACTGATTGAGGTTAGGAAATGAGTTGGAATGACCCAGACAATCCAACTTGTGGTTCCCTAGATCCCCGGTTTTTGAAACCCCAAGATTCCAAGATTGATTCCTGAGAAAACACGCGTTTGAGGCGGCAAAACGCCTGTTGTCTTTTCTTTGCATATGAGTTGTTGGGGGGGCCCAGAAACGATGGTCATCACAAGAAGGATGGGAACCCCCGCTCAGCGTTCCGTTGCCCCAGGAAGCTGCAGCCATCTCCAAGGTGCTGGATGAGCTGCAGGCGGCCTGGTATGGGACGCCTGGCTGCTTTCCCCCTGTGCTTCATGTGCTTTGTTCTTTCTGGAATGCACTTGGGCGTCCATTTCGGATGGTACTCCCCTTTCGTGGCATGCTTTTTTTTTTAGTGCAAGAACAGGGGCTCCTGTCGTTCTGGCGCGTTTTCCAACCGGAACGCGCCGGAAAAGGCGCCGGAAACGCGCCGGAGGCTCCCTCGGCGTTTTTCTGGGGTCATCTCGAACCCCCCCCCCCCCCCCGATGCCCCGCGCATGCGACGCGCATGCGGGGCGCGCAGAATTCGCGCAGGGCGGCCACGAGCGGCTGGCGCTCTTCGGGCACTCCATCGGCGCCTGGATCACGCTGCGGCACCTCCGGGCCATGGCGCCGGAGCGGCGCAGGGCCGTGCCGCTGAAGGCCCGGGCCACGGGCGAAGAAGATGAGGGGCAGGTGGCAGGTGGCAGCTGGGGCGCAGGTCCTCTTTGCTGTTTTGGAGTCGGTGCCCCGTGTGTCTCTTTTTTTGGGTGGGTTTTAAAGGGACACCGGGGTCGGACGTGTTTTTTGGTTTGAGTTGGTACCTCCGTTTTTTGTGGAAAATGAAAGGGAAACCAAAGGAAAGCCGTTCGCGCCACGTCGGGTCCAAGTCCTAAACGACATGCAGATTGGTTCGCAGGGGGCTGAAGTTCTGAAGGGTGGGGAGGGCTCCTGAGCGACCTCTTGTCATCCATTTGCTTTTCTTTTATTCCTGTTGATGTTTAGAGGGAATCTATCACTACTGGAAATATTTTTATTTTTCTTTCCAGGGGGCTGGAGCAAATGGAAGTTGTCTAAGTTGGTTTCGACAAAAAATCCTAAGTTCCCTTTGGCTTCCCTAAGACCACGAGGGGCGGGTTGTTGAAACGTATTTTCGGCCTCAGGTGCTGGCTATGCCGCACCTCGGCTGAGCTCCGAGCTTCCCCAAGAGGGGAGACCGCTCACCGGTGAGCCCAACTCATATGACAACACGACACAAGCACAGAAAAACACAGACACACATCAAAAGCATCCAGATTTTCCCAGAGTTCGTCCACGTCTCACTTTCCCAGCCACATCAAGCCGCTCGTCTGGGTCATGGACGGCCGCTTAGAGCCCATCAGATCTCCATTCTCGTTACGCTCCAAGCACCGGAGCTCAAACACGAAGCCCACAACCTACCCCCTCTCCGGAGTTGATCATTCCAAAGTCCAGCAAGGAGACAACAAGGCCCCGAACTGATCTCAAGCTCCCATGAGAAGGCTGGATACACACGCACGCAGAGGTCGCTTCTTTTCGCACGGTGCTTGTCCTCTTGGGTGCCCTGAATAAACCAAGCTGAAAAGGGTACTCTCCAGAAAGCACAAACCCAAAAAAGCCATAGCCCAAGCTGGCTGTGGGTCAAAAATAGGTACTCAAAATGGAGTAAACCCCGCGGCAATTTGTCTGGTGGCTTCATTTCATGGTGACCCATCGCCGGTTTCAGAAGTCGAGGTACCTGGAGTACCGGGCCTTCAGCCTGCAGCCGCTGCTTCTGTCGCCCTCAGCGCTGGCGCGCCTGGTGGCGCTCTCCGCGGCGGCGCTGCCCTCGCGGCTGAAAGAGCTGGGTGCGGGGCTGGTGAGCCGCAGCCAACGAGGCAATGGCGGGGTTTTCCGATTTTTTTCCGGAAAAAGGAGGGGCCTTTTTTTCGTGTTTTTTTTTTGGGGGGGGGGACCGTTTTTTGCTGAGATGGGGGGGACGCCGGGTTCAGCAATTGGACGCCGTAGGAGGGGTTCGAAGCCCCCAACCGGCGGATATTGCCTGGGCTTCTTTTATATGTCTGTTCTGTTTCTTGTTTCGTTTTTTTTTGGTTTGAGGGGCAACTTTCAGGGAGGGTGCCAAAAACCGGTTCAGGGGTACCTGAACCTTACTCTTCCATCTGGTTTCACAAAGAAGAAGCCGTAGAAGGGTCACCTTGGTGTGCCTCCAACATGTTCCAAACGGTTTCCGTCTGGCTAGTTCCTCCCCGCCCAAAGAAACGGAACAAACCTAAAATCAGCCCAGGTGGTATCCCCTACAGCCCCTGAACCCTCCCTGAATTCTTTCCGAAACCACCCCAGAGCCTTCTGGGCCTATCGACCCCATAGCTTTCAGCTGTTGCGGAAAATCCATTTGGCTCCCCATCTCCCCCCAACAAAATAATTGTTGGTTTTTTCCAAAACGAAGCCCATACCCACATGAGGGTGGCTCAAAATGTCTTGCTCTGTCTATGACTCATTTGGGAGGACGGGGGAAGTTCACGAAAGCAAACGGGCGGCACACATGCCCTCCTGGGAATACACGTACTTTTCGGTGTGGCCGAAATCCTCAATTTGTCCTGGGCCGGTTCATGCCGCGTGCCACAGATGTTGCCCTTCCGAGGCGGATATCAGCCCTACAAAGCAATGGCGTCATAGCCCTCTCTTTCCCAGAAAACTTCCTTGCAGCCAACCCATGGAGGGCATTTTTGAAGCATTCCCGCGAACATCAGAAGGAATACCTCAAAAACCTTCGGGGAATCCTGAGATTGGACCCCTCTCAAAGCTCCTTCTCATTTTTTTCATGCTGGTGCCATGTTTGGGATCCATAGTGAAACCAGCCGGGTTCAGGGTCCCCCGTGTTAAGAAGCCAAACATTTGGGTTCCTAGCGCCTCGACCACCAAATCGTCCCCTTGGCTTTCTTTTTTTTTTGGTTGCCTTTGAGTCCCAAGCTGCGACGGCGCGATGGCCAGGCAGCTTGGTGTACGAGGTCACGTTGAAGACCTTCTTCCAGCAGGCGCACAGTGGAAAGTAGCAGAGTGAATGAGAAGTCTTCACCCTGAAGGCTTTCTTGATCCGTTGCCGGTTTCAAGCAAAAATAACATTTGTGACCGTTAGTCACGGGAAGCAACTACCCGCTCTCCCACGAAGGTTTTGTTCAAGAGGAAGTTTGCCATGTGGGAGGGAGGGTCAGCCATCGGCGAAAGGGAGGCCCTTGGATGGTGGGGTATGTCTATCCCGCAGTCAGCCCAAGTCGTAAGGCACTTCCCCTCCTCGGAGCCCGTTCGTCGTTTCCTCGACGGCTGAAAGGGGCCTCAGCCCAGAGAAGGTTGGGGGTGGCTCGGAGGAGCTCTGGGGTCAGGTTCGAGCAAGCAGGCCAGGTGTAGGGTTCAAGGAAGGTTCCGCCCCGCTGCAAATAGCCAAGAGGGGGGCGAACCCCCGCAGTACGCCAGTGCGAAACATGGGGATCATGTTGAGCAAGCAGTCGTCATCAGTATTGCGCTCTTGGCTGTCAGCCTCCATGAAGAATCAACACAAATACGCTCAGGTGGTGTCCCCAACAGCATGCAGCGCTTTGTTTCGGTCCGCAAATGCATTCCAGCCCAGGCGGAGCCCTCGTGGAACCCCTAACGGAACCTTACCTCAGCACCCAGCCAACCTGGAGCCCTCGCACGACCCTTGAACCTTACACCTGCCTGCACCAAACGACTGTGGAACCTCCTTGAAGCTTTCACCTGTCCTGCACCAGACCACTCCGAGACCTCCGGAACCTTGCAAGAGCCTTTGACCTGGCCAGCCTCGTGTCACTGAGAGGTGCATCACTTGCCTTCGATGTCGGGCCTCTACTACACCGAGTGCCAGCGACTCAATCCAGCGACTGAAGGCTTGCTGCGGGCCTTTTTCGGGGGGTTTGGCGCGTCGAACCTGCGCGGTGTTTTTCAATTGGAGCCTCAATTGAATCAAGGGATACATTTGGATTGACATACCAATGGTCTTTTAAGCCATCTAAATTTGGATAGATGAAGACTGGACAGTCCCACCAACACATAGATGCGGCTGTTTGTCTTCTGTTCTTTACCATGAGGTTTTGGGTAGAGCAGTTGATGATCATGACTGCAACGGGTATGTTGTCAAACTGCGCACTCTGTTTTAGCCTGGTTCTAAAGGAGAAGCAACATGGAAGCCAAATCCAACCAGGATGCCCAAATACCCTGCCAATATGAAGCTCGAGTGGGCCATTTTCAAGTGATTTCTCCGGATCCTTGGGCATGTCAGGACCTTCTTGATTGAGCTGGCCAAGTGAAGGTCTGCCACGTGGGAGGGAGCTTGGAAACCTGAGTGAGTTGGGCCTGCAAGTTTTCTAACCCAGGTTGGTTGGGCCAGTTGAGGGCAATTTCTTCAAGAAGCTCGGGGGTTAAGGGAGGGAAATCCACCGGACTGTCCCGCCATGTCCGCATGTCTGGGGCTTCCCTCGACTCCGACGAGCTCGCAGGCCAAGGCTTCGTGGAGGTCGCGGAGATCATGGCGCTGCCCGACCGGCCGCGGGTGCTGGCGCTCTACACGAAGGTCGCGGCAGGGGAGTTGCAGAGGGTTCCCTGTTGTCTTGAGGATAAGGGTGCCGTTTTTCGTTTTTGTTTTGGAGGGAAACGTAAAGGAACACTGAAGTCCCATGGTGTTTTGATTGTTTCCTATTCGGCAACACACACACACACATACTTTCCTGCTTGGTCCGTTGAAACAGTATTGAGGTGAGCTTCCTTTTGGTGAAGAGAGCAGGGGGAACCATAGGGACCCATCACGGTCGAATTCCAACGTGACTCGACATCTTCAATCCCATGTCTCGCCCATTTGACCCACGGCTCAATAAGGGGGATCGTGGGACCAAGGAAGGGCGTGTGGGTCGGAAATTGGGATTTGTTCATGTCCAGGCCCACTACTCTTCGCTTGGGGACGAACAGGGAGACCACCCAGAGGGGATTCGTGGCCCGCTCCAAGCGGGACGCAAACAAGAAAGCCAGATGTCGGGAGGTCTTTCTGTTTGTTGCCCATGTTTTGGGGGGATTGCAGTGATTCATTTGACGGTTTTTCCTTTTGGTTTCAGCCAACTTATCAGACGGAGCGGGAGCGTGTCAGGACGACATGTGGGCTCCGATGGAGCACTCCAAGAGGCTCAGAGGCTGGCATTCGCTTGGTCCAGCGCGCGGGCCGTGCTTTCTTGGGTCAGCTTTGGCGAACAGTTTATTATTATTATTATTATTATTGCTATTATTATTATTATTATTGCTATTATTATTATTAGTATTAGTATTCTTATTATTATTATTATTGTTAAAGATTCATATATATATATATATATACACATATATTGTTGTTAGATATTCATATATATATATACACATATATTATTGTTAAATATTCATATATATATATATATATATATGAGCCACGGACAAAGCACACGAAGACCACTTTATCAAGGCGGGGTACGTTTTTGCATAACAGATGCCAAAACCATGGAAAACGATAAGGTCTCCCCCAAGAACGATAACCCTTAGCTAACACACGACTTGCACTACAAACTTTTGTTGCTGGAATAGCTAGAGCTACGGAAGTGTACTTCGCGTGCTAGACTTGTACTACAAAGTTGCGATTTTCGAGCTGGAGCTGCGGAAGTGTACTTCGCGTACTAGACTTGTACTACAAAGTTGCGACTTTCGAGCTGGAGCTGCGGAAGTGTACTTCGCGTACTAGACTTGTACTACAAAGTTGCGATTTTCGAGCTGGAGCTACGGAAGTGTACTTCGCGTACTAGACTTGTACTACAAAGTTGCGATTTTCGAGCTGGAGCTGCGGAAGTGTACTTCGCGTACTAGACTTGTACTACAAAGTTGCGATTTTCGAGCTGGAGCTGCGGAAGTGTACTTCGCGTACTAGACTTGTACTACAAAGTTGCGATTTTCGAGCTGGAGCTGCGGAAGTGTACTTCGCGTACTAGACTTGTACTACAAAGTTGCGATTTTCGAGCTGGAGCTGCGGAAGTGTATTTCGCGTACTAGACTTGTACTACAAAGTTGCGATTTTCGAGCTGGAGCTACGGAAGTGTACTTCGCGTACTAGACTTGTGCTACAAAGTTGCGATTTTCGAGCTGGAGCTGCGGAAGTGTACTTACGCACTAAACTTGTACTACAAAGTTGCGATTTTCGAGCTGGAGCTGCGGAAGTGTACTTCGCGTACTAGACTTGTACTACAAAGTTGCGATTTTCGAGCTGGAGCTGCGGAAGTGTACTTCGCGTACTAGACTTGTACTACAAAGTTGCGATTTTCGAGCTGGAGTGCGGAAGTGAAGCTTGTACTACAAATTTTCGAGCTGGAGCTGCGGAAGTGTACTTCGCGTACTAGACTTGTACTACAAAGTTGCGATTTTCGAGCTGGAGATGCGGAAGTGTACTTCGCGTACTAGACTTGTACTACAAAGTTGCGATTTTCGAGCTGGAGCTGCGGAAGTGTACTTCGCGTACTAGACTTGTACTACAAAGTTGCGATTTTCGAGCTGGAGCTGCGGAAGTGTACTTCGCGTACTAGACTTGTACTACAAAGTTGCGATTTTCGAGCTGGAGCTGCGGAAGTGTACTTCGCGTACTAGACTTGTACTACAAAGTTGCGATTTTCGAGCTGGAGCTGCGGAAGTGTACTTCGCGTACTAGACTTGTACTACAAAGTTGCGATTTTCGAGCTGGAGTTGCGGAAGTGTACTTCGCGTACTAGACTTGTACTACAAAGTTGCGATTTTCGATCTGGAGATGAGGAAGTGTACCTCGTGTGCTAGACTTGTACTACAAAGTTGCGTTTTCAAGCTGGAGCTACGGAAGTGTACTTCGCGTACTAGACTTGTACTACAAAGTTGCGAGTTTCGAGCTGGAGCTGCGGAAGTGTATTTCGCGTACTAGACTTGTACTACAAAGTTAAAATTTTCGAGCTGGAGCTACGGAAGTGTATTTCGCGTACTAGACTTGTACTACAAAGTTGCGATTTTCGAGCTGGAGCTGCGGAAGTGTACTTCGCGTACTAGACTTGTACTACAAAGTTGCGATTTTCGAGCTGGAGCTGCGGAAGTGTACTTCGCGTACTAGACTTGTACTACAAAGTTGCGATTTTCGAGCTGGAGCTGCGGAAGTGTACTTCGCGTACTAGACTTGTACTACAAAGTTGCGATTTTCGAGCTGGAGCTTCGGAAGTGTACTTCGCGTACTAGACTTGTACTACAAAGTTGCGATTTTCGAGCTGGAGCTGCGAACGTGTACTTCGCGTACTAGACTTGTACTACAAAGTTGCCATTTTCGAGCTGGAGCTGCGGAAGAGAGTACTTCGCGTACTGGACTTGCACTACAAAGTTGCGATTTTCGAGCTGGAGCTACGGAAGTGTACTTTGCGTACTAGACTTGTGCTACAAAGTTGCGATTTTCGAGCCGGATTTGCCAAAGTTCGAAAACACTGCAAAACGATAAGGTCTCTTCAAAAACGATAACGTTCAAAAAAGTACTAGGGCCAAGTAAAGTGTTTCGTCCGCTCCTCATATATATATATATATACGAAAATGGTTCCTTCTTGATATACCAGTGGAATCCATCGCTTGAAGACACAGAAGCACAACCAGCAGGAGGCCTAAGCCCGGAGACCTCAATGGGCATGGCTAGGCTTTCTCTCGGAGAAGGATGCGGTCGTGGACCTGAGCGCTGACCCTGCGCCAGCTGGCCGCATCAGTTTTGCGGGTTTTCCCGGTGCTGTCTTTCGAGGCTACCCCCTTTTTGGTGGGGTGGGAAAGGGACACCAACAGCAACGCCGTAACGCCCCGAGTCTTGTTCTGGAATCCAACGCAGAGGGTTAGGTACAAGGGGAGCGGCTAGTTGAGAAGGTGGGACCCAAAGTCCTTTGGGCGTCCATCTGATTGGCTTTCTCAGGGAGGGACCCCCACCCAGAAACAATCAAACCCGGGCATTTGGAGGTTAAGTGGCAATCCCAGCCAAATAAATGGGTGCGGATATCCGGCTCTGGGTACATTGCCGGGTTTTGATGATGAATCATTTAGGGAACCACCCCCCTTTTCGCCAGGGGGCCGCCGGCCCACGCCTTTGTCCTCTCCCGGAAGCACTGCCGGCAAATGGCCGGACTCGTGGCCGCCTCGCTGGCGAGGTGAAAACGAAGCACTGCCAGCCGCCCTTGGGGACGTTTTGGGGCGGTTTCAGCGGCCAGTCACGCTAGGTTTCAGCGGCCCATGTTCCTCGCAAAGGATCAAGCTGATTCAGTTTGTGCCATTTGGCCAGCGATGAAAGTCCCCACTTGAAATTCCCCAAAATCATCCGCACCCCGATTTTTTCGGCGCTTCCCCGCCGCATTTTTCTCGCGTTGGGCTCGGATGTTTTTTTGGGAACTTTTCGCAGGAGCTGCTCGGGAAGCCCGTGACCTTCCTTGAGGATTGCGTGGGTGAGAAGGCTGGGTCTCTGAAAAAAACATGCCCCGGATCCCTAGGCCGGAGGCTTCTTGGCGGATGTTTTCTTCCTGGGGAAAAAAAACCCTTTTGCTGTGTCCGGTGAACCTGCCAAATGGCTCGCGCTTTTTGTCCTTTTTCTCCTCTTTGTTTAACCCTCCAGGTTTTCCCTCTTTGTGGTAAGGGGGGAACCCGCAAAATGATTCCCAGTCCTTTTGGTTTCCGCACAAAACATGGGGTCCCCCCAAGAGGATTCACGGAGCCGATTTGTCTTGACGCCAGGTGGAGAGCGCTTGTGCCAACCCCGCCCCAGGCTCCGCTGGGCGCCCGGATGCGCGAAGTGCGAGGCTTCTTGCCCAAAGAACGCGGGTGATGGATGGGTTGTCTCCAAATCTTTGTTGCATTTCGCCTGGATGTTAGGAGTTTAAATCTTGTCAATGGGTTTTCCATTAAACCACTAAATAGGATCCCCCTCCCAATGGCGGTTCCCATTCCCCTCGAGAAACCAACCTCAAAAAAGGGGTAATTACCCTCGAGGATAGAGGGCCAGAAGGAGCTCCCGGTGAGAAGCGCACCAAAAAATCACATTTTTTTTTGCATGGGGGGGGGGGGGGGCGTTGTGACACATTTTTTGTTGTTCCTTCGCCATGCTCCGCATGAACTTGGATTCAATGGTGAACGTGCAGTGACTCTCTGCCCGCAGCATTTTCAAGGTTCAGGGGTTGAGAAACTCAGCGCAGGTCTCAATTTCTTGCCAAGTCTCCTCTTCGGTGTGTCAGCTATTTTCGCCGGAGCCTCAGGCGCCCGCGTCTCCATAGTGACTCATCCTCCACGCTGCCGGGTTTTGTCTAAGATGGTTTTCACTACTCCCCAGGAAACATTGAGGTATATACCCTTTGTGGCTATGCAGTGGCCGTATATTCCATTCAACCCCTGGATTAGTGCTTTGGGGATGGTGGACACCATCTTAGATTTTTGTCCATTGGCTTAAATAAAATTCGATCACAAAGCCCAAGGGCACGGGGAGCCTCAGAAAAGGTGCACGCCCCCCAAAATGGGTCTGGTGGGTTCTCCTCTTGGTTTCCCTTAAAAGACGAGAGGCCAATACTTCAGGCTTCTTGGTTGCCATGCCTCTGGTGCTGCGGCCGAGCTTGTTTTGCTGATGGGAAACAAAGACATGTGAGCCACGATCAAAACCCGGGTAGATGAAGGTTAGTAAGGGCCAATCCCTTACACGGTTCTGGGTAGACCATTGTAGCACCGGGTTTTGATTCTGACTCATGTCAGGTCTCTTTGAAAGGAATTCCTGCCCATCACGCTTTCTAGCGCATTTGAAATACAATCATACAATCTAAACATGTTTAGCTTGGCTTGGTCGCATTTCTTTTGCTTGTCAAACTACAAGCATCCAACATTGCAGCAAAATGGTGTTGGCCATCGTTGCGCAACACTACTTGAACGGTGAAAAACACGTGCTCGGGGCAATGCCCTCCGGGCCGAAAAGCACAAATCCACAACAACCAGCAATGTCACTCACGTGCCTTCACTTGCGCCCTGCCTCTGGCTCTGCCAGAGGCATATGAAGGCACCTGGTCTCTATGAAACAAAAGGACAAAGTGCAAACCGGGTAGCCGCAGTTGACACAGCGCGAACACAAGGAGCGCAGCGGGAATTGCTTCGGCGATGCCGTCAGAAAGCTTTCGCATGGGAGACATCTACTAGGAGAATGGCCAAACCTGAAGAAAAACAACAAACCTTGAGGAACACAAACAATAAATCCTCATCAACATCACGCTTGTTGGGCCCCCCCCCCAAAAAAAAAAACGAAAAGAAACAAACAGAACAAGAACCGAACACAACTACCACTCAGAGCCTTTGAGAAAAGGACACACCCAAATGCTGCCGTCTTCTGCCGTCTCGGACCTCGATCCCAGGCGATGGCCATCTCGCTCGCAGCAGTTGCGCCTCGGCGCGTGTGTCGTTTTGGGGGGGGGGGTGGCCTTGGGGGTGGGTCGTTTTGGGGGACTTGGGAAGCTCTGGGAACAGCCAGGGCTGAAGACACCGTGTTCGATGTGTTTCTTTTCCTCAACTCAGGGGGCGTCAGGTTCCTAACCACATGAATGTGAGCCGGTTGGCAGCTGAGTTTCCTTTTGCAAGGGAAAGACAGAGGGGCGTGGCAGCGAGCAGGGTTCCCATTTTTACTTGGTGCTTTTGGAAGAGACCCCCTCAACTGTTTTTTGGAGTTTGCAACCAATCAAGGACTTCACCAACATGAAGGCCGATGCGTCGCCTAGCCGCTGGGATGCATGGGTGTGGGTGGCTGGGGGTGGGGGTGGGGCGTGGGGTGGGGTCGGGTGTGTTTGGGTGGTTTCCCCAACGTGCAGTCCCCGATTTTGTTTTTCCGGTTGGAGGGGCCTTTAAAGTCGGATATCCCAACAAGAGTGCTAAAGGCCCAGAAGTTGTACAAGAGAAGCCACAAGCAAATCTGCCAGTTTGTAGCTGTCCAACATTTGGCGGGAAGCTCCCAAATCAGCCTCTGCCTCGTTGGAAGCTGCTCAGGGGATGACAGCACGGCCTTCCCCAGCGAGGCTGGGATGGGTGAAATGTGGCCAGTGAAATGGAGCGCTTGGGCCCTTGTTTTTGCTTCCATCCATCTTTGGGTAACCAAGTGTTCAACATGGCGTTGCGGCAGCGAGTATCTGACATCTCCCAGCAACATCGCCCCCCCATTTTTTCCCCCGCGGGCCGCGGGACGCCTGCAAAACTCCCCCCCAAACGGCCCGGTTTCCCTTGGCCTGCGGCCCAGGCGGGCTCTCGCATCTGGTCGCGCCAGCACTCTCCAGATACAGAAGCCACTGATGTGGCAGTTGTGGACTTCCAGGAGCTGAAGGCCGGGGTAAGGTTCTGCCGAGGAGCAAGCGGGTCCCTCAATTTCATTTCTGAGCCACTGGCTCAAAACCATGGTTAGGTTAGCAAGGGACAATCCCAGCCATAAATAGCTGCGGCCTTCCTAATTCTTCACATAGTTCTGGGTAGACGATTTTACTACCGGGTCTTGACTATGACTCTTCTTGGGCCAGACATGGAGGGGTCGGCGTGTCACCCAGGTCTTTTTTCTTTTTAAATACCATCCTCCGCCTTGCTAATGTTGCGACCGTACAGGGTCGTTCCTTTTGCTGCAACCTGAGTTGCTTTTGCTTTAGTTGTCTGGGCCTTCTGGTCTTGACTCCCCACTTTTGTCTTGGTTTACTGGTCTTGACTCCGCACTTTTTGTTTGCAGAGTTGCCGACCCTTTGTTTGGTTTGGGTTGCTTGCTGCCCCCTGGTTGTTTCCTTGTTGTGTTTTGGTGTTTTCGTTGGGCCCTCTTGTTCAGTCAGCTTCCGTGCTTTACCGCTGCTGGGGCTGTGGTACTTGTGAGTTTCTATTTCTGAGTTGTTTGGACCAGGGGAGTTTTCCTTGGACACCACCGGATTGATCCAACGGTTGCAGAGGGAAGTCTGTGATCGCGAAAGCAAAGGCGGCAAGTTGTCGCTTGGGAGCCAAGACAGCGGGCGTCAAGTGGTCAGGTGATGGCCCTCAAGAGGGGGTTTGCCTTGAGAAGACAGACACACAAAATTGTACCTGGTCCACAATTGCATGCGGTCAAACGCAGGGAACTGTTGGTTGAGCAGACGTAAATTCCTGGCTCGCAAGCTAGACCACTTTGCTTCTTTCACTGGGTTTTGTCGTGATCCGTTGCTTCGGGTACTTGCCGCTAATCCGCTGAGGATTCTTTGCCACTTAGAATTCGTGGAGTCTCACGCCATCGCCAGGCCGCAGTTCTACGGGCCCAATTGGAGCGTGAGGGCGCCTCGGGTCGGACGGAAGCCGTTGGTCGATCCACTTCGTTGGGGGAGTCGGGGAACCTTCCCGGCCCAAGCTCGCCATGGGTATGGCTCAAAAAACCGGTACCAACATGGAAGCATGGACCAAAACCTGCGTAACTCTATCTAGCTCTTTGATTTTGAGCCACCGTGTCGCGAAGAGAAGGGGAACACCGCCTGAAGAGGACGTGTTTGGGAACCCGCCGGGCGACGCTGCTGTGAGCTGTCCATTGGCGTTCGAAAAAACAATTCAATAGGGAGCTCGCGAACTCCAAAGGGCCAAGAAAAAAAACATCACACCCTGGATGTTGGAACATGTAGCTGGTTGGCCATGGTTAGCCCTTGCGGGTTAGCCATTGCCCGGCCTTTGAGGCAATTTTCAGCCAGCCGACGAGGCCGAGGACGGCCCACGAAGGGAGAAAATCAATTGCGTCCTTTTCAGGCTGGAGACAATTTGGAGTTTCCACTCAGTGGGTGACATGTTCAGAAAAAAGGGGAAACCTTCGAAGCCCTTGGGCCCTTGGCAACTTGGAGCATCTGCGACTGAGGAGCCAGACTCCGAGGTCGCCGTCCACCGCATGGCTATGGCGGCGCGCCGATACGCCACTGGCGCCTATGCGAGCCTCGGAGTTGGCACTGAAAGACGTCGCTGGAGCCTTTGAGACCGAATCCCAAGGAAAATCGACCAAGCCTCATGGGTTCATGTTTGTGAGGGTATGTTGCGTTTGAGGGTTGTACACTTTGCTCCCGCGGTTCCGGTTGCGAGGAGGGCTCCGATGCACGGGGCGGTTCCGGTTCCGTGGAGGGTTCCAGCTTGGAGCCGGGTTCCAGGGATGTGTGGCATGGGGTCCGTTCCTAGGAGCGCTCCGCAAATGAGCCTCATGCAGTTGGGGATATCACCTGAGCCACGGTAAGCGAAGGTCAGTATGTCCCAACCAGAATTGGTGCGGCCGCCCTGGTAGCTTGGTATGACTCACCTGAGCTTCTTCGCCCCGAGCCAAGGACAGATTCCGAGGAGGAAGACGACCCAGAGACAGTGCACCGCATTTGCATGTCCGTAAGGCGACTCGCTATGGGCGGGCGGAAGCTGTAAGCAGCTCGCTCTGTGCGCGAGCTCGCGGTGCCAAAACCGCTGTTGGGTACAGGTAAGTTGGTTTGTTTAAGGCCGATGCTTCCTGGGAAACAGGCCAGCGATCTGATCGTTGATATACATTTTCACCGCCGCCAATGCTGAGCGCGTGCTACGAGGAAGAATCACATGTTGGCTTTGATGTCAACATCTTTTTTGCTTTTGACCACGTCACGTGCCTCTTTGCTCTGAAGTCCTAGTGGCACATTTTCAGCCATCCTCCTGTTGGCGGCTTTTGTCACCCGGTTTCCACGTCGCCCTTTGGTGCTTGACGTGACCACAAGGCAAGGAGAAGTCCCCGTTCCCTTTCAAGTCTTTCAAGGTCCCGAATCCCTCTGACTGGAGGCGCAACTTTGTTTCCAGTTCAGAGGGCGAGTTCGGAGGGAGTGACTGTCCTTGGTTTCGTTTTGTTTGAATGGCACTTTTGCGCCTGCCCACCGCAAAGAGACCAGCACAGAAAACGTGACAAGAGCAAGACAGATGCGCATTTTCGCTTTTGGCGGTGGGGCAAAACATGCTGCGCCAGTTCGGCGCGGCATCCTTAGCCTTGACACCTTGACGCCCGGCCGCCTGACGCTTGCTGCACAGGGGTCAAGCCTTCCGGGCAAGCGAGGGCCGGACCCAGGCCACAAGAATCGCATTGGAGAGGATGTGGGTTCGGCCTACGCAAGAGCCGATGGCAGGGTATCTCCCTGCCCGGGATGGCAATGCCTGGAAACTGGGTCATTGCAGTTGCACCCAATTCAGATGCCGCGGGCTGGGCGTGTTAATTCGCGCCGGCTGCGACAGATACAGAGGAAGCGACAAGAAAGGTTTAAGGCATGCCATGCTCCATGCATCACCCTGGCGAGAGTGGAATGATGCTATGGGACAAGAAGGGTGTTCAGCCTGGAGCATTGAACTCTGACCCAGCTGCCAGAAGCTGGCACTGGTGGAATGCCAGGAATGAAGAAGCAATCTCGGGATCTTTTAGAGGGGCCCTGAGGTTGTCGTTCGTGCGCAGCAGGTAAGCTTGTTGTGCTCACCTCGGCTCTTCAGCATTCGATTCAGATTTCGCCGCTGCCAGAGTCTTGTTGCGGGATGCGTGAAAATGGGTGCAACGAGGTGTCTCTCCGGGAACCGAGGGGTGCCTCCAGGGTCCATGATGATGCATGAATTGGGGATTTCTGAAGGCCTCACGGTGTTTCATCAGCTTCTCCCGAGACGGAGCCTCGCGCAAGAGCTCGTCGATCGGCATGACTCCTGAGGTCATCCTGCTAGAGAACCTGCGCTTTCACCTGGAGGAGGAGGCTGCTCCATGTTCTTCTCTTTTTTCCCTACAGGGTCCAGAGTCCACCCAAGACATGTGCCAGGGCAAACGCACAGAGAAGGGCGAGGATGGCCACCGGCTCAGCTAGTCAGGCGTTTTGCTCCGCCTCTCAGTCTCGTCGTCGGGTTTTCGGATGTTGTCGATTTTCCGGCGCCCGTCATTTTCGGCGCGGTCCGGGCTCAAGCGTAGCGCTTTGCGCATGGTTCGCAAAGCGGGAAGGAAGGCGCGTCGGGAGTCCGTGTGGCGCCCAGTGGCGGCTGGTAAGCGCTGGGGTAACCTGGAGTTGCGAGAGACGCCAGGCGGGAGGTTGCAACTGTGAAGCATCAAATTGCCACCGGCGCTTCTTACGCAAGAGCGAACGTCTCTCGCGCTAGTCCTAAAAACCTCCAGCTTGTTGTTGCCATTTGTGCTAACAAAAGCGCTGGCTCAAATCACTAGGGAGAATCGCCATCTCGGCTGTGTGGGCGGTGTTTCGCCTGTGGGCCCGTGGGCCCGGACGTGCCGATGTCTCGTAGCCCACAGCGGCTGGCGTTTTCTTTGGCTCTGCAAATCGCTGCAGGAGGTCTGTTGGTAGCCGGGGTTTATGCGGTCTATGGCTACCTGGGGGTTGGCCAGCTCATGAAAGATGCGATGCGCTCTGCCATCTACTACATTGAATCCTCAGAGTATGCCATGACGGCTTACTTGGCATTCACAGTGGTAGGGGTGGTTGCGCTAGTGCCGACCACCGCCATGGAGTTTTCAGGGGGCTTTTTGTTTGTCCCCAAGTATGGATTGATAGGCACTCTACTCCTGACCTGCGCCGCAAAGTTCGTCGCGAACCTGATCGCCATAACGTTGGCGAAGTACGTCTTCAGAGAGTGGGTGAGGAAACGCTTCGTGGAGAATTCGGAGCTGCTGAGTCTAGTGGCAGAGGCCGCCAAGGACGAGCCATACAAGATGGTCTTCCTGGTCCGGGGATCCTTTGCGCCTTTGAGTCCCAGTTGCCCAGTGGCACCATTTTTTTCTCATTTTTTCCGCGGCTATGAATCTTTACAACTTATACCCCGTGTTGGAGCCAACAAACATATTATCCCACCATGTTACCAAGAGTCAGCTCGGGTGAGCGAGTAAAGGGCCCCGACAATTCTCGAGGAGTGTCAAGAACTATGGCCTGGGGGTGCTGGACATTGGGTACCTGCCCATCATGGCCGTGAGCTGCATCTTCTCCCCCTTCTATGCGATCCAGAACATCTACATGGGCAGTGCCTGCAAGGACCTCCAGGAAGTCTTTGCGCCCACCAAGCCGGGCACAGGAGGGGTGTGTGTGTGTGTGTGCGCTTGTTTTTGTAGTGTCTGTCCTGTCTGTCTGTCTGTCTGTCCTGTCTGTCCTGTCTGTCCTGTCTGTCCTGTCTTTCCTGTCTGTCCTGTCTGTCCTGTCTGTCCTGTCTGTCCTGTCTGTCCTGTCTGTCCTGTCTGTCCTGTCTGTCCTGTCTGTTCTGTTTGTCCTGTCTGTCCTGTCTGTCCTGTCTGTCCTGTCTGTCCTGTCTGTCCTGTCTGTACTGTCTGTCCTGTCTGTCCTGTCTGTCCTGTCTGTCCTGTCTGTCCTGTCTGTCCTGTCTGTCCTGTCTGTCTGCTTTCTGTTTGTCTCTGTCTGTCTCTGTCTGTCTCTGTCTGTCTCTGTCTGTCTCTGTCTGTCTCTGTCTGTCTCTGTCTGTCTCTGTCTGTCTCTGTCTGTCTCTGTCTGTCTCTGTCTGTCTCTGTCTGTGTGTCCTGTCCTGTCCTGTCCTGTCCTGTCCTGTCCTGTCCTGTCCTGTCTGTCCTGTCTGTCCTGTCTGTCCTGTCTGTCTGCTTTCTGTCTGTCTCTGTCTGTCTCTGTCTGTCTCTGTCTGTCTGTCTGTCTCTGTCTGTCTCTGTCTGTGTCTGTCCTGTCCTGTCTGTCCTGTCCTGTCTGTCCTGTCCTCTCCTGTCCTGTCTGTCTTTTCTTTCCTTTCTGTCCTGTCTGTCTGCTTTCTGTCTGTCTCTGTCTGTCTCTGTCTCTGTCTGTCTCTGTCTGTGTCTGTGTCTGTGTCTGTGTCTGTGTCTGTGTCTGTCCTGTCCTGTCCTGTCCTGTCCTGTCCTGTCCTGTCTGTCCTGTCTGTCCTGTCTGTCCTGTCTGTCCTGTCTGTCCTGTCTGTCCTGTCTGTCCTTTCTGTCCTGTCTGTCCTGTCTGTCTGTCTGTCCTGTCTGTCTGTCTGTCTGTCTGTCTGTCTGTCTGTCTGTCTGTCTGTCTGTCTGTCTGTCTGTCTGTCTGTCTGTCTGTCTGTCTGTCTGTCTGTCTGTCTGTCTGTCTGTCTGTCTGTCTGTCTGTCTGTCTGTCTGTCTGTCTGTCTGTCTGTCTGTCTGTCTGTCTGTCTGTCTGTCTGTCTGTCTGTCTGTCTGTGTCTGTCTGTCTGTCTGTCTGTCTGTCTGTCTGTCTGTCTGTCTGTCTGTCTGTCTGTCTGTCTGTCTGTCTGTCTGTCTGTCTGTCTGTCTGTCTGTCTGTCTGTCTGTCTGTCTGTCTGTCTGTCTGTCTGTCTGTCTGTCTGTCTGTCTGTCTGTCTGTCTGTCTGTCTGTCTGTCTGTCTGTCTGTCTGTCTGTCTGTCTGTCTGTCTGTCTGTCTGTTTTCTTGTTTGTTTGTTTGTTTCTGCGTGTGTTTCGGGTCTCGGTACCCTTGTTTGACCCATTTGTTGGACCGCCTTGAACGTGTACCCGATTGAAAGGACGGGAGAGAACGTTTCTTCCCGAAAGGGAAGGAAATTGAAGTGGAAATCTCTCACTACTTTCATCTTGCTGCAACCCTCAAGGAATTTTCACAAGTTACCCTTTGCTCTGCCGGTTTACGGAACGGGGTGGGGCAAACTTGATTAAAGGGAAACCAAAAGGAGGTTGTTTAAACCAGGGGTGTTAAAACATGTACAAGCGAGGGTGCCCCACCCGCAACTCGTTTTTGGGTGTGCCGTTCTTGTATTAACATACATTTCGGACCGGAGGGTTGCCGGACGATTCCCGAAAGCTGCCAGCGAAGAGGTGTACCCTCAGAACCCTCTGAATTCTGGAAACCCTATACCCTACACCCTAACCCTAAACCCCATTATTTTTCAGGGCCTCCACCGAGTTCCTAAGCGGGGTGCGCCGAGCTGCTTGCAAACGAGGCGGCTCCTGGGCGCAGGCGGCCAAGGCGGCGCTGCCGGTGGTGCTGAACCTGCTGCTGGTGGTCTTCCTGCTGAAAGCCATGAAGGCCTTCGGCCGCCAAAAGTTTTTGGGGGACCCAATTATTTGGCCACGGGTCAAAAGCCCGTGCAGTGAACATTTATGTACCTACCCCAAAATGGGACCATTGGTTTTGACCCACAGCCAATTGGACGGTCAGGTCACGAAAAGAAAAGCAAGAGGAAACCAAAAGGAACTTGGGGGTCCTCGGTTTTGAGACGCGCGCAACAGGTGGAGGTCAGTTCACAGGTTTGGGGTGGGCAAAGGGGTGAAGTCCAGGAATTTTCAGGCATGTGCGTGTGTTTTGTTGAGGCTCGGTGCCCAATTCTTGTCATTTCTTTTGTTGGTTTAACAGGACACCGGAAAGGAAACACTCCCTTTGACACATGCTCATGTGCAATGGAGGTTCTACACTTGTTGGGTAGGTTTTTGACAAACCCC
Organism: Effrenium voratum; assembly: GCA_963377175.1. NCBI lineage: Eukaryota > Dinophyceae > Suessiales > Symbiodiniaceae > Effrenium > Effrenium voratum. The sequence continues at coordinate 217,382 of CAUJNA010003430.1, forward strand.
CCCCCCCCCCCCGGTGACTCCAGGCGCAGCTTCGGAAGAGCCGCCAAGCTGTGGAGGCCAAGCTGAAGAGCGGCTGAGGAACTGGATTGGGATGGATCACCCATCAACCGGGGGACCAGCGCCCGTTGAAGACACATCGGTTTGTTTGGGGTCTTCGCCTGCCTGCAAGGGCGGCATGCACACTGCAGCTTCGGTTTGGCGGTCTTGTACAGGCCGGCCGCGCCCAAGTGTCAAGGCGCAAGTTCGCCTGCTGGGAGAGTCTATCTCTCGGACTGTTGGCAGGCCCAAAGCTTTGTCAGGCCGCCGGACGGTCCCCGATAGGAACCCTGAGAAACCTTCGAGTTGCTTCTGCAAGAGGCCAGAAGGCAAACGCAAAAGCGGGCGCGACAGCTGCCGCGAGGGTCCAGGATTGCTGAGTGGGTTTTCCTTTCACTCGCCACCACGTTTGACGAGCCTTCCGGCCCTTCTTTCTTCGGGATTCTAGTGCCCCATTTTTCTCGGGGAGAACAGTTTCAGAGCTAAAAATCCAAACCTTTCCATTGTGAAGCAATACTCAAGAACCAAGCTATACATGGAGACCATGAGGGATCCTTAGACATTTCACCAACAGTCCGACAAGAAACTACACCACCAACCACCATGGTGAAGGTTACCCACCCAACAACGTTAACAAGACAACCAACAAGCCAAGCAAGCAAGCAAGCAAGCAAGCAAGCAAGCAAGCAAGCAAGCAAGCAAGCAAGCAAGCAAGCAAGCAAGCAAGCAAGCAAGCAAGCAAGCAAGCAAGCAAGCAAGCAAGCAAGCAAGCAAGCAAGCAAGCAAGCAAGCAAGCAAGCAAGCAAGCAAGCAAGCAAGCAAGCAAGCAAGCAAGCAAGCAAGCAAGCAAGCAAGCAAGCAAGCAAGCAAGCAAGCAAGCAAGCAAGCAAGCAAGCAAGCAAGCAAGCAAGCAAGCAAGCAAGCCAACAAGAAACCAAGCCACCAAACAACAACAAGCCACCGAGCAACACTCACCAACACCAAACAACACCGAGCAACACCCACCAACAAGCAACACCAAGCAACACCAAGCCTCCGAGCAACACCCACCCACACCCAGCAACACCAAACAACACCGAGCAACACCCACCAACACCAAGCAACACTAAGCCACCAAGCAACGCCAAGCAACAACCAACCAACCCAACCAAAAGAGACCTGGCTGTGGGTCAAATTTCAGGAAACCCCTGGTGAACATCAAAATAGGTGGTACATGGGTGTTCATCCGCCCCAAAAAGGAATCGCCATAGGTTGTGACCCATGGCCACATGTCCGCAGAGAAACAGAACCTGAACCTCGCCCCTGGACATCGGCCAGCCCACCGCGCCAAGCCCGCAGGCGGCCTGGGCTGGGTAGCCACCTGCGCGCTGAAGGAGAACGAGGTGCTGGAGCCCGGCGAGGCGTTTTGGGGGGCAGGGGTTGGGGGGAGTGGCGGAGGTGGGGGGGCAGGGGTACGGGGGGGGGGGAGTAGGGTCTATTTTGTGACCACCTCCATGGTTTCTGTTTTTGTAGCGGCTCCTGGCTGCAATAGTTGACGAGCCCGGCCTCTGTTCCCCAAGTTGCAATAGCACATTGCAACCACTGTCCTTTTCAGGGCTTTTGGTGGTTTAGGGTGGGAGGGGGGCGGGCGGGGGGAGGCTGTATGTGCTTGGGCAACAGTGGATTTCCAACCAAAGGACTCACTAGTTGTCCAATGCCCTGATGGAGAAACAGGTTATGTTGACCGTGGCACATGCAGATGTTTATAGTCAGGCTTCGCCTCGTCAAAAGCACTTGTGTGTTAGAACTTATGAAAACTCGGTCCAAGTTTACTGTTACGCCCATGGGCAAATTGATCTTGGGGTTGCGGACACTCTGAATTTCTATTGCCGAAAACTGGGGACTCGAATTTCTTCCATGTTTGTTTGGGTAACATCATATTTTGGCACCAGCTCCAGAGGGGATGCGGGTGTTGCGGCAAAATCCCAGGGAAGCCTTCCGTCTGCCTGACTCTAAATGGAACGTTGGGCAAACCCAACACAACATTCACACATATATCAAAACGAGCATATCAACACCAAGTCTCCCAATGCATATTGGCTTTGGCCATTTTTGTTTGGAAAAAAACACACACACACACACACACACAGCAGATATTGGGTGGAGGAACCCCTCCCTTCGCTCTTGCTCCTTTTTTCCTGAGCTCGCCTCCCCGAAGCGGAGGATTCTCCCAAGGGAGAATCACCCATTTCTTGGCGAAGAAAGAGACACCCTTTTTCTGGTTTTCAGTTGGTCCCCTATTTTTGGTGCTGAAGGAAAAGGGACACACCCCAGTCATTTGTTTATAATCTTATGTTTTGTTTTGGGGGGGAAGGAGGGTGTGGGCGAGAAAGGAGACGCCCAGAACTTGGTGAAGTTGCGCGTCGAGTTCGCAGGGTGCATCTGCAGGCGCCGCTGGCATGTTGGTCCACACCACCGGGCGCCGCATCTGTGGAGGCTGGGGAAAGGGCGCCCCCCACGCAAAACGGGCTTTCTCTTTTGTTTTCTGGGACCTAACACTATTTCTCGGTTTTCCTTTTTTTTCTCCCTTGAAAAACACAACCAAAAGAGGGTAAGAAAGGGTCTCTTGAAAACCAACCAAGAGAAAGTTCCCCTAAGAAAGGGCCAGGCCCATCCCTTTTTTTCGTGGGGGGTTGCGAGTGGCCAGGCCCGCGCCGCTGCGGCGGCCAGGGCCTTCCTGCTGCTGCCGGGGGGATGCCGCCGGCGCCGCGCATGGCTGCGCCTCTTCGGGGCGGAGGCGCTCCGCCACCGCGTTGGCCAACATGGCCACGGGTTGCATAACCTGTGGCGATCCCATGTTGGGGTGGATGAGCATCCATTCGCCACCAATTTTGATGTTCACCAGGGGTACAGGCTGTACAGGGTTTCGACCCACAGCTGTACGTTGGGACATGGACAAATCGACCTCAGAATTGACCACGTGAGGCCCAATTGGCCAGTCGGAGCAAACCCCATGCCCGCTGAATACGACGTCTCAGTTTTGTGTGATTCACGTGGCCAGCACCTAGATCGCAACAGGTATCGTATAGCAACCATGGCGGCAAGATCATTTGCATGTGTTCTGCCTAGGCAGCCTAGGGGATGTCCGCAGGAGCAGAGCCTGGCCGCAGCCGCGCTTCGCGGCGCAGGCCGGGTGGCTTTGGATGCTGAGGCGGAGGAGGCGCGTCTCACGAAGCGTCAGTGGCATTCGTGGGATGCCACGGCTTTGTTGAAACACTTTTCACAAGAGGAGTTCAAAAGGGAATCTCTGTAGTTGACTTCCTTGTCTCCTTGAAGCCGATTACTTTTTCGGTTGACCTTCAAAGCCATGCCAAAGAAGGGGCCCCAGCCACATATCGCTGGCATCTGCCGCTTCCAGCGCTCGCGCTCAGGCTGCCAAAGCCGCAGCGATCGCTCACCTCAACGCCTTCTGCACGCTGGAGGGCGGCCTCGCCATCTACGAGAAGTGCTCCAGGCCTACGTGAAATGCACATCGAAGAAACCGCGGTTTTCCGCTGGAAAAGCCGCAGGAAACCAGTTGTGCAAGCGGAATGGTTATAATTTATAAGTTATAATAGTGATAACATGCACCTTCACATGCAACTTGATGTAGCACATAGAGCTCTGCATTGTCCCAATCTGAGCCTCCGCAGCTTCAATTTCCCCTTCCAAGCGCTTCGGTTCGGGTGAGGTTCAATCACTCCTGCGCCCCCAACGCCGAGTACGGCCTCGCCGCGGGCCTCATGAAGGTCCGCACCCTGCGGGAGGTGCAGCCGGGAGAAGAGGCGTGGCCGCGAGGAAGTTGGGAACCCCGCGGCCCCGAAAAGGGCGCGATGGAACCAGGTCGGAGGAACAGGTTTGGATACCATCCCCCAAATGGGCACGAAGAGCGTTAGATAGGCAATACAAATGTTGGTGCCGCCCCCCCACCAAAAACAAGGCAAACTATAGGCAATGTGCGACAGGAGGCCAAATGGAGCATTCGCTTGGAGCACCCCAGGTCTGCTTCTCCTACCTGGGTAGCTGCTTGATGTCGCGGGGGCCAAGGCTGGTCCGTTGTCCTTTTTTTTTGCTGTTCAGGGAACCCTCAACGGGCATCTTGGGCACTCTGCTTTGTAAATTATTTTAGTGGGCTGGCTGGCTGGCTGGCTGGCTGGCTGGCTGGCTGGCTGGCTGGCTGGCTGGCTGGCTGTGGTTGGTTGGTTGGTTGGGTGGGTGGGTGGGTAGGTAGGTTGGATGGCTTCCTGGCTGGTTGGTGGGTTGGTCGGTTGGTTGGGGGGGTGGGCAGGTAGATAGGTATGTAGGTAGGTAGGTAGGTAGGTTGGTATGTAGGTAGGTTGGTTGTCTGGTTGGTTGTTGGTTGGATGGGTGGGTGGGTAGGTAGGTGGGTAGGTGTGTAGATAGGTGTGTTGTCTGGTTGGTTGGTTGGTTGGTTGGTTGGTTCGTTGGTTGGCTGGCTGGCTGGTTGGTTGGTTGGTGGGTGGGTGGGTGGGTGGGTGGTTGGTTGGTGGGGTAGGTAGGTATGCAGGTATGCAGGTAGGTAGGTTGGTTGTCTGGTTGGTTGGTTAGCCGGCTGGCTGGCTGGCTGTGGTTGGTTGGTTGGTTGGTTGGGTGGGTGGGTGGGTGGTGGGTGGGTGGGTGGGTGGGTGGTTGGTGGGTGGGGGGGTGGGTGGGTGGGGGGGTGGTTGGTGGGGTAGGTAGGTATGCGGGTATGCAGGTCGGTAGGTTGGTTGTTGGTTGGTTGGTTGGCTGGCTGGCTGGCTTGCGGTTGGTTGGTTGGTTGGTTGGTTGGTTGGTTGGTGGGTGGGTGGGTGGGTGGGTGGGTGGGTGGGTGGTTGGGGGGGTAGGTAGGTATGCAGGTATGCAGGTAGGTAGGTTGGTTGTCTGGTTGGTTGGTTGGTTGGTTGGTTGGTTGGTTGGTTGGTTGGCTGGCTGGCTGGCTGGCTGGCTGGCTGGCTGGCTGGCTGGCTGGCTGGCTGGCTGGCTTGCGGTTGGTTGGGTGGTTGGTTGGTTGGTGGGTGGGTGGGTGGGTGGGTGGGTGGGTGGCTGGTTGGTTGGTTGGGGAAGTGGTTCAGAGACATGGAACCCCACGAACGGGCGTGGTTTCTCTTTGCTTCCACTTAAATGGGTTTGCTTCAGACCTACGTGAGGCTCGGTCAATGAATTCCAGTCGATGGTGAATTGAGGTTCGGGACATGAGGCGCTCACTCAACTCTTCCCACAAAAACGGGGATGAATCCCTTTGGGGCGCCGTTTGTGTATTCGGACCCCGTGTGAGGCAGCAGCTGTTGCGGTCTCGCTACCTCTTCACCTGCGGCTGCGCGCTGTGCAGTTCGCCGGTGGACGAGCTGGCGGGCTGGGTGGGATGCTCAGCGGGAGAATGCGAAAGAGGCGGGACCCAACGATCCTTTCCCATGTGTGGTAATTTTGGGCTGGTTCAAACATTCTTTGAAGCCGAATTTATGTAAGGTAAAACGGAAATGTAAGAACCCGGCTGATTGGCTGATTGGCTGGGCGAGTTGACTGAGGCATGTGATTGCCATAACTCGGCTGAAGCCAACCGAGCGAGGGGCTCATGCCGAGCCTTGTCAGCTCACTTACCAGGCCCTCAAAGGAGCCAGTGCGGGCCTTGTAAAGCAGCCTGTGTTTCGAATCCTTTGAGGAACCCTGTGATTCACTCAGGTTTCCCCTCAATCGCGAGAAAACTGCTCACGAGGCGTGTTGCGGCCGCAGGGTACTGCAGCAGTGCTGCTGCGGTCAGCGCTTGGATGACAAGGTCTGCGATGACATTCTGCACGGGGGAAAACACACACACACACACACACACACACACACACACACACACACACACACACACACACACACACACACACACACACGCAAAATTCTGTGTTCCATGGGGAATCTAGGCCATTCGGGGCTGTGGCGCAATGGCAGCGTGCCCACGCATGGAAGTGTGTGGGAGGTTGTGGGTTCAAGTCCTATTGGCCCTATGCCTTCTTTGGGTTTAGTTGCGTGCGGGGGTGTGCCTCCCTGTGGGTCGATTGTGAGGCTGTCGAGCAGCTGGAGCGCGCGGTGCAGCTTGGCATTGGCTCTGGAAAAGCCGAAAAGCCGTAAGTGGCAACATCCCCGCAGGGATTTGGCTGTGAGTCACACATAGGTACCCAAAATGATCCAAAATGGAACCATGGTAAATGGACACGTGGACTGGAATCTGCAGTCCCTGGTGGTGAAAAATTTTGACCCATACCCATTTGGCCTATCTTACACTCCCTTGGGCCAACGTCTGGAAGCTCCCAGAAGGCCTCCCTAAGTTCCAACCCCCATGAGGGCAGCGATTCGGGACTGCATTTTGATGTTTCTGGACTGGTGGTCGGTTGCATACGTCCAACCAGTCTGTCCAACCAATTTTGACTATGCCAATCTTGAAACGCATGGGATGCCAACATTGGGACCTTTTCTCCTTTGCCCATGTATCACAGCTGGCTCTGAATCAGACCTTTGAACACCCTCACGTGAGCCACAAAACAAGTACCGCGTAGATGAAGGGTAGTAAACGAGTTTGCATATCCACACTTGTTGCTTCTTTGCAGGGATTCGGAGACACTCCTTTACCGGGTTTTGATTGTGACAGTCTGGGCTGTTCAAAGGTAATCATTATTCCTTGCAGTGAGTTACGCAAAGAAAAGGGGTTTCCCTTGTAGTGGCTTCCCTATATGGCCATGAATTTTACTCGGGAACCCCCTCCAAGAGTGGTTGGTGAACATGGATCCCTGAATGGTGTCCACCAGTTCGGGTCCTGAATTAAAACTCAGACTCATGCGGATTCTTGGTGGCTCCGCCATCCCCTCAGCTTTGTAGCCTTTTAGTGTTTAGTGGTAGTTTCCATTTGACCGCAGCCCAGGATTATGTGAAAATCGGCACCAAATTCTAAGGGTTGATTCCACCATCGTTCTTTTCAAAAACCAGCTGTTTCCCCAGGGTTTTGGGGTGGTTTTTTAGAAAGAAGGATGCCTGGAAAGAATGGGGAAGGTAGCCCTAGAATTCAAATGGTGTCCACCAGTTCGGGTCCCTAACTAAAACTCAGACCCACGTGGATTGTGGAAAATCGGTACCAAATGTCTCGTGCCTTCGCGCAGCTCAGGGAAGGCTTGGAGGGCGATGTCAGCGGTTTCCTGGAGGAGCTGCTGGAGAGGAGCAGGACGGATGGCGCGTCCCGGAAAAGACATGGGGACGCGCGCGCCGCCTTTTTGGAGGGTGGCCCTTTCTTGGGCGTGGTTTCCAGGGGAAGCCGACAAAGGACAAGCCGAAATCCACGGGGCGGGGGGGGGGATCCAAATCCATATTTTGACGCATGCCATGTTGGCTGGACTAAACCAAGCTTCTGTGAGTAGTATCCTCAAATTGCCCTCTCTGTAAACCAATTTAAGAAATGGGTGATTCAAAGAAAAAGCGCACTCGTGTTTTGTTGGCATTGACTGGAAGCTGTGGTTATTGGCAGCCGCAGGACGCTGCGTCTGGATTTCCACGTGGTGACTGCAACTTGGCGCACTTCAGGGAAAGCCGATTCTCACAAGTGCCACTTGAATAGGCTGTTTGGGTACCTGATTTCACGCAGTTTGGCCCTAGGGCCTACATGGGGAGTCTTTTTTGATGGCAGCACTTGTGGGCTGGGTGAAAAAAGGAAAACCAGAAGGAAGCCGAAGCCCATGTTGGGGGTTCCATTTTTTTTTGCCACAAACCCACATGGCTGTGGCTCAGAAACATGGAGCCCAATTTGGCACCATATGGAAATGGAACCAAAGACAAGAACCTGCGGTTTGCCCTAGCTCTTAAATTGTGAGCCACATCCATTTACACCTTTTCCCACCTCAGTCAGCTCGGGTTTCGGGTAGCCTCGCGCTCGGCTCGCGATGTGCGAGGCTCGCATCCACCTCCTCTCCTTGGAGTCGCGGGTGGAGCGGCAAGACTCGCTCGAGGAGGCCGTCGCTCCCTCGTTTTGGGTTTGCACACCGACATTTGTTTTGTCCCGACGGGGAAATTCGTTTTCCCTGCAGGGTTTTCCAATTTAGCCCTCTGAAGGACCGCACTTTTCGGGTTCCACACGTCAAACCCTACGGATTTCGGGTTGGTTTCCGGGTTGGTTTCCCTGTCGCAATGGGATTCCCTTCAAGAGTCCCAACAGGAGCCACCCGGACACCAATGGGTGACACCCTCTTGCTGTTGAAACACTGAGGGTTCCGAAACAGGAGAGGGTTGCAACCAAAGAAAGGGAGACTCATTGTTTCAAGGCTCACCTCGTTTTTGATAAACCTTTTGGTTCGCCCACCAACGTCTGGTAGCCCGACGAAATCCCCACCCCGAGTCGGAAGATCGGACTCCCTTGTTGGCTCGGAGTCCGCGCGCGAGGCCTGGGGCAACCTCGCGTTTCTGCGCGGTTTCTCTGGCCGAGAAATGCAGTTTGCTGAAGCGCAGTTTGGGAAGGCGGTCGAGAAATGCACCGTGTGGCCCTTTGCCAGCCCCCTCCCAACAAGTTGAATCTTGAGTTTTGTCTTTGTGTGTTTGTGTGTTTGTTTGTTTGTTTGTTTGTTTGTTTGTTTGTTTGTTTGTTTGTTTTCTTGCTTGCTTGCTTGCTGGCTGGCTTGCCTGCCTGCCTGCCTGCCTGCCTGGCTTGCTTGCCTGCCTGCCTGCCTGCCTGGCTTGCTTGCCTGCCTGCCTGCCTGCCTTGCTGGCTGGCTGGCTGGCTGGCTTGCCTGCCTGCCTGCCTTGCTTGCTTGCTTGCTTGCCTGCCTGCTTGCCTGCCTGCCTGCTTGCTTGCTTGCTTGCTTGCTTGCTTGCCTGCCTGCCTGCCTGCCTGCCTGCCTGCTTGCTTGCTTGCTTGCTTGCTTGCTTGCTTGCTTGCTTGCTTGCTTGTGTTTGTGTTTTGAGGGTACCCTTGTTGAGGTTGGTTCAAAGGGACATTAAAGAGACACCACCGCCAGTTTTTGTTGATCTCATTTGGACCGACCCATCTCTCATCTGAGGCTGGTTCCTTGCTGACTGGAGACTTGTCTGAGCTCGCCAGATCATTGGACCCCCTTTACGGGGCGGAGGAAAGGCGGGACTGCAACCCAGGTCTCAAAAACGACCCTTCCAGTGTTGATAAAACCTGGGGGGGCTGTGTCACCGGACCGCACAAAGTGGGGATTTTGGGGCTTCTGTTTGGTTTAAGCCACACTGAAAAGGAAGTGAACCCTCAAGTTACAACCTGATCATTTGTCTCGAGGAATCCGCTGAGCCATTGCTTCCTGATGCACTTGTTCGAGCCCATGCTGCAGATGCTTGAGTACTTGGAAAGGCCGGGTCAGTTGCACAAACTTTGATTTGGCTTTACAGGGAAACCAACGGGAAACCAACCATTTGCGGGCAAAAGGCTGGGGCTTGGGTTGGCATAGAGTTTGAGACTTGCCCTTTTGGGGGTCTTTCCGGGTGAGCTGATTTGGCTGTGGCTCAAAACCAATGGCTTCCCATTTTGGGGTAGGTGAAATCACCACCCATTTCAGAACCTATTTTAGTGGGGATTGAATCGGATGTTCACTGGGGTACGATTTGGATTTTGACCCATGTGCCCAAGGTCCAAGAGGCCTCCGCTTCCTGCCGCAGGCACCCCGCCGGCGCTCAGCGGAGCCGCCTCCGCACGTTGAGCAGATGGCTGGGAAAAAGTCCGCGGGCGACCTCCGACTCCGCGCGGAATGAGGTGCCGGTTTGAACTTTTCGATTCGTTAGGTTTGGGTGTGGACTTACTCAGTTTTGTTTGCGGCCGGCAAGCACCTTGGCCTTGTGTGCAAGCTCCGAAACCCTGCAACGCGGGTCGGGCGCTGGATTTTTCTGAGGTGAAAAGAAGGATATCAAGGCGAGCGAGGAGGAAGTGAAGGCCCGGAGATTCCTTTAATGTCGACCCCGGAGCCCTTCCTGTTAATTGGGTGGGGGAAAGTGATGCATCGAGCCTTCTTTTGTGGTCTGCTTTTTTGCTTTGTTGGGTCGCCATCTCGTGGGCGGATTTGGGGAAACCACAGGGACAGCCAACCCAAGAGACGAGCCGCCCATATGGCCATGGGTCAAAAGCCCGTACCTGCAAAATTTGCTAAAATGGGTGGTGAATTCACCTACCCCAAGATGGGAAGCCATTGGTTTTGACCCAGAGCCATAAGTTTTCCAACGGCGAAAGGGACACCACCGGCTCTTGGGCTCGTCCGAGTTGAGACCAAGCCCCGGGACCCCGGACGCGCGGAAGCGCGGAAGCAGGCGTTCAGGGCTTCCCTGTCCAAGCTCGGCCGGGAGCTCAGCGTGTGACTTGGGAATTGGGTTGAAACACCCGGGGACCGGCCCCCCGCAACATACAGGACCCCCCCCCAAAAAGAAAGAAGAAGCGGCTGGTTTTTTGTTTCTTTTTTTCTGGCTCCCCATTGGAACACAACCCCAAAAAGGTGTTCTTTTCTCCCCCAAACACGGCGCACCCCACCCGCCAAAGCTTCAACGTGATCTTCAACCCGAATCAAGAGCCACGGCCAAACTCCATAGATGCAGGGGGACATCGGCACATCGTCTGTATCAACAAGTAGCAACTTTGTCTTTTCAGAGGGGGAGGCCTTTAGCGCATTTTGGAATGGCCAGTGTTGAGGCCCCTTTCATGACAGAAAGTGCCGTGTTGAAAAACAAGCCTGCCCAAGTCGCTCCGCAGCGGTCAGCACTTGGCTCAATTTTTTGTCCCTCCCTTTCGCCTTTTGCGACGATGGTGCGCAGCATGGTCCGGGCACTCAGGAGCTCTGTGTGCGGATGCGCAACCCAAATTTGGCGAAGGCAACAAGAACCAACTCTTGCCACCCATGCCAACTCTTGCCCCTCCCTGGTTTCAAGGTTGTTGCCCTGCCCCACCGCAGCCATGAAGTTGCAACCTGTCTGAGGTTCCACCAACCGGTCAGCCTGCGCCAGGGGTCATTATTCTGACTGTTTCTGGGGGTTATCAAAGTCAGAAAATGGAGCTGTTTCCCTTTAACCCACCAGATCGCGGGGTGACTCCTTTTCTTTGGTGGCTGCCCCACTAAAACTGGTCTTCCCCAAAAAGGGCTCCCCTTCTTTTCCAGGGTCACTGAACTGCGTGGCCAAATCACGGGCCCCGCCAGCGTCCGCGTGCGGCCAACCCGTGCCGAGGCCCTTCCCCTGGCGGCCGCCGGCCTCGCCGCCGTGGCCTTTGTGGGCCCGGTGGCCCGCAGCGCGCCGGCGCCGCGCGTGGCGCTCCGCGGCGCCCGGGAGATGCCGGAGACCCAGGCGCGAGTGGAGGCATAGGTGTCCGTTTTGGTTGGTTTGCTTAAAAAAATAGAGGGCGATTCCTGGTTTAGATGGAGTTTGTTCCAAGGGCCATCTATTTTTCCAAAAGGCCACCTATGCGTGGAGGCCTAAAACCCGGACGCCCGAGCGACCCCAAAGCCTAGATCCCGACCTGTGCAGCATCTCTTGATTTTTTGGGGTGTTTTTTTTCTTGAAAGCTGGCAGGCCTGTGGATCTCCAAATTGCCATTGTGGGTTCCTAAAAGAAGCATCCCAATGGAAGACGGGTGCTGAGCACACCTTGGTTTTCATGGGACCAAAGCGAATGGTCAGAGCTGTTTGTGCTGATGCGGCAGCCACTCTTGTTACTACAGTCCAAGTCCAGAAATGAAGCCTCTGCCATTTTGCTGCTCTGATTTTCCTTGCTGTTGATATTGTTGCATTGTTGCATTGCCAATGCCATTGCAAATGCCATTGCTAATGCCATTGCCAATGCCATTGCTAATGCCATTGCCAATGCCATTGCTAATGCCATTGCTAATGACATTGCTGTTGCCACACTTGGCCACATTGCCGCTATTGCTGCTACATTGCTATCTTATATTTCTATGTATTGTCGTGGAGTTGCTATTTCGTCCTCAGTTTCTGAGCCGACGTGTTTTTTGGCGCGGATCGTGCACGACCGTTGGGGTGCCTCTTTGGGCATAGGCCGAATTGGCCGAGTTGACTGAGGGACTGGCACGGCGGACGTGAGACTTCCAGATGACACGCACGAGTGAGTTGATGAGGTTGTCTGGGTCCCTCAGCAGTGCCCTTTCTCACCCTTTCTTTTTTTGGGGAGGGTTCCCCTAATAAAATAAACTACAGAAAAAAACAAGTTGGTACCCTGATTCTAACCTCTCTACTGGAGGACCTAGTTGTTCTGGCACCAGCGCCACCATCAGTTTTGAGACCATCAGCAATCTTTCTGAACCTGGGTCCAGGCCTAGAAATTATCTCAGCACAAAGGGGAACCTGGGTTCAAGTCTTTTGGGCAATATCCTCCCAACAAGTTTTTTGGGGCATCCCCGCCCCCCCAAGAAAAGCAAGTCTTTTTGAGCCAACCTCCCCCCCAAAAAAGGAAAAGACAAAGAAAGCACAAAGAAAGCAGAAAACAACAACAACAAACAGCAAAACACACACAACAAAAAGACGAAGACGCAAATTTAAGTCAACCCAAACCCAGCCTCCTGTTCTAGGCGCCCGCGTCCCCGCGTCGCCCGCTTCGCAGGACGGTGAGCAGAGCCCGCTCCGCGTGGGGGGGGCCCTGCTGTCCATGATGGCGGCCTTTGCGCTGGCGCTGCTGCCGGTGCAGGCAGCAAAACGGGGGAGACACAGACAGGTCACAGCGGGCGTGAGAGGATGACACGGTCGCAGCTGGAGGATGTGCTTTTGGAGTTGTTTCAAAGGGAAGCCCAAAGCTTTGAAAGGCAAAGCCAAAGCCGTGAGGGGTATCCTTTTCGAAGAACTGCAGTGAGGTGAAACTCTGAGGCTTGGACCAATCAACTTGTAACCTTTGGTTCGACCTGGTTTCGATGCTTCTCTTTAGAGCCAGCCAACAAAACAGGGTACCTAGGTTACCCATTTGGTTTATATAGGTGTGTGTGTGTGTGTCACATACATACATACATACATACATACATACATACATACATACATACATACATACATACATACATACATACATAATTACGTTACACTACAGTACATTACTTCACAGCACCTTACATTACGGGACATGACATTACATACAGTACATGCATTACATGCACTACATGAGTCTACATGCAATACATGCACTAAATGCAGTACTACATTACACACATTACACACATTACACACATTACACACATTACACACATTACTTCACAGCACATTACATTACACACAGTACACACAGTACACACAGTACACACAGTACACACAGTACACACAGTACACGCAGTACACGCAGTACACACGGTACACACAGTACACACAGTACACACAGTACACACAGTACACACAGTACACACAGTACACACAGTACACACAGTACACACGTTACACTACACTACATATACTACATACACTACACACATTTACAGGCGCTACATACAATACATGCATTGCATACAATACAACACAATACAGTACAGTGCAGTTCAGTACGGTATAATACAATACAATAGAATAGACTAGACTAGACTAGAATAGAATACAATACAACACAACACATGCATGCATTTGTGTGTGTGTACGTTTTGTGAGGGCACCCTTTTTCCAAAAAGGAGACTTAGCCATTTTTGTGGGTCCAAATTCCTATAGTACTAACCCGTTTGGGCTCAGAGTCTTCTTCACGAGAACGAAGCGCTGCCCAAGAAGCATGGAGCTTTCCTCGTCAGGACACCAGTTTTTTGTTTTGGTGCCTGTGCACCTCCATGGGACGCCAGCAAAAAGGGCACTGAGCAAACAAGCAGACAGGTTTGGGTGAGCGAAGCTGCAGGGAAACTTGTTGCAAGCCCACAAATGGTCTTTTGTTTTTTCGACCTCTATGTTTGTGTGTGCTCGCGAGCCTTGCTTGGAGCACCCCGTTCTGCAAGAATACAAAGGGCAAGCCTTCTGTCAAACTCTGTCGAACAGTTCAGCCGAGTTATCAGCTTTGCCTGGACTTTGCACGGAAGGACCTTGCGGGACCTTGACTCCACATGTGGGCCCCTTATTTTGACACGCACACGCACACACACAGCCCCTCTCTCTCTCACACACACATATGACAGCATGTAAAAAACAAACACTGTGTATGGCATGTTGTCTGTTAGGCCTTAACCCGCAGGCCTTGAGTCAGATGCGCTCACGCAGGAAAACAGGGCACAGCGGCCTTTAGAGTTTCCACCCACAGTTCGCGCTTCCTGGCCACGGGCCAGGCGCTACTTCGCCAAGACCGTCGTTCTGGACATTTGTTCATTAGCCATGGAGCCCAACCACTTGGCGGGAGGTGGATCCCGGAATGCCAGCTACGAAGTGGTGCGTTCCAACACCCAGGACTTTGCACCTCAACTAGGTCAACTTCATCGCACGGGCGCAGTGCCACCCAAACTTTCTAAGAGGCGCTGGTTTGGGTGCAGCACCCTCTGATCGAGGAGTTGGATTGGGTGCAGCACCTTCTGGACCCCGTGGAGGAATTGGTTCGGGGCCACAACCTGGAGTGAACGCAGTCAGATTCGGATCAAGGCGGGTGCTTGAGATGGGAAAGGCACCGCTCTGGACTACGCCAAGGACCAAAACATCGCCTAAGCACTGATACGCCGGCGCTGGTTTTGTTGAACGACGAGTTTGGCAAGAGGCGGATTTTTCCTTCAGCGTCACGACGCAGGACTACATCCAAGGTCCCACGAAGCTAGACTCCTCTTCGCAGAGGAAAGGCGGGGTAGCCATGGAAGAGTAGGTGGATGACGGAGCCACTTCTGTTTTCCCAGTAAAGCCCAAGGCATCGCCTGGAGATTGAGGACAGTGGAGGACTGCAAGGGATTTGGTGATCGCTGCGGAGAACCCCACCTTTCAGGACCCGAACATGATCGCGGTCATCGATGCCAAGTCGGGCCTTCGACTTGCTCAAAAACGAGCAAGCGCAGGGCGAAGACGATCAGGCCACCCTCGAGGTTGCGCTGACAAAAGAATCGCTAGCAAAGTGATGGGTCCCTCGTAATGAAAATCCAGCTGACATGACAACAGTTAGCAGGGCGCACGAGCTGCTTTTGACCACCCATGCGTGGCGCTTGCAGGAGGAAGAAGTCTTGTCCCAAGGACGGCTGACACATGTAAACCAGTGTGGATTTGGCATGTTGTCTGTTAGGCCACTGTTTGGCCTGACCCGCAGGCTTTGAGTCAGAACCGCTCACGCAAGAAAACAAGGCGTAGCGGCCTTTAGAGTTTCCACCCACATGTGCTCCTCTGAACCCACTTGTAGAAGGCTTGCTCGCAAAAAATCAGGGAACTCCAAGAGCTTCTTCAGAAGGAGCCCGAAATTAAGGCATGGGTTCCCTCCTCTACAAAAGAGGACTCTCCCTGTGGGCGACGGAGGTTTTGGTTCCCGCCAGGAGGCCCAGGCCGCGAAGTCCGGCGGGCGCATCGGCGGCTCGGCCAGCGCCGCGCGGGCCCGGCCGCCGCCGGCACGGGCGCCGGCCGCCGCCTCCAGCAGCAGGACGTAGCCGTGGGTCGATTCGAGGAGGCCCAATGATGAACGATGAACCGCTTTGGGCGATTTTGCGGCTGTTTAATGAGAAGCGCCACGTACTAGTTACTAATTGCTTCTCTTGGGGTGGTTGATTCCCCCTGCTTTTCAACCATCGTTCGTTTCAGAAACCAACCGTTTTTCCTGGGTTTCTGGGACTTTCTACAACGAAAAGCACCAAATCCTAGAGTTGGCGCGTTGACCACGGATTCGCCCTGGCAGTTGAGGGGGGAAAGAAACGGGAATGAACACATGGCTGAAGATTCTGTTTGCTGATTACCAGCAAGTCCCGACCCTCCAACGGGGCCCAATGAACTTGGTGGTTTTGTGTAGGGAATTGACAGGGGATCCTCCTAAGAAACCCAACGGGGCGGGGTTTTCCTGAGCGGTAGGACTACAGTGATCAACAAGACCACGGTGATTGCCCCGCCGCCGGTCATGGCCCCTGCGCCCGTGGCTATCGGCATGGCCCCGGTCGTGGCCCCAAGCCTTTCCAGACTTGTGGTTCTGTCAGCGCGTCATTTTTAAGGTTGCAACCCCTAAAACGGCTTCAGTTTTCTTTTTGGTTTTGCTTGAAAGCCACCAAAAAAGGGTACCCAAGCAAAGCCAGATTTATGTCTCAAGGGAATCTGTCGAAATCGCACAAAGGTCGATTCCCGCAACATGGTTGGTTTCCCTCCGCGCAAACGAGGTGGTCGTCGCGCCTGCGCCGAGCCTCGGCGATGTGGTGGTCGGCAGCGTCATCGGCGGCGCGATCAACAACGCCATGTACGGAGGCGCGGCTCCGGCGACTTCCGCCGGCGCTGGGTGGCTTTGAGCAGAAAATCACGAAGCATTTTTTTTAAAGGAAAACCTGCAACATGGATGGTTCTCCTTTTGGTTTCCCTTTAAACTGCAAACAAAAAGGTACAATCAAGAACAGACACTTCCATCTCCCCCAAACATGTTGTTTCCTCTTGGTTTCTTCTGAGAAATAGATTATTTAGGTAATTTTGATGATGCCCCTTTAGTAGACTCAGTTGAGCTGCGTCCAAACCCTTGTTTTTGGGTTATTTTAGCAGGTGATTCTACTTTTGGATTCTACTTTCGGATTCAACTAGGAGTATAGTGAGGCCTTTACAAACATTTTGCCATGTCACTGGAAACCCATGGGTTTTGGACATTTGGACGCACCTCACAAAGCCGGGGGGATACCTATCGCATATTGACCCCCCCCCCCCCCCCCAAAGGACTGTGATTTCGATCAGAACCCCCCGTAAACAATGACTGGGGAACATAAGACATGTATTTGGTGGTCTCAGCCGACCTGACTCTTGAATGGCACAACCCCTGAGCACCAACCAGTGGTAAAGAACAATCAGCCGGCTTCCGCTTTTTTTTAAAAAAAATCCCGGGGCCACCTCCCCGGACTTGCCTGAGCCCTTTGACTCCCCCGGAGTCCAACGACTGGGGCAGGCCACCACAGCAGCGGGCCCAGCACTTCCGACAGGATGCTGGAGAACCAGCAGCGCCAGGACTCCACGTCTTTGGGTCCAAATCTTCTGCAAAGGGGTCTTGGTTGTGACTCAGGTGCTTTTCTTTGAGACGCTGCGAGCTTTTCTCCTGTGGAAAGCTCTTTGTAGAGTCGATTTGCCCTCAGGCCAACGAGGGCTTCTTGGGTCCTTGCTTGCCTTGGTGGGCTCCGCGGTTTTCCGCGTAGGACGAGCGTCAGATGGACAAGCAGTCGATGGAGATCGAGCAGCTGAAGTCGGAGCTGGCGAACCTGAAGAAGTGAGGCGATCGGATGCGGCGATCGGCGGAGAGGCCATTGAGAGGCCACGTTGGCCCCAGTTTTCCACCGGCCTTTCGGATTTTGTGCCGCGTTTGCAAGCGGTTTTGGACTTACAAGCGAGCAAGCCATGTGGCAACCAGTTTGGAAGTTTCCAGACTCTGCGGAAGGGTCTGGAGGACTGCGCTGTCTGTTAAGTCCTCCAGAGCGCTTCACAGGTTCCCGTTGCAACGGATCTTGCCGTTTTTTCCGAAATCGTGGTTGACATTGTTCCCATTCAGGTTGCATTCAAAGGCAAGACCTTGAAAGTGCCAGGAATGGCACGCCAATCAGCTCCCGGATCATCAATTGACCGAGGGGTTCCTGACAGAGCGCACGCCGGGAAATGTAAGCTTAGGAAATCAAAGCATGCTCAGTGATGCCTCTGCGAGAAAAACGCCTGCACCAGTTCGGATGGCTGGATAAATCCCCATGAATAGAAGGGCACACCACCTACCAATGCATGCAGGATTTTGTCCATTGACAATAGGGACCCTCTTTGGCTCAATTTTGAAGTGAAGCCACACGAAGCCAGGCATTCGCAATAACGAAAATTGACACATTCTCAATCCGCTCCCTTTCTTAAATGGCTTCCCTTGCATTTTGGGACTACACTCTAGTGAAATTACCCGGCAATTTCCAAACTAGCCAGGTTTCATGGGAACATATTCCCCAGGCATCCTGTGCGATCCCTTTGTTGTGATCCCAGCAAAAAGCAGAACGAAAAGCCCATGTCAAATGGCCATATCCCTGGGGGTATCTCCTGCATGTCTGCAAAGCAACGTTTTGGCACCACACGCCCAAAGCACCAAAAAGGTGACGTGTATGTCAACGATGCCTTCGGCACGGCGCACAGGGCGCACTCGCGGCGCGCTCAGCGCTTTTGTTTTGGAGCTCCTAGCGTGGCCAGCAGATTGCAACTTTGGCAGGGGAAATCCAACCCCTGCTGTGCTTGGAGTAGCATTTTCAGGTTAAAGATATTTTCAAGGGCAGCCAAGAGGCGAGAGCCATGGGAGAGTTGCCGATGTGGGAAACACCGAAAAATAATAGTACAATATTATTAAACTTTCTCGTAAGTTTGCGTGAATATTAAGACATACATGTACAAGGGATGGCAAGACATGTCACTGTCCGGTTTCCCAACTGGAACTCCATCCAGGTCCATGGTGGGCTGCGACCTGCCCGAGAAGGCGCTGAGTCGGGCTTTTTTGTTTCACCCGAAAAGGGGAGGGGCTTCAGGCACGCTTTGGCGATGGTTTTGGGCCGCATTTGTTCTGTTCTTCCTGCTTTTGGCGAGGCATCAGGCCCAAATGAGAGTTTGATATTTGACGGGAGACGAAAGGACGCCAATCATGTTCGGGGAGACCCACTTTTAGCTTTTTTAAAGGACAACAAACAGGAGCCGATCATGTTTGGGCACCTCATTACTTCTTTGAGAGACCTTCCGAACTCGACGACCTCAATCATCACCGAAAGTCAAACAACACGGCAGGTGGCCGGTCTGCTGATCGAGAAGGAGCTGAAAGCCTTCTCTCAGGTGGTGCCAGGGGACCCCAGTGCGAAGCGTTCGAAGGAGGAGGGTGTCCCTTTACGTTTCGGGGTCCTCAAAAGGAACGTTTTGTGAAAAACGGACCATGGCTATCCGATTTCTCATACGGAATCACATGAAGGAACAGAGTGTTCGTTTGTTGCCACTCTTCTGTTTTTTCCGGACCCTCCAAGCCTGTTGCTTTTGGAGCCCCGTTTTAGAGGGGATACCCCCTATGGCAAGACTAGGACGGTTTTAGTGGATCAGAGGGTACTTTGGAGGATATCGCGAGCCAGTGGGACAGGCCGGCGCTAAAGCTTTCGCCGGCCCAAGGGCCAGCCCAGCACGCCCGCTCGTGGCCATCGTGGGTGGGGCAAAGATCAACGACAAGCCCGGGCCGCAGTTGGCGGTTTTCTTGTGTCCTTTGTGGGGGGGGGGAGTGAGTTGAAGGGAAACCAAAGATGAACATGCCTGCCTTTGTCTTTAAAAGATAGGCAAACCTACTCATATGGGTATTTGTTCAGGGTACCCTTTTCGAGGTGGGCTTTAAGGGGGCATCAAAAGGAGCACCACCATTTCGGAGCCGGGGGGTTCCCCATATTTGGAGGAGCCATGCCTGCGCGAGCCTCGCACGCGCGGACAGGATCAAGCTCATCGAGAACTTGATCGACAAGGCGGATGGCATCATCATCTGCGGCGGCATGGCCTACACCTTCCTGAAGCCGCTTGGCGCGCAGTTTTCGGAGTCGGGGTATCAGAATCGGTTTCGGGGTTTCGGTTTCGGCCCCTGGGGTCCCAGCTAAAATGTTTTTGTTTGTTTTTTTTGTTTTTTTTTTCCTCCCCAATGTTGGTGACTCGAGTAGGGCTCATCTTGGACTTTTCTCGATTTTTTGGAGTTTGGTCTTGTTTTTTTTTTTGTTGGTCGTGTGTCCCTTTTCCCACGACGGGTGTTTGACTATGAACACAGGATCCAAGCAACTCACGGCAAGTTCCGCGAAGTCCTGCGTGTTTCGATTCGACTCCAGTCTCTCGGGGCAGCCTGGCGGTGTCTCTTCGAAGCGCGCGCTAATCGAAGCCAAGACAAAACGCACCGCCGGTGGGGGGTTTCCTCGCATTTGAAACTGGGGTGATTCGAACCTCCCTCCTTTTGGGCCTTGCTTCTTTTTCACCGTTACACTGGGTGCCCCGTCACCACGACTAGGGCACTCAGAAGACAAGGATTTGAGAACTGCAGGCCTTGATGAGTGAGTTTCCCTTCGGTGAGGGCGCAAAAAGAACTTTCAGGTTCCAACCGACGGTTCCACCGAGCCCGTGCGACCCATTTAACAGGCCACAAGCAACCCGCAAGTATCACGCTGCTCGCCAAGGGTGTGCTTCGGCATGAAGATCGGCCTGGGCCTTGGAGCAGCTTGAGGTGAAGGGGGACCCTTCCCCTTGCCATGGGTGCGGATATCCAGCCTTTGCATTCTTCATTTTTTTGGGGGTAGACCTCGTCACCAGTTGATTGTGACTCACCCCAGAGGGCCCTTTGGAAGGTAAACCACAATTTCCGGATGTCAATAGTGGTTCGCACTTTGGCGGGGCGCTGTTTTGGGGAGGGCCGTCTGTTTTGTGGCAGTTCTGACGGACCGGGCCCTGAGTTGTTTTTTCTTCTTCTCCTAGGGTTGGCGGGCTGGGTCGTGGAAGGGTCCCCGGTCGACGGACCAACGGGAAAGCCAGCAATTTGTCCCTGATCTTTGAGACAAACCCGAATGAGACTTTTTCCCTTCAAGCAAACCTAAATGGGTACAACCAGCAAAACACGCCCATGTTCACACACACACACACACACGATGCTAAGTTTTTCTCAGCCAAGGCAGCAGCCTCTTTGACAAGAAGGGCCGCCGCCTCACTTCGGCCTCTCTCAACCGGGTTGAAAGGAGTACCCTGCTATCAACTAACGTGGAACCTGACTCGTGAGGGAGTCTTTGCTTGGAAATCGCTCGCTAAGTGGGTCCGAGTATCTGGGGGCTTTGGCCGACATGGTGGTTTTTTGTTTTCTCCCAGCAAAGCCTGGGAGCTTTCGCGAGGTGCATTTGTTTGCCCCTTCCCCTTGAGCCAGCTTCTTCTAGGTCCCCCAGTAGTGTCCTTTTGCCCCTTGTTTGGGGGGGGGATCCCCTTGTAAACTAGACTACATAAAAAGTTTGTACCCTTATTCTAAGTCCTCTCTACTGGAGGACCTAGTCTTGCATCTTGCCATGTTCAGGGTTGTTCAAATCGTCGGCTCAGTGAGGCGCTGACATGGTGCAGGGCATGCTGGACAAGGCCAAGGAGAAGGGCTGTGAGGCGCGAACCGAAAGTCTTTTTTTTTTGTAGCAAAATAATGCGAGCGAGAGTTTGGTTTCTTTTCATGGGGCCCATGACGTCGGGGAGTCAAACTACTGGGGGACGTTAGGTCAATTCGAAGGGGCCAGGCGGGATCCAAGTCTTGTTTTTCAGGTTTTGGGGTGTACAGATTGCGGATAGATGTGGGAAGGTCATGATAAGGATTTGTTAGTGATCATGACCATTGTTGTCAATATATCCTGATTTGTACATGTTCAATTTTGTCAGCGGCAAGAGGACTCACTAGTGTCCGTATGTCCTTTGTGAGTTTTGGCCGTACATGTTGGCCGTTCATAGAAAGTTTGGAGGTGCCAAAATCAGCCTGCGAAGCTTTTTTGGCAACAACAACATTGCTTGCCAATGGTTATAATTTGGGAGTGCCCTCGCAGCCTTGTGAGTGGGGAGCTCAAATGACTCATGGAATGCCGAAGGGTGACGTGGATTGTTAGCCCCGAGGTGACTCTGCCGGTGGACTGGCTGTGCGGCAAGGAATTCAAGAATGACCAGGAAGGGAGAGCGGGGAGAGTCGTGCCTTTGGGCTTCTTTGATTGTGTGGGTGTATCTTTTTTAGGGGAACCCCCCTTGGAACCAACCCCCCGGAAGAGGTACCAACTCCAAAAAAGACAACCATGTGTCTCAAACAGACCCAAAGAAGGTGCCCTTTAGTTTCGCGTTACAACCCAAAAAGGGGCCAGCGTGGCTGGGTTCACAAGCGCAACATGAAGCCACAAGAGGTGGAGCTCTTGGTTTTGCGAGGGCCGGAATAATTGGTTTTGGCTTGTGGGGCATGTTAAAAAAACCAAGTTGCGTCGGACAATGGTGTGTGTGTGTGTGTAAAAGGACAATGCCCCCGTTTGCGGTGCACGCGCTCGGCCACCATAGGAGACCAAGCTTGTCACGAAGGAGGAGGGCATCCCCGATGGCTGGGAAGGTGCGATGCTGCTTGTGGGACGAATCAACTGCCAGTGGTATGGCCATTCCCACCTCGAAGATATGGCTGTGGCTCAAAAAACCGGTACCAAGATGGAACTTTGGTAAGTGGAAACATGGACCAAAACCTGCATAACCCTAGCTCTTTAATTTTGAGCCATGCCCATATGCACCCGAAATTGGCTCGAGGCATGGATTGCGGACCGAAGAGCGCACTCCTTAGATGCACTCGGATGCATCCCACCCCTTTTTATCGCACCTCCAGTTTTGGCCTAGTTTAGTCTTCCTAAAGGATCTTTGGGGGGCGCTTTGGGCCGGAGTTGTGCCAGACCATACCCCTCAAATTCCAGCGGGGGGTTCACTTCATGATGACAGGCTCCACTTCAGTCCTTTGGTCTTCTTTCTCCAGCAACAGCCACCTCTTTCCCCCGTTTCTGGGGGTTATCAAAGTCAGACAATGGGGTTGTTTCCCTTTAACCCACCTCTTGGGGGGTGACTTTGATCATGGTAAAATAGCGAGGCCAGTCTTTCGAGGCGTATCTGTACCGGGTCGCCCAAAGCTGGGAGACCTTGGCTCGCAGCTTGGCTGAGGCATGGAGCTCTTTGCCACGAAAGTGAAGGAAGCCAAGACGGTGCCCGGCCCGGTCGAAGGGGGGGGGCGAGGAAAGCCTGGGTAAGCGCTCAAAATGGGGCTTCCGTTTGCTTAAGAATATGATTTATTCTATTGTTGGTTTTAAAGGGAAGCTATCACTACTGGACATAGTTTCTCATTTTTCCCGGACGACTTCAGCAAATGGAGGCCTAAGATGGTTGAGGTTTGCTTTGGATTGCCTTGAAACACCAACCAAAACTGGGTCCACAACTTTTTGAGAAGGTGTCAAAGTAGCCCATATGGTTTATTCGGGTGCGGGGACATGGGGGACGAGCCCTATATGTTGCCGCAAAATCCGAGCTAGGCTCAGGGAACAACTCACGCAGAGCATGGCTCACAAGGGTTTGAAGGTCGTGTTGTTGTTCCAGGAAGGCGGCATAAAGGCCGACTGTTTTTTTTGTTTGTATTTCTCTTTTTTTGGAGTGGGTGGGGGGTTGTTTCGAATGGGAGGCCACCGCCATAGCCACTTGCGGTGGGTGTTAACCACTCTCAGGATAGATCATTGAGAGCATTCCTACGCAAGGAGACGTTTTCCAGCAGTCTGCTCTTTTCCATTTTTTTGAGGATTCACCTGGATTTCCTATCCAAACAGGGGGGGGGGGGGGGGGGGGGGGGGGGTCGGCCTCGCCGAGGTTGTTTGGAACGGCCCCGCTGGCGTCTTCGAGTTCGACAACTTCTCCAAGGGCACCAAGGCCGGTTTCGGCGTCGCAGGAGTCCAAACCGCTCCGATTTCGAGGCCATTAAACGGGGGGCCTCTCAAATGTCTTGGTATTTAACTTGCTGGTTCTCAGGGAATGAGATGGAATGACCCCAAGAAAAACCATCAAACCTTCTCAGGGAATGACATGGAATGACCCCAAGAACCATCAAACCATCTTCGATGAGGTTTCTTTTCACGCCTCCCCAAACGGTTCGTTCCCAGCACTCGTTGCAACGGGACTCCCAGGCGTTGCTGGAGGCCGTCGCGGCTCTGCACGCCTCAGGCGGAAGGGAACCCGGGAGGTGCAGTGGGTTCCCAGTTCCGGGGTCACCAAGGCGTTCCCTTGAAAAAGCCAAAGGAACATGGCTGGTTGGCTGAAAATGGTGGGAGCTTTCTTTTGGGTGCCTCCAAACGATGGCTTTGAAAAGACGGGGTGCGCAACTATGAACCGGCCGAATCGAGTTATTTGGGGGGAGGGGATCGAGGCTTTAAGCCGAGTTTCTTGGGGTGAGGGGAAGAAGTTGTCCTCAAGCCTACCGTTTGCTTTTTGCAGGTATATGTTGACAAAATTGGGCTTAGGAGACCCTCCCCCCTCCAAAATATATTTCGGTGTTCCTTTTAGTTCCCTTAAAGCACAATCCAAAAAGGGCACCAACAACACAAAGCTTCAGTTTGAAATCTTCTGCTTGGCACCTTTTTGGCGAAAGCATTTTTTTGGTACCTAACTGTATTTGGTTTCCCTCCGGTCAAAGGTATCTCCAAAACAACCAAGTGAGTCCTCAATGAGGTCTTCGGCGTTTCCTTCCAAACGCGATGCCCTGTTGGCTTCCGGTTTCCTGTCGGCTTCCCGTTCAAAGCGAGGCACCTGCTTTTTCCTGGTTTCTTGGGTTGCCTGTTACGGCTTATCGGCAAGGCGGCGTGGGCATCATCGGGGGCGGCGACTCGGCCACCGCGGCCGCCAAGTGGGGCATGGAGGCGGCGGACTTGGTTTCCCGGGCTTGGTCTGGGCTGGTCACCCTGGTGGGAGTTCCTCTCATTTGGCTATGGGTCGAAATCCAACCACCAGGGACCGCAGGTTTTAGTTTTGGGTTCCATTTACTGTATTAAGGTTCTTTGTGTACCTATTTTTGACCCACACCCATGATTAGAGCCCTGGTTCCAGAAGGACACCATACCCATCTGGCCATCTGGCTATGGCGCCAGGGAGCTCCATGTTTTTGTCTGCTTTTCCATTTACCGATCGGGGTGCCCTTTGGCTTTTGAGCCACACCCATATATGGGTGTGTCCTTTGTTTTTTGGGGCTTCCACAAATGTGGGTGTTCCTTTTGGTTTCGCTCAGAACCACACCAAAAAAGGGGGTTCCCCCCACGAAAAAAGAAAGAAACAGAGACACCACACAGTCTCAATATGGGAAACTCCTTTTGAATGGTGATTTAAAGGAAGCCAACAGGAAACCTCAAGAAGCGCTGGAATTTCAGCATTCAGAAGCTAGCAAAGGGTCCGCCCCCCCATTTTTGAGACACACCCAAATAGTTGTTTTTCTTTTTTTGTGGGGGGGGTCCAACCATTTTTGAGAGACACCCAATTCTGTTTGATGGTGCCGCTGTTTTGTTTTGGAACGGGGTTCGACTAACCTAAACAATGTGAGCCATTCCAACTCATTCCCTGCCTATGCGAGTTTTGAGACACACCCAAACAATGCGAACCATGTTATTGTGGATTTCCCAGAGTTTTGGGAACCAACCTAGGGATTCCCGTACAGGAAGTCTCTGTCTTGTTTTTGGGAGAACGTTTTTGGTTCGGGAACCCAAAAGGACACCCCACCATTTTGTGTGTTTTGTTTTTTTTTTTGGGGGGGGGGTCTATCTCACCATGGTTTTTTTTTGGGGGGGGGTCCAACAGAGAGTGACTAGCATCTGGACTCCCGCCTCACGTCCAAGTGCCTGACCTGAATAAGACGGCGAGAGGTTCGTTTGGCTGGAAGGACAAGGTCTCCTTCGTGTCCACCGGCGGCGGCGCCTCGCTGGAGCTCCTGGAGGGCAAGGTCTTGCCCGGCATCGCCGGGGCGCCCCAGAGCGAGCGAGGGCGGGTGGGCGGGCGCGTCGACGTGTTTTTGTTGTTCTTCTTCTTTGTTTCTTTTCTTTTGGTTTGATTGTTTGTTTGTTTGTTGCTTCTCTTTTTTTTTGTGTGTGTGTGTGTGTGCTTTTTTGTTTTGTGGGGGGGGGTCTCTTGGAAGCCCCTCCCATATCCGAGCCTCGAGCCCCTCCAAAAGTGGCAGTTTCAAGGGAACCGCCAGTGAATTCATCAACTTTTGAATTGGGAAATCTAATGACCCCTGTTGTGTTGATTTCAAAGGGGAACCAAGGGGAACTCACATCTTTTCGGGGGTCCCCTACTTTCAGACAAAACCAAGTGGGTGGCTTGTCTTTTGTTCGGTACCCCACCAAAATGGTCACCAGGTGAAGGACACCCTGGTGCCCTGGTGAACGACCAGCTGGGTGTCTTTTTAATTCGGTTGGACCCCCGAAACCAGGTGGTCAATTGAAATTGCTCCAAGCCCCCAACGGGGTAGTCCATTTTTGTGGCTTCCTTTTTTTCAGCCCCAAAGCTGGGAGGGATGTCCTTTTGGTTTCCTTTTAAGACCAAACAAGGGGACCCTCAAAAGGAGTTACACGCTTAAATAGGGCCATCCTGGGTGAACCACTCTTAAGCCAGAACCAAGTTTGAAATTGGCCTAACAAGTTTCCCTATAGCAAATCCAAATCATTAATTCTTGGTTGGAGTTAGTTAACCAGGTTACAATTGTGATTAAGAACTGGCTAATGTTGTAGGGTGCGCACCCGAACCAGCAATCTCCGTGGGCTTAAAGCCAAATCGAAGGGCTATGTGCCTTCCAAGCTGCGGCTGTGAAATTTGTTCCGCAAACTTGGCAAGCGCGGTGTGGGCTTTGGGAGAACCTGGGGTGATCAAGGTGCGAGGCAGCTTGTTTTTACCTGCCGTTGTGGGCAGGTTTCCGCTATCCGAGCCCAGGAAAAAACACCGGCCCCGGGAAGCCAGAACCTCTGCAAGCATGGCTGCAGTTTGCGGCACAACTTGCACATGAAGACATGTCAGCTGACCACCTAGGGAGAGGGTTCCCCTACTAAAATGACTACAGAAAGAAGTTGGTACCAACTTATTCTAACCTCCAAATCTGGAGGACCTAGCCACAAGCCACGTCTCCCCTCGCGATGGCCAGGCCGCGCTGGCAGATGCGCCGGCAAAGTGGGAGGCCGTTGGATGGTTGGCCCATGGCAGATGGCGTTTGGGTGGGGGAAAATTAGATTAAGCCAGGGTTTGGACCGGTTTTGGCCTTTCCATCTGCCGCAACCCAGTTTGGGGTTACTCTAGTTATTTTTGACCCACAGCCTTTTGGGCTTGCGGACATGGTGGACGAGCTGTGACAAGCGGGGACGAGCGCTAAAGACTCCCACCTGGAAATAAGTGATTTTGACCCTGGAGTGGATGAGTGGCCAAAGGGAAGCGTTGCTGAGTGGCGGAACAAAAAGACGCGCAAGTGCCTTGCAGGGCACCGTCACTGGCAAATACCAGTGGGACGACTCGAAGAAGTCCAACGCTGATGCAGACAAGGCCGTAACCAGCGGGGGGGAGAGAGAGAGAGAGTGTGTGCAAGCTTTTAGTTACTAGTTGTTGCATGCGTGTTCATTTGTTTGAAGGTTGAGTTTGTTTGAATTTGTGTTTTTTTTGTTTTTGTGTGTTTGCCTTCTTGGATTGAACATGTTTTATTATTATTTTGTTTGGCTTGTAATGCTTTCCCCCCCCGGATTTTTTCAAGTTTGAATTTGTTTCCTTTTGCTTTTTAACTGTTGGCGTTTGCTTGTTTCATTTTGTTTGATTCTGGTCGAATTGGTTTGTTTGCTCGGTGTGTGTGTTGTTTGTTTCGTGTCGTGTCGTGTAGTGTAGAAAACATGTTTGCTTGCTTGTTTACTTGCTTGTTTGCTGGTTTGGTTTGTTTGTCTGCTAGTTGTCATTGGTTTGGTTTAGTTTAGCTTTGTTTGATTTGGCTTGGCTTGGCTTGGCTTGATTGCTTGGTTTGTTTGTTTGTTTGTTTGTTTGTTTGGTTAATGTTGACCCAGGATGAATAACCCCGTCCATTATTAGGGGGGTGTTTCCTCCAAAAGTGGTCTGACTCCCCAAGAGGGGACACCCCCCGATCAAAATCAACCAGGGGGTCTACTTAGATCCGGGGCACCCATTAGTGTTTATTTAGTTCTTTGTTTCCTGGTGTGGTTGTTTGTTTGGTTTTGTTTGTTGCTTTTTGTCTTTTTGGTGTGGTTGTTTGTTTGGTTTAGTTTAGTTTAGTTTGTTTGTTTTATGTGTTTCTCCTTTTGGTTAGTGAGCTTCTTCGTTTTTCCGCGCTTCGTTTCGAGTTTCGAGTGGAGCTCAGGACATGGGCAGCGCGGGGGACGCCATCACGAAATACAGCTGGGGAGATGGCAAGAAGGCGGCCAGGGCACCCCAGCCGGCCTTAAAGGGGGGGAAAAGCACGCGGGGTTCGGTGTTTTTTTTTCTTCCCTTTTTTGGCACATGGCTCCAAAAAAAATGTGGCTATGGTTGTCAAAAGGAAAAAATATAGGTAGGAGGCCTGCTGGGCTAATAAAAATTATATTGTTTTTTCAATGAAATTTATATTATAAATTCGAATTTGAATAGAATTCTAGTAGAATTTGTTCCTTATTAATTCTATTTAAATTCTATATAAAGTCTAATTAAAAATTGGTTTTCCAAAGAAATTCATATTTAAAATTCGAATTTGAATTGAATTATAATTAAAATCTTTCCTTATTGAACTCTATTTAAATTTATTTAAAATCCAATATAATTTTGTTTTTCAAAGAAATTTTTATTATAAATTCGAATTTGAATAGAATTCTAATTGAATTATTTCCTTATTAAATTCTATTTAAATTCTATATAAAATCTAATTAAAAATGGGTTTTCCAAAGAAATTCATATTTAAAAATCGAATTTAAATAGAATTCTAATAGAATTCTTTCCTTATTAAATTCTATTTGAATTCTATATAAAATCTAATTAAAATTGGTTTTCCAAAGAAATTCATATTTAAAATTCGAATTTGAATAGAATTATAATTAAAATCTTTCCTTATTGAATTCTATTTAAATTTATTTAAAATCCAATCGAAATTTGTTTTTCAAAGAAATTTATATTTTAAGTTCGAATTTCAATAGAATCTAATTGAATTATTTCCTTACTAAATTCTATTTAATTTCTAAATAAAATCTAATTAAAATTAGTTTTCCAAAGAAATTCATATTTTAAATTCGAATTTGAATAGAATTCTAATAGAATTATTTCCTTATTAAATTCTATTTAAATTCTATTTAAAATCTAATTAAAATAATTAAAATTGGTTTTCTAAAGAAATTTTATTTTAAATTCGATTTTGAATAAAATGTTAATTGAATTTCTTTTTATGAACTTTATTTAAATTTTATTTAAAATCGAATTAAAATTGGTTTGAACAAAAAATCATATTTTAATGCGAATTTGAAAAGCATTTTAATTGAATTGGTTCCTTATTTAAATTCTATTTAAATT
The DNA here is from genome assembly GCA_963377175.1 of Effrenium voratum. Lineage (NCBI taxonomy): Eukaryota > Dinophyceae > Suessiales > Symbiodiniaceae > Effrenium > Effrenium voratum. The sequence continues at coordinate 246,598 of CAUJNA010003430.1, forward strand.
CTCTATAAATCTAATTAAAATTGAATTTCTAAAAACATTTCTGGTGGCTGCGTTGCACTCCTGGCAGACTACTGGGAAGTCGGAGGCACGTTGACCAGATCTCCAAAGTCCGACTTTCCCAGCGGTTTGGAGCTGGCACGTGAACCCTTCACCTTGCGACTGGCCTCGACCAAGCACACGGCCATGACTGCAGCTCACGAGCAAGACCTGAGAGAAATTGCGAAGAAGCTGAGGACTTTTTTACAAGAGTCTGGTGTGACTGGACACCCTCTTCTTGGCGCGCCAAGCGACGCTTCGCAGCAGGCCTTGCAACTGGCAAAGAAGGAGAGGTTTGCAACTGGAGAGCAGCTGGCAGCAGCCATAAGCTTTTGCTGCCCAGCGGAAGATTGGCAGCTCTTTGTGTGCAGGTACGGCCTGAAGATTCCTGCCAAGCCCTTTTATGCAAAACTATGTAGGATGCGGGAGACATTGACTGAAGAGTTGGGGGAGTTGCGGGCCAAGACTGCATGGGATTTTGGCACACAAAGCACTCTGTCCGGAAAGATTTGCCTAGTGGCTCCAAGCCTCACCAAGTTCCTGCCTTTTGTTGACGCAAGGAAGATCTACAGGTATTCCCTCTTTGGCGCCCAGGGCTGTGGCTCTGGAGGTGTGGAAACGGCGGGGGCTGACGCAGCTGACGTTCTCAAAGTGATTGCCTATCCAGGCAAATACACTCACCAGCTCAAGACGTTGGGCGCTCCCAATGCGTTCCCGCCAAGGAACGTGCAGCAGGGTTGGTTTGCTGGCCAGTGGGCCCAGGTGCAAGCCCTGGTGGCTGAGCTGGACAAGCTTGATGATCATGAAGTCGCTTGGAAGAGTTGCATGGAGACCTCAGCTATTACTTTGAAGAAATTGCAAAGAGGCTGACTGTCGATGTTCTTGAAGGCGCTAAATTGGCTCTGGGCCAAGCCACAGGGCCATACGAACCACCAGGCACCCCCGTGGAAGGTGACAAACTGGGCAAGGCTCACGCACCAGCTGGGGGTGTGTAACAAATACACCCATTGGCACGCGTTTAAGCAAGCCGTGAAGGATAGCCCCTGGGGACAAGATGCAGATGGCGCTGTGGAGGAGGATGTGGCAGGATCTTGGCCAGTGAATCCTGGGTTTCCGGCAAGCTCTGCCAAGATTTACATCTTGCCCTGCATGTCAGCGCAGCAAGTCTCATGGCTGGGCCTGGACTTCCACGGGCATGTTGACTGGCCTGCAATAGCCGCGTTCTTGGCGCAGGAAGACGCAGCGTTGAAACTTGAGAGCGTTTGCAGGCAAACGAAATGGAGAAGGATGCTTGGAAAAGCGTCTGGCTCCGTTCCGCAATTTACTTGCACCTTTACAGGCGCAAGAGGAACAGTCGCAGGGCCTCTGGGAAGCCACCTACTTTTGGCAACAGTTAATTTGGTGGCTTCGGGCTATGAAGACAAAGTCGTACTTCTGGATGCTGCCACATTGGAAAGACAGAAGCTGCCAACGCAGGCCCTGTTCGGACAAAACACCAGCAAGAGACGGAGGTGACCAGAGCCATCATGCGAATTTGAAGACACGCCTGGCCCATGCTGCTGTATTGGCCCGGTGGGCCTCACCCATTTGATGGCGCAAATGGGTTTGGCCTTGGACGAACTGAAACGGGCCAAAAAGCTGCCCAAAGACTGTTGCTTAGTCAATTACTGAAATGTGGACAAAGGAAGCTGGGCCAGACTTCCAATCCAGGCCCTGGCTACCCAGGGCCAGCTACGACACCTACATTGAGTCGTTTGGCGCAGTTGCGCAAAGTCTGGGCGTCAGGGCTGACTCTGCAGAGCAGCCGGTGACTGCGGATTTCACGGGCTGCTTGTGTTGAAGGAGCTGCGGGACAAGGCAGCGTCAAACGCACCTGCGCCGCAGCCATCACCAGCTACGCCCAGACCTCCCAGCAGGCCTCCGCTAGGAAATGGAGCACAGGTAGTCATTGATTCCATCCAGGGTTTTTGACCCACAGCCATGTACCAAAAGGCAAATGGAAACAAAGACCAACACTTGCGTAACCCGGGCTCTTTGATTTTGAGCCACACCCACGTGAATGCTGACATCCAAGTGGTTGGGGAACTGGTTGGTCTCCTTGTGATGATTCCTTTTGATTTCCTCTTCAAGCCGCCAGCCAAAGGAGCTTTCTATTTTGAGACTGCTGTTTTCTTTTTGGAGGGGGCCTTTCTTGGTGGTGGTAGAGGGACGCAGAAGTAGAACGGCACAATTTTAGGGAGCCCCCCAGAAACCAGACACGTTCGTTCCAGGAAGTTTGGGTGGTTTTAGAGGGAAGCCAAAGAGAAACACGATGAGGTGCCTACTTGGAGATTTGCCCCTTGAGCTTTGTGCCACCTTTCAGGCGATCCCCTCTGTTTTTTGGAGGCTCGGTACCCTTTTCGGAGTGGTTCAAAGGGAAGCCTGAAGGAGAGCCACCACCTTTGGGGGGCTCTCCTATTTTGACACTTACCCAAATGCTTTCTGCAAACGGAGCTTTTTACCAGCAAAACTGACCCGGGCTTCGCTGAGGTCAGCATCTACATCGAGATCGATGGCCTGGATGATTGCACGGAGGACATGTTCCAGGCGGCCCGAGGTGGCAAGGCCTCGAAGTCTCAGAATTTGGTTGGATGTCAGGCGACCTCGGGCGAGAAGGATGTGTCCCTCACCATCACCAAGGTCCGTATGTGAGTCCTGGGATTTGGGCCCGGCGAGTTTTGTGTGTTTCCGATTCCTTGAGGTTTCTCTCTTTGCCATCCAAAAAGGGGTACCGAGCCTCCCAAGAAGACCCATGCTCTCAACAGACCATGCAAAGGCACCTTGGCCGCTTCTGCGTTTCCCTGCGCGCCGAACACGAAAACGCGCAGGTGGCCGGCAGAAGACGGACCTTTGCCCTGAAAGACTTGTCGGATGAGATCGACGGGGTCAAGGCGCGAGTTGCGGAGGTTCGCATGAGGAATGCCCCAGTGATGAAGGGTCGTGCTGGCGTCTGGCATATGGGGGTTGATCAATCTTCCATTTAAGGCCCCTAAATAACAATGGGTAACTTTTCCAGTACATCTTTTCTGGTGGTTTCCCTAATGGTCCCATGCAAAGGACCTTTCAGTTCAAGCCCCATATGTTTATGTTGGTATCACGGGAACGAGCTTCCCACCATGGCTCATGGATCGATCTCGACGACCTGCGGCCTCTTGACCGGACTGAGGTGAACCACAAGAAGGGCAAGGGCTGCTCGGCGCAGAACTCCCTTAAGAACAGGGCAAAGGGCAGACCCGGCTTTTAAAAGGGCGGGCCCGTTTCGGGGTTTAGAAGGGGGAAAGGCCCACGAGCAGACACACGTTTTTGAGGGCGTGGGCCGTCATAACCCCGGTTTGAGGAAAACCACCAATTTCGGGTCTTCCTATTTTGTGTCAATCCCGTTTCTGCAAAGGCAGGGGGCATTGATAGACAGCGCCAGCAATTGGCGAGATGTCTTTCCGGGTCTCCGCTTAATGGAGAGCCACCACCGAGCTAAAGTCCGCAGCTAATGTCCACCAAAGGGTCCGTCGAAGAAAGTTCGTAGCCATATGTCATCACTTTTGTACAAGGCATCTTGCTGCTTGGTGTGAAACTGTTTGAGTCGGGCATATATGAAAGCGAGAAAGGTTCGAAGTGACGAAGCACACAGGACACAGTTGGCCACTCATGGCATGGACCCTTTGATTGACCACACGCTCCCCTCCATGAAGGCGAACAGAGAGAGGGGGAGGGAGAGAGAGAGAGAGAGCGAGAGAGAGAGAGAGAGAGAGAGAAAAAAAAAAATGAGAAAATGAGAGGCAGAGAGACAAAAGATACCCTGCAAATACGTGCAGTCATTTTGAGTGTGCGTGTGTGTAGACTAGGGGGACAAGGGGACACCAACATCGTCGTGGTTCCTGTGATTTCGCTTTAAACCAGCCTGAAACAGGGTACCCTCAAAAGAAACAGCCATATTCAGAGGCATGCGCCGTCGCTTGGGCAGATTATACAGATGCAGATGCACAACACAATGTTGGGGAGAGGCTGCCGTACTTGAGGCATGGTGGTGCTCAAGCTGACCAAGAAGGACTCACACCGGGTGTCCGATTCTCGGGCACGGGGTCAGGATTTTGGCAGCATCAGTTTCTCTTCACAAATACATGCATGTATTTATATATATATATACACACATTGGTGGAGTCTTTGGCTGGCAACGCAGTCGCGGTGACGGGAGGTTCAAGGCTCAAATTTCGCCTCTCCGAATTGCAGCGAACATTTGGCCTTCCCGAAGGATCACTTGTTTCCAGCCCCAGGATCGAGTGCATTGGTCGCAGAACCTCAGCTTCCCGAAAAATGGGTGGTTTGGAGCCCGGCCATTTGGTGATTCTGTGGAGGCTTCCCATTTACCCTTACAAGAACCAGGGCTTCAAATCCCCGAACCAACAATGGAGGGAAGCTGAGAGCCCCCTTTTTGGTTCGAGAGAACTGGCTTTGAATGTTACGGAGCCCTTCATGGACGGTAGTAGGGATTGATGTGCACCTCGCACTTTTGAAGGGGCTCCCCAATTTGAATGTATGGCCAAAAGACAGAAAGCATTCGCCTTCCGGTTTGAGTCAAATCCGCATTACTTTCAGAAACCCTGACAATCAGGGCCTGACTATTTGGTATTTGGGCCTTCTCGGGGTTGCGGTAAGGGGACGCCAAAAGGAAAACCGAGAGTCATGTTTTGGTTCCCCTTATTTTGAGACAAACCTATTTGCCGCATGAGTTTGTTTGATCATGGCTCCTGCTCACAGGAGGAGAAGCCTTGGTACAAGCTCCAAGCGTCATCCGGAAGTGGAGGCGGCAGCATGAGTTTTTCGCGGTTTGACGTGGAACGAAGCGCAGGGTATTTTACGCAGCAGATGATTTTTCCCCGCTTCGGGGACCCCCAAAAATGGCAAAGCCACCCTCAGGCAGAATGAGGGGGTCGCCCATTTTTTGGAAAGCCCGAGATGACATTCAGCAAAGCTGAGCGTGAGTGATGCAAGTGGCCGGATTTTAGGGTGCGACAAGTTTTTGCCACGACAAAAGTGCCTTGTGTCAAAGCACCCCTCCACTTGGGCTTGGGGATGGCCATCAACTTGGGGATGGCCATCAACTTCGGGGTAGATCAACGATGAACAGGTTAAGGTTTTGGGACCATGGGCTTCATCGCAGGTGGCGATGAGGAGGAGGAGGGAGGAATGGGCGGCATGGGCGGCATGGGCGGCATGGGCGGCATGGGCGGCATGCCTGGCATGGGCGGCATGGGTGGCATGCCTGGCATGGGCGGAATGGGTGGCATGGGCGGCCTTGGCGGCATGGCGGGAAACTCAGGACGGAAAAGTGGATTTCGAATTCCTACCTGCCTTTTGGGGATGAGACAGCGTCGGCCGGCTGCGAACCTATGGTTGCGACCCTCGAAAGGTCTGCCCTACCCGATCCTTCGGTCTAATGCTAAGGACCTGTCTGCCATGATGGGCGGCATGGGCGGCATGGGCGGCATGGGTGGCATGATGGGCGGCATGGGCGGCATGGGCGGCATGCCGGGAATGGATGACATGGACCTCGGCGGCGAGGAGGAGGAGGAGGGTGGCAAGGCGGAAGAGCCCGGGGCTGAGAGGGACGCGTGTGCTGGGTGTGAGTCAGTGGGTGCGTGAAGAGCCACACTTGGGTGAGAAGTCAGAAGGGGCAAGCGCTCACACGCGGCATAATCGAGGTGAGCCTGCCTGGCCGTGAAGTCTTAGACTCGGCGGTGCAAGTCCTGACTTGAAAAGTCCATGGCCCGTGGAGCCGCCGTTTTGCTTTCGCTCGTTGCGCAAGTTGTTGCGCGAGTCGCCCAGTTTTCTCGCCGAGCGATTCGGGGAGAGACGCGATTCGACCGCGGGGAAAGCCCGTGGTTTTGGCTTCGGGAGTTTTGAGCCGCGGTAAGCGGCGCTGGAGTTTTGGACAGGGCCGGCAGTTCCCTTTGGGTTTATCTCCAGTCCACTAAAACCAAGCCCAAGATAGGTACCCTCTAAAAATGAAATGACACACCCAGCATTGGGCTGCGGCGCGATTCTCATTTTGCGAATGAACAGCCAAGCCAAACCAAGAAATGCTTTGTACACAGCCTTCGGTCGGTTGAAAAGAAGCACCGACCATCCAACCGACATAAGACGAGTGCAGAAAAATCGGTCGGTGGAAGGCTGAGGCCTTCGGCCGTGAAAAACGGAGCCGAGAGCCGACCGCCCTGTGGCAAGTGGAGAACCAACAAGGGTGATCTGGGCCACCATCAAAACCTGGCTAGATGAAGGTTAGGAAGGGACTTTCCAACCATAAATAGCTGCTGCCGCCTTCTTAATTCTTTACATGGTTCTGGGTAGACCATTCGAATACCGGGTTTTGATTCCGACTCATCTGGGCCTGTCAAAGGTCTGACTATGCGCAGAACCATGCTTTGGGTTGAGAGTGGAGTGTGCGGTTCCGTTGCCCTTTTGGCTTTCCCTAGCGCCATGGTCAGTTGTAGCCTCAATGGCCAAGTGCTCCGGAGGCGCGAGTGCTCCGAGTGCACAGGGTCTGTTTTGGGGGGCTTGATGATGTCACGAGCGCATTGTTGATACATGCAGTTCTGGGTGCTGTTTTGGGAATGCTGTTAGAGGTGCTGGTGTGCAATCGTTGGCCTTGGTCTACGCTGGTGCAATTGTAAACGCTTTTGTCGGACTGGAGGCTGGACTGGAGGCTGGAGCGATTCAATTTGGATTTTGGCCCTGAGATTATCGTACTTCAGGCGCGGAGAAAGAGATGAAGGTGCAGGCGAGACCTGGAGCGGGCAGTCAGTTTCTGATTGGTTTGTGTGTTTGGTTTGGTTTGGTTTGGTTTGGCTTGGCTTGGCTTGGCTTGGTTTGGCTGGTTGTTTGGTTGGTTGGTTGGTTGGCTGGGTGGTTTGCTTCCTTGATTTGAATTTGTTTGTTTGTTTGCTTGCTTGCTTGCTTGCTTGATTGCTTGATTGCTTGCTCGCTCGCTTGTTTGAGTGTTTGTTTGGTTGCGTGTTTGTGTGTTTGGTTTGGTTTGGTTTAGTTTGGTTTGCCTTGGTTTGGCTTGTTGATTGGCTGGCCGCCTGTTGCCTGGTTGGTTGGTTGGTTTGGTTTGGTTTGGTTTGGCTTGGCTTGGCTTGGCTTGGCTTGGTTTGGCTGGTTGGTTGGTTGGTTGGTTGGTTGGTTGGTTGGCTGGGTGGTTTGCTTCCTTGATGTGAATTTGTTTGTTTGCTTGCTTGCTTGCTTGCTTGCTTGCTTGATTGCTTGCTCGCTCGCTTGCTTGCTTGTTTGAGTGTTTGTTTGGTTGCGTGTTTGTGTGTTTGGTTTGGTTTGGTTTAGTTTGGTTTGCCTTGGTTTGGCTTGTTGATTGGCTGGCCGCCTGTTGCCTGGTTGGTTGGTTGGTTGGTTGGTTTGGTTTGGTTTGGTTTGGTTTGGCTTGGCTTGGCTTGGCTTGGCTTGGTTTGGCTGGTTGTTTGGTTGGTTGGTTGGTTGGCTGGGTGGTTTGTTTCCTTGATTTGAATTTGTTTGTTTGTTTGCTTGCTTGCTTGCTAGCTTGCTTGATTGCTTGATTGCTTGCTCGCTCGCTTGCTTGCTTGTTTGAGTGTTTGTTTGGTTGCGTGTTTGTGTGTTTGGTTTGGTTTGGTTTAGTTTGGTTTGCCTTGGTTTGGCTTGTTGATTGGCTGGCCGCCTGTTGCCTGGTTGGTTGGTTGGTTTGGTTTGGTTTGGCTTGGCTTGGCTTGGTTTGGCTTGGCTTGGTTTGGCTTGGTTTGGTTTGGCTGGTTGTTCGGTTGGTTGGTTGGTTGATCGGTTGGTTGGTTGGTTGGTTGGTGGTTTGGTTTGGTTTGGTTGGTTAAATGGCTGGCTGGGTGGTTTGTTTCCTTGATTTGAATTTGTTTGTTTGCTTGCTTGCTTGCTTGCTTGCTTGCTTGCTTGCTCGCTTGCTTGCTTGTTTGAGTATCTGTTTGGTTGTGTGTTTGTGTGTTTGGTTTGGTTTGGTTTGGTTTAGTTTTGTTTGCCTTGGTTTGGCTTGTTGATTGGCTGGCCGCCTGTTGCCTTGTTGGTTGGTTGGTTTGGTTTGGCTTGGCTTGGCTTGGTTTGGCTTGGCTTGGCTTGGTTTGGCTGGTTGTTTGGTTGGTTGGTCGGTCGGTTGGTTGGTTGGTTGGTGGTTTGGTTTGGTTTGGTTTGGTTTGGTTTGGTTTGGTTTGGTTTGGTTTGGTTTGGTGGCTGGCTGGCTGGCTGGCTGGCTGGCTGGCTGGCTGGCTGGCTGGCTGGCTGGCTGGCTGGCTGGCTGGCTGGCTGGCTGGCTGGTGTGGTTCCTGTTGTTTGAATTTGCTTGTTTGTTTGTTTGTGTGTGTGTGGGTTTCGAGGGTACCCTTTTCGGGGTTTCCTTGAAGGGATCCAAAAGAACACCGCTCATTTTTGGGAAAACACGCATCAACAATTCCGAGTTTCTGGTTGGTATGGGCATGTTTTGCTAAAGTTAGGCTCCGGTTTCCTCCCACTTAGAGGAACTCAAACGTTCTTAGAGTTCCGAGAGGAGCGAGTGTCCACGGATTGTCCGTTTTTCAGGTGTCATTGGCATTTCCCCAAATCAAAAGTTGATCAATTGGCTAGTGGTTTCCATTGAAGCTGCCACTTTTGGAGATTCCAAAAAGGAAATGTCTCGGAACCCCGGTTTCTGGAGATGCTTTGCCTCTTCATCGACGTGTTTGTTCTAAGTCTGAAACTCAGAAACACAACGCCAGAAGTTTGCCTCGCGATGCTAGGGACGAGATACCTCCGACAGTGACACCAAGGACATGGTTGGTTGGTTGGTTTGGTTGGGTTGGGTTGGGTTGGGTTGGGTTGGGTTGGGTTTGTTGGTTGGTTCGTTGGTTGGTTGGTTGGGTTGGGTTCCTTTCGTTTCGTTTGGTTGGTTGGTTGGTTGGCTGGCTGGATGCTTTGTTGCTTGGTTGGTTGCTTTGCCCGCCTCCCAATGAGATGAGGGTTGAAGGACATGTCAGAGGGAGTCTTTTGGTGTTTCCTTTGGGTTTTCTTTACCAAAAGGAGCTCAGCCCCCCATTTGGGGGTTTCCGGCCGTAGGACACCGAGCTCAGCCCTGAGAGACAGGCGAGTCTCGTTGCCGTGGAACCCACCAGAGGTCCCTTTGAGAAGAAAATGGTAAAGTTACTGATGTTTCTTTTGCAAAATGTTATATTGGTTCTGCTTGTGAAGATTTAAAGCAAACAATGGCAAGATGTAGAGGAACCTCTTGAAATTACAAAGCAGAACTTTGCAGTGAGGTTCCATGTTTGCGGATGGGGACTTTGGCTTGCAACCAACGCTGGTTTGGCAGCACTTGGCTGCGGAAGATGCTACTTTCCAGGAAGCGGAGGGGGGGGGGGGCAGAGCCAGATCTACGTCTAGATCAGCGTTGGCTTATTTCGCTGGCCAGGCTTTACAACTTATTTTTCTTTGACATTTTCTTGGCGATGGGTTTCAACCCAACCTATGTGCAACCCAAATCCAAGGGCGCCAACAAGGTGCCCCTTGTACCAGTGGCCCTGGCATTTGGGGCGGAGACGCGTGAAGCCCCAAGCCAGGCGCTCGAGCGCAAGAGCAGCCAGGACGGAGAAACGGAAGCCGAGGTTGGCTCGTGGAAGCGAAGCCAAACCCCCACTTTCCGGGTACTTTTGTTGGGCCAGCCTGAAGAACGCGCGGGCAGCTTGCCTGAACCGAAGATGGTTTGCCGGTTTTCCCCGGGTTTGGTGGGATGGGCCAAACTGGCCAAATGGGAGGCACCGGACATGAGAGTGGCATGGGCAAAGAAAGGCAAGGGGGAAATCGAAGGGGGCAAGGGGGCAAGGGGGTCTCGTGGTGCCTGCGAGGATGAGTCGGTGTCCAGCTCCCGAGATGACAAGGCGTGAGAGCGGGAGGGGGACCTCGGGCCGAGGCTTGAGCTTGATTCAACCGAGATTCCCACAGAGATGGATCCAACTGGTTGATGGTTTGCGCCCGATGGCAGGAGGGCGAGGAGGAACTGGAGAGAGAAGAGGAAGATCCAGAGGAGCTGAAGTGGAGGGAGCAGTTCAGGCGCTTTGCTGGAACTGTGTTTACGGCAGGTTGCTTGCAAAAGGGGGGCCTTTAGGGATCATCACGGAATGAACAGGCGTGAGCAAGACTTCCAGTTCTCTCGAATCGCTGCTTGGCGTGATTGGGCGATTCTTTTGCCAGTGGGACAAATCCAATTTCGGGAGCCCCCCAAACAAAAACGGTGAGTTTCCTTCTGGGTTTCCCTTCTTCACCAAGCCAAGAAATTCGGAGACCGAGCCCAAGGAGCCACGTAGGAGCCACGCCCATGGGCCCCATCTCATCTCGCTGCTCAGCGGCTGAGGTTTCTGGGACCCGGCTCCACTTGCAACCCGAAGTGGAGGCGATCCCGGAGGCCACGGTGCAGCACCTGCGCGCCTACGTGCGCCAGGCGCGAGAGCGAGACGCGCCGCCGGTCACTGTGGGTGGGTGGTTCCCACCCATCCGGTTCCTGAGCTTTTTGGCCTGTTAGTGTTTAGTGGAGATTTCCATTTAACCCACTAAAAGTTGAGCTTCTAGCGGGAGCCCAGGCAGGTAATCAAATGTTTAAATCAAAACCCGGGGAGAGGAGCAGTCGTTTTTGCCAGAAACATTGGTGTGGACATCCGCCCATGTGGAGGGCCCACCATTTGGATGTTGCCTGGAAGCTCTGGGTCAAACCCAGGACCCCGTCCAAATGGCTGCTTTCCCGCTTCAAATCTTGACCCCAGACATGTCCTATCCGCCCAAGGATCCTCAAATTCTGCTAGAAATTCAAAAAACAACATGAACAAATTGGATTCCCCAAAAAAGGATCTGGGTTTGCGCTCTTCATCGATCCGACGCATCCCCACACCCGCCAGTGTCTGCGAAGCCCTCAAAGCCTTTGCCTCGCCCGTCGCTCTTTTGAAGCGCTCGCTTCAGGCGCGGCAGCTGGGCGTCATCACGGCCATCGCGGTGAACAGCCACGTGGAGCAGGTGAAGCAGGTGGCGGCCGAGGCGCGAGGCTTGGGATTCGGATAGATGTGGTTCTCGCGGATGGGAGGAGCAGACCTGCGCAGATCGATGGAAGAAGAACAAATCCACAAAGACCAATTTAGAGGGCTCTGACTTATGGTTTTGGGATTGTCAGACTCAGCCCATCCCGCTTGCATGTCTCCTGACTCGGGCTTCTGGAAGCACGTGGACAGGCAGAGCCGGGGCTAACCCTTCATGTGCTCCACGTGCCGTGCTGGGGAGCCACTTGGATGCGACGCTTCCAGAAAGCGCGAGGATGCAGGCTGCACATCACAAGGGGTTTATCCAACACTTCCATGATACTTCTGGGAATCTCTCCTTTTCTTTGGGGTGTTTGGGGTTAGGCCCTTTCTGTTGTCTCACAAACGTGGACAGAGCCCTGCGTTCCAGCTGCTCGCTCCTCGCCGAGGCCTTCGTCCCGGCTCTCAACGCCCTCTTGAACTTCGCACAGAGAAAGGGGGCCAAATACATCCTTTACCAGTCCCTGGAGGTTTGTTGTTCTCGTCCAGGGCTCAGTGACTCCGAGTGCAGCGCGCGTGATTGCAACCCTACAAGTGCACCAAAAAGCCCCTTGTGACTTTGCAAAGGTGATGTTCTGCAGCGCGTGCTGGATCATCACGACTCCGACACGTTGGTTGTCGGACCAGTACTAGATGGCCACAATTTTCGCCCAGGAGCTTGTCACGCTTGTCAGGCATGCTGCTTGCCCAAGGCGCAGAGTTTGAGCAGGGCAATGGTGTTAGCGGCAAGGTTGCTTGAACATGAGGTGGGTGTGGGTCTGTCTTAAAGTAGGGACCCTGGTTTGCTTTAAAGTCGTTTCCCTCTAAACTAATTCTGAAGAGGGTGCCCTCAAAAAAAGCCAAGCCCAAATGAGAAGGATGGATTGAACTGGCATTCCAGGAGAGCAGATCCTCGATGGTCGCAGTTCTCCTTGGAACACGCTGGCGCTTTGGTCAGTCCGTAAATTAGTGGCTCGGCTGAATCCTTTGGCCATGGCCAAGTTTGTGGAATCCAAAAAGTGATTGGTACCTCAATTCGGCCGCTCACCTCGAAACGGGTCCCTGCAGGTACCATTTGGGTGCTTGTTTCCTTTGGTGTCTGAAAATACCCCCCCCCCCCAATTTTGTTTGCTGAATCACACAAACCTAAAATGGGCGGGTTTCACCGTGATTCTCCTTTGACACCACCCAAGAAGGGCAAGGGGCTGTGGGGCCCCCCCCCAACGATCTCGCGCCTTCCCAGGCCCTCACGGGCTTCTTGTGCATAGCGGATGGACTGCCGGATGTGCCGCCCTCCATGAACCGAGAAGTTGGACGGGGCGGGTGCCAGGGCGCGCCCGGGGCGCGCGGGGGGGGGGGGGGGGGCGCGCTTTGAGCACGGGGCGGAGACCGCGCGGCGGAGGCCGTTTCTCAGACCAGGGATCAATCCATGCCATGTTTTGTGTTTAGTGTTTTTTGGGGTGCGGTGGGGGGTGGGGTAGGGGGGGAGCCAAACAACATGGATTTTCTTTGTTGGATGTTTCGTTTTTTGGGTGGGTGGGTGGGGGGGGGGCAAAAGGACATCAACCACCTGAAGGGCTCCGTAGCCCAGAGAAGTTGGGCAATGTACGCTGGAGGATTTACAGATCAGCGCAAGTCTCGCGCAATCCAAGTGTCGTGAGGACAAAGCGTCCTTCAGACAATGGACTCCTTTGACGAGGGCTGCTTGGCTACGATAATTTTGCCGGGTTTCAAAGCCATGACTTCAAGCCGTGTGGACGTTGTTGACACAAGCGCCTACTTTTAGGCATGGCACAATTTGCTTCGAAGCGCAAGGGACCAAAACACAGTCCACGGAATATGTGTAATCCTTAATCTATTCCCCCTAAGAAAAACAGAGGGACACAACCCCCAAAACAGTGACATAGAGAACCGCAAAATCCGAAGATGGGGGACAAATTCACTACACCGGACACTACCAAAAAGGGGCTGCCCCGTGTTTTGTTTCTTCACGAAACCGGACGCTGATGGACAAAATCCTGCATTAGCCAAGACACCATGGTTGAAAGCCTTGTTGGGATTTACAGGAAATCCTTTCACAGGGTTTCTTAGGTATACCCGCCCATTTTAGTGGGGATTGAATCGGATGTTCACTGGGGGGTACGATTTGGACTTTGACCCATGGCCATCTGAGATCATCTGAGTTCACGCAAAAAAACATCCGGGCAACAAAACACCCACAACAGCAAGGGGCGGCCGCCCACAACAGCTGCGCTTGAGGAGACAGTGGGCCCATGGGCAGCGACAGCTGGTGGAGCGGGGAGTCGGTGAGACCCGGCTTCGCGCGGCAGATGACGACGCAGAAGGCGGCGGTGCCCGCTGGGGTGGAGGAGGCGGGGTCGAAGGAGCTGTTGGGGAGCCCAAGTCTTGGCTGTGGAGACATGGACTAAAGTCTGCGGTTTTTCCGGGTGGTCTTTTTTGACCCAGGCCCAAGTGCACGGAAAAAAGAGGCCTTGAATTGGGACCCTTGGCTGAAAGAAGAGGTGGGAGTGTGGCTCAAAGCTAAAGAGCTAGGGCAAACCGCAGGTTTCAGTCTTTGGTTCCATAGAAAAAGTGATGAAAAGTTTGGGATCCAAGCTCCACCTTTTTTTTGAGCCACAGCCCAGTGGTTCCCAGTCTCGGGGTCCCGATGCGCGGGCCGTGGACGCCTGGCCGACGGCTGGACGGCAGAGGTCACCGCCATCGCGCTGCTGCAGCACCTGCACGGCTCGGACCGGTCCCGGGCGGTGCTGCTGCAGCTGCCGCAGCACCTGCAGGCGGCTTCGGTGGCTTCGGGGGTGCTTTGGTGTTTTTGGATCGGTGTAATAGGGTAACAGGTGAGCAGTTTGTGTTTGGCTTTTGAGAATCAGACTTTTCTCAAGCTGCTTTTTGAGATTAATGTTCATCCCAGATTCATCAAGCCCGGTTTGTTAGTAGGGGGGTGGGGGCCCTCCTTGTTTCCCGGCCATACAGTTCCATAGACCTAGGCTTGAGTTTAGATGGATTCATGGCGTATTGCTAACAGATTGACTTCTATCACAACAAACAACTGAGGGTCACGGAAGGTTCTCGCAAAAGGGAATGCATGAGTCATAGTTTTGGGAAGTGAGATCCACGCTCTTCTTTTCTGCAGAGTCGAGCTTTGGGTTCACACCGCCTGTGACACCAAGCGAACCCCTTCAAAGTGACCAAAACATCACATGGGGCGGGAGACACATTGGTAAAACAAGTTGAAGGTGTTGAACATTTAGCGCAAGTCACCGGCTTGAGTTTGTTGCACCAATAGGGGTGTGTCTCGGTTTAGGAGACCTCCGCCCCCCACCCCCCACACCCCAACAAAAAAGTGGTATTTGCCTTCTGTCTCGTAGATTACCCAGAGGTGTCAAAATAGGATGCCCCTTTGGATGGTTTAACGGAAACCAACAGGACACCAACCAGTCCCTTTAACAATCTCTCATATGTTGAACCTGTCGCCACCTGCCTGCAGGCCTGCTACGTTTGTTTCTTCTTCTCCTTGCTTCCAGGGACCCAAGTTGAGCGAGTGAAGTGTTCAAGCGAGTGACACATGTTTGAACTTCTTACTGCGTTTCGACTCTGTTTGTTTTATTTCGCCAAGGTAGACTTAGGCCCAGTGGCTGATTGTTCTGAAAGGGGAAACCCTTGTGTTTTTGTGTACCTGCAAATTGGAGACAGAAAGGCAGCCATGTCTTTGTCGACCACGAGCGACTTTCAGGAGCAGACCTCATGGGCGGCCAACTGGGGCAAGGCGGGACTGGCGGTGAAGCGGTTCAGTCGGCACAGCGCCAGGTTGGATTGGGATTGATTGATTGTTTTTCTTGCTTTTTTTGCAAAATCTGCACGTTTGACATGTGAGCCGTAGGGGTAGCAAGGGTCCAAGCTCCCTTGCAAGATTCAAGGCTTCAATTGCAGTGTCGGAGACAGGTGCAGGTTGTCAAGAATGTGCAGTCGGAGGCAAGTGATTGCTGTAGCTGAGAAGTCTATAGTTATCATGGAACGGAGATTCAGAAGCAAGACGCACGAATGCTGTTCTAAAGTATATAGCCCGCATGTCTCAGACAAACTGTGAGGTTCGTCCGCCGCCGAACACGCACAAAAGCAAGCAGCAGGCAGCTCTGAGGCGAGTTGCAACATGTACTGTAAGTAACACGACAGATAGAGCAGTTTTCAAGCAGAAGCGCAGTGCTAAAGTCGTCGCGCCAAAGCAGTTCCAAGCGCAACGCGCACGCGCAACTTGTAACCTAGGCTGCCAAATTGACAATTGCCTCAATAATTGCCAGTTGAATGGGTCGTTTCAGTCGTCAGTGGGCCCTGCTTCCGACGTCAGGATGAGGCCAGAAAGAAGTGGCACAAGTACAAGCTCTCCGGCAGCCAGATGTGTCAGCAGAGTGGTGTTTTTGAGAGTACCCCTTGTCAGGTGGGGTTTGAAGGGAACATTTTGGGACGGTCCCAAAAACAATAAGGGATGGACAAATGCATTGGAGATGGGTTCCAGAAACCAAGGGAGACCAAGTATTTGGGTTTGTCTGCAATCAAGGAAGCGCTGAAACAGGAGGCTTTGGGTGCCATTCCCCTTCCCTCCAAGACGGGTTTTAGACAGTGAGTGGTTGCTCCAAACGAAGGGAACGACTCCTTGGAGGCTTGGAGTTGTAGCTTCCATTTGCTGAAAAGAATAGGTTCTATTTTCCCCTGTTGGTTTTAAAGGGACTCTACCACTCCTGGAAATATGAAA